>QPMI01000535.1:0-556025 GCA_004431415.1 Cyanophora paradoxa
TGCCTCGGAATTATGGAAGCAGCCAAAGACGTTTAAGAAACTTGCAATCCTCCTGGACAGCATACAGCGTTTCTTTGAGAAGCCCAAGCGGTGCCTAGGAATCTGCACAGGGTGTGGTTCCGACGACCTTGAGGCCATTCATTTTGACTGGGTCCACCTTATCTTGAAGACGGCGCCTCGCCGTCTTATTCTGGACGACAAGGCAAGCGCAAGCCTTCGCGCCACACCGTGAAACGGAGGAAATAGCCAGCATCGAGCCGTATCGAACTCTGTTACCAACGCAGGTATTCGGGGGCCCGTTCAGTAAGTCCAAATTCGCTACGTATTCGTTTACGTAATCCATTCAGAACCAGAAGCTGACAAACAGTTTTTTCATAATTTGCAGCTTTCGTGACTGCGGGCCTGATGACACGTCATTTGGACGGTCGAAGAGCTATGTGTCGACCAAGAAACCATCATGTTTCAAGAAGCTGCGGTTCCTTCTCCTACTGGCTTTCAGTGCCAAGAAATCATATCAAAGGATGTCTAACAAGCGAAGGCCTAGAGCTGAAAACCCCAGGATCTTTCGTCCAGCGCCCGCGTCCATGATTTTTCATGTGCACGACCTGCCACTATTTATATTCGAGCAGCCTGATTTGGATTGCAGATATCTGACGAGCCTCGGACATCCAAATGACTCGTCAATGGCCCCACCGGCCGGCTCTTGGTATTGCATCATACGGCGGGGGAATGCACGGAGGAGCTCCATGTCGATTCACAGAACTCGCATCCGCCCAGCTTCGCATCAGTCGTCCAGTTCTTCTGCTCTCCCGACTCGTGCTGTCTCAAACATATTTCGTTATCAATTGCATCATTAAGAGCGACAGCACGATATAATAAGATGAACGGTATCTAAGCAATTCACGCAAACGTTGCGCTTCACGCTGGAGGACGGGCGTGATTACGAGCAATCTTATCAGCAGCGCGGAAGTGTCAATCTCTTATCACGCTGGACCTGTGGCATGCACAGTTCCACATGCAACCGTGGCACAGCTCCGTAAATTATCACCGAATCGTCTCGCGGAACTCGCAAAACATTACGATTCAGAGCCTTCGCGAGCTGATCCTTCCGCTTGCACCCTCTGACGTCATGGAGCACAAGTCTTACGTGTCGAGCGCAACTGGCTGGTCACCTCCATCACGAAGATCGCTTCGCAGTGCTCATCTCTGGAAACCCTCCGCCTGGTTGGAGTGACTGGCTATGAACAGCGAACAGATGCAATGCGCGCAATCCCAGAATATGTTGCTCAGTTGTGGTCGGGCGTTCGAGAAGGCGCCATCCTTAGAAAGCTGCATCTTGTAGAATCTACTTGCGCAACGAAGTTGTCTTCGACCGGGCACTTGGAGAGAGAATAAGGTGTATTGTTAACCTCCTCGCCAGCTACATGAGCTTAATAAGAAGTTCGTCTGCACCTCTCTTTCGCAGACGTTCTTTTTTGCAGTTTCCAGATTGTGGTGCCATAAATGAGCTTCCTGCTGCGCAGATGGCACTCATGATTTCTGGTGCTCAAACCGATGTCAACTACGACGCAACGCGTGCCCTAGGAACACTCAACCAGCAATTGCAAGCACGTCCTTCGACGTTCTTGAACAGCGCTTGCGTCACTTCTCGATCATGTGCGCCAGAAGAACGCTCTGATCAAAGCACAGAGCGATAATGTCGACAATGAGATCAAGACGATAAAAATCGTATCTTAGAGATGCAGTCCTCTCGAAATGCATATTATCGTGTAATCGATCATGCAATTGTCAATCATTTCAGCTAGACAGTCACTCGAAGTGAACAATTCATACATGAGAGCACGAACATGCAAACGCAATTCCAGCCACGGCCATGGCTAGTCAAGCTCTATCACTGCGTCCGGATCCGCCAGGAAAGGTACATGCTCGACGGCCGATCAACTGTATTCCTCGTAATGTAAACAGATCATCGGGGATGCCCTGCGCCTTGACGCTGTGCACGCGCACCCGTGAATTCGCGAGATCCGCAGCAGAAATCACGTACGTATACGACGCAAAGATCGCTTGCACCAACGACTGGAAGGTTCGGCTTGCTGGGTCGTACCAATGCACCGCCAGAGTGCCGCGGTCATCCACATGCGTACTGCAGTGCAGCTCCAAGAACGCCAGGTCCAGTAGCTCGCTCTTTCACGCATTCGAGTCCGAAGCACGGATGTGACTCGCACAGGCCTGCGCATGCGCTGTGAGATCACGCACACTAGCAGAAGCACGATGCAACCGGCATGCACCTGTCATTGAAGTGACGCGTAGCGGGCAGGCCGGCAGTCGCGAGAACGCGCACCTCGACAGTTTTAGAGCTGCCCTCGTTCTCGGGCACCTGCTTCTTTGACGGTCGGGCTCCGGCTCTGACTTCCGCTTTCTGAAGCTTTGGTAGGCATTTTCTTCTGAGGAATCGATCCGTTTACTTTCGCGCCTTTGTTTGTCTTCGCCATTAGAGCGAGCGCGCCTCGAAACTTCCGAGAGTCGCAGATCCTGTCGGAAAACTGGAAACTGGGAGTCGCGCTCCTCGAGCTCGCGCCGCGCTGCCTGTGCAGACGCTAGATGCTGATCTTGGTCTCGTCGGGACGGCCCGGACGGCCCGGATGGACTAGTGGGTACACGTGCGCTCAATGCCGCAGCAGTCTCGAAGCTTTCAGGCGGTGACCGGTGGTCGGAGATCGAGCTAGAGCGCGTAAAACAGCTAGCCGGAGGCTTAGCCATCGCCGGCAGCCTCGCTGACGTGGACTCGGGCGCCGCGTGGCCTGTCATGATCAACGGCGCTGAACGTTGAACGTTGATAGATATAGCCGTCGACTTCGGCATTCGGAATGTGCACGCCCCTTCGTGCTCTGCCTTTACAGTCGCCGCTGGAACTCATGCGGGCTTGTTCCCTGCAGGCCTAGGTCGTCCGTTCTCCGATCCTCGCAGATGGCCTCCGCGAAGGCAGCGAAGCGCCGGCGGATATGCAATGTGATGATTCAGATCCGAAGCCCTCTCCTGTAGTTTTAAAGAAGCGCATACGGCGGCAAAGACAGCTGCAGTGTGTGACCCAGAGCCCTCTTCTGAGTTGGAGAGCTGGCACAGTCAAGGCGCGCCGAAGATCGTTAGCGCAGATCTAGTTCGGCATCAGCTCAGCTTCAGCTGCAGCCGGGATTTGTGGCTGTCATCGAGCGCAATCGAGAGCGCGCTCGTTTGCATCCGCCGCGGCGGCCAAGGAGGCAGTCACACAGAATTGGTTCATCGCACATCCGCTCGCCCTCCACGACGCTGATCCTACATAGAAGCGTTACTCGAGCACTTGAATGGCACCAGCACACGCGCTCTCGTCCCGTCAACAACCGACGACACTGGACACTCTTGGTTATCGACGGCAAGTCTGCAGATACTACGACAGCATGGCGCGAAGGCTCCGCGCAAGCTCGCAAGAATTCTCTTGAAACATGAAATTGACGTCATCCAATCGGTACAGCGAGCAGTGCAGCATGACGGCCATCAGGTTAGTGCTGTTTTCACTCCCGCCCGTGGCCAGTGCAACGGCTGACCACGCTCGCTAGTGCGGGATCTGGTTGCTGGACTTCGCAGAGCGCGAAATGCGAGGCAACCCTCTAGATCTAGATTTAGATGGAGACTACATAGAGCGCCGTAGGAGAGAATTTGAGGCGCTCGTGTTGCACTACAGCGCTGGCAATTAGGCGCTCCTGTTGTATCCGTGCCGCCGCGTATACGTATAATACATCCGCGTATTTTTGGCTACGAAATCCGGACTAGGAAGGGAGCCGGCACTTGCAACTATTCTGATTGATCGCCAGGAAAGGTACATGCTCGACTTCCGGGATGATATCCCTCCTCGCGACGTAATACAGATCTCCCGGGATGCCCCGGACTCGACGCCTGTGCACGCGCACCGTGAATTCGCGAGATCCGCATCAGAAATCACCGTAAGACGCAACAATCGCTTGCACCGGAAGCTCGAAGTACCAGCCTGCTTGGTCGTACCGAGATCGATACAGCACCAGCTCCTCGAGGTGCACATGCGTACTGCAGTGCAGCTCCTCGAACGCCAGGTCCAGTAGCTCGCTCTTCCACGCATTCGAGTCCGAAGCACGGATCGTGACTCGCACAGGCCCTGCGCATGCGCTGTTGAGTTCACGGCACACTGGCAGAGCAACGGTGAATCGGTGTACATTTGCACCTGTCATTGCAGTGACGCGTAGCGGGGCAGGCCGGCAGTCGCCGAGAATGTGTACGTCAACAAAGCTGCCTTCGTTCTCGGGCCGGTCGTGGCGCGTAAAGAGCATTCAGTGCTTCCGACTCCGCGACCTGCTCCGCTGTCGGCGCCGCGGCCGCTGTGCGAGGTTCTTTCGAGGAGCTTTTCCGCCTGTAGACATACGCGCTCTCTCTTTCACTTTCGCCATCCAGCAGCTTCGAGTTGTGGCAGCACTGCACGCCAAGCGGCTTTTTTGCCGGCCGCGGTAAGTTCGGCACTCCCCCCCTTCTCTTCCCCCCCCTCCTTCCTCTATGACCGTGGCCTGAGTATGCACTGTGTGGAAGCTTCCCGATTAAATCGTATTTGAACAGCAGGTTCAGTGCAATACTGAAATTCAATTGTGATTTAAACGAAGATCACACGTCTAAATATTGAGCACGCCTTCGAACAGGCGCTGGAATTCAGCATCCTCCAGGTCGTCGATTTTTGCTGATCACAATATCAGCATCGGAGTAAATAAAAATGCATCCGAGGGGAACCGCCATACCTCGCAGTGTCGCAATTTCAGCTGACATTTACAAAGAATCGCGAACGAGGTGTAAACATAAATGTACCGCGACGTTCATAAAATCATCGGGAGGAAAACCGCCGTACCACGAAGCGTCGTGACTTCATCTAAGATACCCATACTCAAGGCCGGAAATTGAATGTACCGCGAAGGAGTGAGATAGCGTACCACGAAGAGCTTTCTTCTGAGATTGGAGACCCGCATTCATAGCTGCAGTCATTATCAGTCACTCAGAAATCCCAATTCCGAGAAAACGGCGAAGTGGAAACCGGTCAGCCGCTGCAGTTGCGCTTGGGAGCTGCATTCACAGCTACACGCACGGGAACGGTCAAATCGAGACCTAAATCGAAAAGCAGTCTAAAAAACACCATTGGTCCGCTGCAGCTGGGCGACCAGGGAAGCATTCTCATTCTGGATGCCTGCAGACGTTTCAAACGAAGAATGAAAGAAGGCGCCCCCGAGCAATTTGACCTTTCAGCCACTGCAGTTGGGCGACCAGGGAAGCATTCTCATTCTGGACGCCTGCAGACGTTTCAAGAGGAGACTGGAAGAAGGCGCCCCTGAGCGATTCGACCTTGCAGCCGCTGCAGTTGGGCGAGCAGGGAAGCATTCTCATTCTGGATGCCTGCAGACGTTTCGAACGAAGAATGAAAGAAGGCGCCCCTGAGCGATTTGACCTTGCAGCCGTTGCAGCTGGGCGAGCAGGGAAGCATTCTCATTCTGGACGCCTGCAGACGTTTCAAAAGAAGAATGAACGAAGGCGCCCTGAGCGATTTGACCTTGCAGCCGTTGCAGCTGGGCGAGCAGGGAAGCATTTTCATGCTGGACGCCTGCAGACGTTTCAAAAGAAGAATGAACGAAGGCGCCCCTGAGCGATTCGACCTTGCAGCCGTTGCAGCTGGGCGAGCAGGGAAGCATTCTCATTCTGGAGGCCTGCAGACGTTTCAAAAGAAGAATGAACGAAGGCGCCCCTGAGCGATTCGACCTTGCAGCCGCTGCAGCTGGGCGACCAGGAAAGCGTTTTCCTTGCAGCCGCTGCAGTCGGGGGCTGCAGCGGGGGATTACGCGCGGATACTAATTAACTGAAAGCAGTTATAGCTGAACGCAAAAAAGGCATTTACCGTCGACGCGCTCTTTCGCTTGTCGAAGTAAGGCGTTATCATCCTGAAGTGATTTCACCTGCTGCTGCAAGCATCGAATCTCCTCCGGATCCCGAAGTTCGGCATTCTGAGAACCGGTACCTGCGAGCCGGAATTCAACTTATCCGAGGGATAGATAGACTGTCTTTCATCGTGTCACCAGTGTGTTTGTGACAGCCTCCATAGGTTGAAGACCATTCCGACTGGAGATTTGAGGCACCTTGCGCTGGGACGAATGAAATGGGAGGGAAAGGTTTGTTCGAAGCATCCTTTTCTTTTTGCATCGAAGGTGTCAGTGTCGGAGCGGATGCATCTTTTCCACCGTCGACGCATTCAGACTTGCTCAGCTCCAGAGCAACACGTGCATCCTGCGATTATAATTAACAGCAGAACAGCCGGGTTGAAAAAGCAGAAGTAAAGCAAGCTCACCTCTTTATCACAGACGTCGAGGACAAACCTCCTGCTCGTCTCCGGATACTAAACGATAGCGGAAGTTTGCGAGAGCGATAGATAGTGATAGCGAAAACTTTGCAGAAGTCAGCTTCAACCCCACCCTTTTTAAAATGACTTTGATAATCCCGATGCCTGTTTCCAATTCCCGAAAAGCGAAGGCCAGCCTCGTCTCGTCCACTTCGGCGCTGTCCCAGCCAGTCCGAAGAATCTGAAATCCTCAGGTTTCTCGAACGCCTTACGCAAAATTCCGTAGAAAGATCCTGGATTCCGGATTTGAGACCTTTTTGTCTTCTGTCTTTCTGCAAGGTTCCGTCCAGCTTCGCTGCGGTGGCTAGGTCGTCGATTTCGATCGCCCGAAGTGACGGCCACTGGATATCAAGAGTTTTACGAATCCTTTCGACGTGCTCCGTGCTGTTACTCCACACCCCGCAGTAGACGATGCTTGGATCAAACAGAGGCACCAAAGTTGCTCTGTGGTTGTCCGATGCGAGGAAGGTACTGTCAATGCATATCCGGAAATTGGGTGACGCGATTCCAAGGAACGATATTCCCTGCTCCTTCGGCGAACCGAAAAGCCACTTCGGACGAATGAAGAGCGGAGTGTTCTTCGAATCCAAAAGGAGGGCTCTGAACGTGTTCTCAACCTGTTGCACACTCAGCTGCAAGTCCACGTGCATTCACACAGCACAGGCACGGGCGCACATCTGCAAGTGCGTGGGCTCGAGTGAACAGCCTTTGCGTGTGCATTACTGCGGGAGCTTCTCGCTTCTCCCCAAGTACCCGCTTGAGCTCGGAGTTGCAAGAGGTTTCGGCCGAGGTTTCGACCTGCGTGTGCCGCGCTGCGTTCAAATGGTTGATTCCACGGATCTGCAGGTTTGCCTACCTCTACTTGTGAGAACCGGAGCTTTAAACCCGAGGTGCTCCGCTGCAGGGCGCTCCGGACGAGGTTTTGACCTGCGTATGCGGCAGTGCGTTCAAATGGTTGATTCCACGGTTCGGGCGGGTTTGCATACCTCTAAATTTGCGTACTGGAGCTTTCCTCGCGTCTTCGCTCCAAGTGTCCCGGCGACTTTGCCCGGCGACTTTGCCGGGGGAACTACTTTGCCGGGGGGTACCCGTCCGACCACTGCACCAGCAAGGCTCCAAAAGCGGCACCCAGCAGATTGAGTAGATCGAGTCTGGCGCTCATGATTTCATGCCTGCGCATGCCTGCGCGCAGTAGATCACGGTGCGCCTGCGCATTCCTGCGGATTTCGAACATGCAGCGCGGCGACGAAGCAGCAGCAAGCAGCAAGCAGCTCGCTTCCAAAGCTTCACGGAAGTCAGCAGCGACAGAGTCCCGACAGCCGACAGCAGAGCAGATCGCAGAGTCGGAAGCGCTGATTGCTCTATTCACGCCGCGACCGCGGCTCGAGAACGAGGGCAGCTCTATCGAGGTTCGCGTTCTCGGTGACTGCCGGCCTTCCCCGCTACGCGTCACTTCAATGACAGGTCCAACCCGGTTGCATCTTTGCCTCGCAACAGCCCTAATCGCAACAGCGCAGGGCCTGTGCGAGTCACGATAGATATTTCAAACTTTCGAATGTCGTGGCAGAGAGTTCTTCGGGCCCGTGCGTACATGGACCTGAACTGTCATGCGTACGTAATCGATTTCCGCACTTTGGATCTGTATCGGTATGACCCAGCTAGCCGGTGCTTCGAGCCGCTGGTGCAAGCGATCTTTGCTTCTTACCTCGATTTCTGATCCGGTATTCGCGAATTCACGCGAACATGTGCACAGGCGTCGAGTCCGCTGGGGCCATTCGCGGATGACCTGGTCTACGTGGCGAGGAATTCGGTAATACCGGATGTCGAGCACGCGCCCTTCCTGGCGACCGTTTCCGGATCCTAGCCAGTGCCAAGGCCCCTAGCGGCCCGACAGCTGCATCTTATTGGAATTCATGGCCGCCGACGCCATGCACGATATTTGAACAGGGAATGCTGTACTTCGTTTTGTCAATTCGAATTTTCGTCGCGATTTAATGTATCCGCATTGATTTCGCGAAGGTCGCGAAGCGCTTCATCCACGGACGGATGAAGAGGATCGCGAACGCGGAAACCACCATCACAGAGCTGAATCGCGAACGAAGTCACGGTCAGTATGCCCAGGGGGTAATCCCACCGGGGGGTAAACATTAAGGCATTGGGGTTAACGTTGCGGCCGCGCATCTCTAGAAGCAATGTCAAGCAAAGCTCCCCGCAAAGTTCTCGGCACTAGACCCAGACCAAAGAAAGCACCGCCTACTTCACGATTCGTACCCGATCCAGAGCCAACAGCGGAGCAGGTCGCAGAGTCGGAAGCGCTGATTGCTCTATACACGCCGCGACGTTTACCGCGGCTCGAGAACGAGCTCGAGGGCAGCTCTGTCGAGGTGCGCGTTCTCGGGGACTGCCGCCCTTCTCGGCCACGCGTCACTGAAATGACAGGTGCACATGTGTCCGGTTCATCGTTGCTCTGCCAGTGCGCCCTAATTGCAACCGCGCAGGGCCTGTGCGAATCAAGCTGTATGTTTCAAAGACGTGGGAGAAAGATCTTCTGGCCCAAGCGTACCGGGAATTGCGCTGCACACCGGTGCCCATTGATCGCCGCGAGCTGTCGCTCTATCGGTACGACCCAGCTAGCCGGTGCTTCGAGCCGCTGGTGCAAGCGATCTTTGCTTCTTACCTCGATTTCTGATGCGGCATTCCCGAATTCACGCGTGCATGCGCACAGGCGTCGAGTCCAGGGCCATCCCGGATGACCTGTTCTACGTGGCAATGAAGGAAATCATCCCGGAAGTCGAGCATGCACCCTTCCTGGCAACCGTTACAGGATCCTAGCCAGTGTCAAGGCCCCTAGCGGTCCGACAGCTGCATCTTATTCGAATTGCACGCCGGCGCCATGCACGCTAGCGGTGGCCGCCGGCGCCATGCAAGCTAGCCGAACAGAGATTCTTGTGCACAGAGATTGGTAGCAGTATTGTCTTCTCGAATTCGAATTCAGAGCGCCTTGGGGCATGGCTGCCGCGGCCGCGATCGCATAAATCGAAGAGTTGGAATTCTCCAGAGAACTATGTATGCGAAAACCATCGAAGAGTTAAAGTTTCCGAATACAATTACGTGCCCCCCCTGCCCCGGCCCGTTGAGGTTGGTTCCGAGGTTGAGGTGCTCAAGCTTCAGCTGCAGTATACTATTGCGTGCTTGTTCAAAGGTACATGCAAGATGTCAAAAGTCATGCAAAATGTGCTTGCGTGCTTGTTCAGTGGCCTGCTTTTCTTTCAGGCGCTTGGAAATGTCCCTAAAGAACTCGAGGTCGCTGTTGCTGAGGCAGAGTCCGCAGAGGTCGCGAAGCGCTTCATCCACGGACGGATGAAGAGGATCGCAAACGCGGAAACCACCATCACAGAGCTGAAACATGCGCAGCGGGCTCTTCACCACTTGAAAACCTTCGAGGGTGACCATACAGATGTCCTCCCAGAGTCCCCCTGTGCTCATGATCATGATCACTGGCTCTGTGAAAGCAAAATTTCTCGGGGTAAATTAAAACAGAAGGCCATGCGCACTGTTCAGGTCCAGATTCCCCTCCCCCTCCGACGGCAGAGATTCAATCAGGGTGGTGCAGTAATTCGTGTCCTCACCTTCTCCTTCGCGATCGCTGTCCTCGCCCGACTGGGGGAGGATGTCGAAGGCCCGCGACTGCCGGTGGAGCTTGGCAATCCGAAGCGCCAAATTAGCGAAGGGCCGAACGTCCATAGGGAGTTCGTGCAAAGTGCTGGCACTTTCGATACCCAGGATGATGGCGCATATGCACAGTGGGGATGATGGGTTCTCGACACAGGTACGACACGGAACCTCCTTTGGCCGCTCTTCCACTTCTTCGTCGTCGCTGAGAGCTCTTGCGTCGTTCTTGGCGGCTGCAGCCCGCTCCTCAGCCTTCCGCAGACGTCGATGAATCTCCGCCACCGCTTCCGCTGACGCTTGCTTCTCGAGCTGCCGCCGCGACGCCTCATCTCGCGCACGTTTCTCCGCACGCGCCGGGCCGCTTTCCTCCGTCTCAAGCTCATAATCAACCTCCTGTTCGCTCTCTTCGAGTTTGCGTTTCGTCTCCTCGTGTGCATTCATCCTGAGAGACGCTACTGTCAAGGGAGGCCGCACGGACGCACGCGCAAGGCCGCTATATATGGGTGCGCATGCGGAAAGAAGGCATCCGGCGCACCTTTTCGAGCGCCACGTGCCACGCTTCCACGCCGACAGCACTTTGACCGCTTGCCCCGCCGACAGCACTTCGGACGCTAGCAGAACACAGCTCCAGATCCGGCGCTCCGGAAACCGCGACAGTGCTCCGGCGACTTTGCCCCGGCGACTTTGCCCCGGCGGCTTTGCCCGGGGGAACTTCCTGCCGGGGGTACTCGTTCGACCACGCACCAGCAAGGCTCCAAAGACGGCGGCGCTCGGTTCGCTCGCTGTCGGACTGCGTTCCAGAATGCAGAAAGTACCTCGAAAACAGCTCGCTACCAAAGCTGCAAGGAAGTCAGGAGTGACAGCGGGACAGCTGCGCATGCCGCCGACAGCAGAGCAGATCGCAGAGTCGGAAGTGCTGATTGCTCTATACGCGCCACGACCGCGGCTCGTGCACGGGGGCAGCTCAGTCGAGGTGCGGGTTCTCGGTGACTGCCGGCCTTCCCCGCTACGCGTCACTGAAAAGACGGGTGCACACGTGCAATTGCAACCCGGCATCGTTGCCCCTGATTGTGTGCCCTGATCTCAACAGGCAGGGCCAGTGCGCGTCAGGATAGATGTTTCTATGTCGTGGCAGACAGACCTTCTGATCCAGGCTTACTTCGACCTGGACTGCGAATGCAACTCTGTAGGCAATGTTAGCGGGCTTGCGCTCTATTGGTACGATCCAGAAAGCCGTTGCTTCGAGCCGCCGGTGCAAGCGATCTTTGCTTCTTACCTTGATTTCTGATGCGGCATTCCCGAATTCACGCGTGCATGTGCACAGGCGTCGAGTACAGGGCCATTCCCGGATGATTTGTTCTACGTCGCGAGGCATGAGGTGGTCCCGAAAATCGAGCACGTGCCCTTCCTGGCGACCGTTTCCGGATCCTAGCCAGTGCAAATCCCTAGGACCTAGTACGGGTCCGCAGCTGCATCTTATTCGTGGTCGCCGACGCCATGCGCACTAGCCAAACACAGATTCTTCTGCACAGAGATTGCTGTATTGTTTTCTCGAATTCGAATTCTGAGTAGCAGGAGACGTGAACTATATAGTAGTCATGCTGGTCGCATTCGTCTCGGATCCAAGTCGAAGCCGGCGCCGTAGTGCAGCACGAATTTTGGAAATCCGAAACTTTACACAACGATTCAAATATATTTAACACATCATATTACACAACAAATCTACGACACGAACAGGATACCACTACGTATACACTCGGGCTACCAAGCCTTACCTAAGTTCTACATTACAAATTCTACCTGTACCGTTTCCTAGGAGCCTTACCTCCGCGGCCGGATCTTTAACAAGCTGCATGTCTGCGTGCATATGTACCTGACCTTCTGATTGCTATAACTATTCTAGCAATAGAGTTTTGGGGAGGCAAGGAAATGCTTAAGTCCGGATGGTAATAGTCTATTGGAAAGATATACCGTCTGTAAGCTTCGCTCTAGATCTGTTCGCTGGCTATATTTATCGAGATTCCTGGTAGTGTACGTACTGCATAAGAGGGAACAGCGAATAGAAACCCTGCGTATACATTCAATTAATTCATGTGTTGATTAACGTGCAATGGTTTTTACCTGCATGCGACACCAACATGTGCTTCTCGTCTTGTGCTGGTGCACGTGGAGCAGTTCTTGACGAGAGAGCTGTGTAATTCAAACTACTTTGTTTCAAGGCTCTCGAAGAACTTGGGATTGCGCTCTCGCATTTCGCAAACTGCAAGTGCATTTCGCAGAGATTATAAGGATTAGCAGAACGGACTCAATAACATATGTATGTGTGCGCACGATTTAGCTGGAAACTCAATCAATACCCTGGATCCGAATATACCGGTATCGATGCCGAACACATCACTGCGCGCGATATTTAGATCTTGAGTGTACCATGCACAAGAATGTCACGATGGGTTTTCTGTGCTGCCTTCACATAAGCCATGCCAGCTGCAGACGCTCGCGATTGAGCTGGAAACTCAATCAATACCCTGGATCCGAATATACCGGTATCGATGCCGAACACATCACTGCAAGTGACACATAGCTAATCCCGGATACCCTCGCACCAGGAATCCATTTGGACACTTTCACCCTGGTTCGAACATCTTGGCGAGCTTGGTTCTGGTTTGGTTTTTGATCTGTTTCTCCTCAATTCTGGTTTGACCGCAAAACTGCATGTGCATGCACCTGTCATCGAAGATGCCGGTTGTCGACTTGTCGGCTCCCTTGTGGGCAGCGGCAACCCATGAATGTACGCGTGGAGAGCTTCATGTAGCTCAGCGATGGCGCTTTCTCGCCTAAAGCGCGCGCCTGCCATTTGAGCGTCGTCAACTGCTAATGTCGACTCCGGCGATAGGCGAGGCGGAGGCGTGCACTATTTAATTGAAGTCAGGGTTTCAGAGCTACTGAGGTAGCGCATTACATGTCGGCGCCGTAGTGCATAACGAGTGCCTGCCCTGATTGATTTCACAGGAAGGGGCCGTAGATGTGCTCCATGAAGGTGTTAAACCGTTGGAAAATCTTGTTGTAGGGTGGCAACTCGCCGCAAACGAACTTGAGGGGGTCCACGAGCCAGGGTACCTGGGTTGCAGATGGGCGGGGTCGAGGAAAGGGAGGGCGCTAGCTGGCCATGGCCGTGCCGCACCTCGGGCGACATGGTCATCGTGAGCAGCCCACGCTTGCGAAGGTCCGACATAGTAGCATAGACGAGGGCCGACTCTGCGTTCTCCTCTGGGAACGGGTGCAGCGTGGTCTCGCCGACGAGGTGGATGTGCGCAACCTTCTCGACGAGGATATCCTGCAGCGATGCCGGAATGTCCTCGAGGCGGGCGCTGCGGGCTGCACTTAGTGCACGAGGCGGCGCTCGGGAGCCGCGCGCACTTCTCAAGCCGCAATGCGACCGTGCGGGGCTGGTGGGCACGCAGGGTGGCCTCGATGATGGCCAGCCCTCTGCCGGCAGCCGCTGCTTGGGCTTGAAGGTGCTCTGCTCCGGGTCCTGTGCCAATGGCAAGCCGGCTGGTCTGAGAAAACGAGCAAGAGGGCGCCGGCGGCGGGCCGCACGACGATGCAGGCGGGGCTGGAGATTTCGAGAGTGACCACGGGCATCTCCTGCGCGCGTGGTTTAAATTTGTGGCCGAGCGAGCAAAGAATTCGAAGCGCGAGCGAGCAGACGCACGCTGGATGTAGCGATATGAAGTGTGACCGCGCGTACTTCATCCTTTGCGTCCTTCGCATCATACGCATCTCCGGCACGCGGGCGCTTAATAGCGCTCATGCGACTTCGCTCCGGAAAGTTCGCCCCGGCGTCTTGGAAAGTCTCCAGCTGGCGTTTCTCCGCACGCTCCTGGCCGCTCTCTTCGAACTCGCGTTTCGTCTCCTCGTGTGCATCCATCCCTGAGAGACGCATCTGTCAAGGGAGGCCGCACGGACGCACGCGCAGCTTAACCCCGCCATGGCCATGGATGCGGAAAGAAGGCATCCGGCGCACCTTTTCGAGCGCCACGTGCCACGCTTCCACGCCGACAGCACTTTGACCGCTTGCCACGCCGACAGCACTTCGGACGCTAGCAGAACACAGCTCCAGATCCGGCGCTCCGGAAACCGCGACTTCGCCCCGGCAAGTTTGCCCCGGCGACTTTGCCCCGGCGACTTTGCCCGGGGGGAACTACGCGCAGGGGGTACCCGTCCGACCACCACACTAGCAAGGCTCCAACGGCGGCACCCGGCGGTCGGAGAACTAGCTAGAGCACGCGATCTAGCTAGCTAGAGGCTTTAGCACCGCCGGCTACCTCGGCGGCGCTCGGTCTGAGCGTTCGGTACGCGGCCATCGGTCTCGAGCTCGAGACCACCAACTTGGCGCTCGTAGTTCGTTTGTAAAGTAGCTGAGATCGATGCTTACCGCATGGGGAAAACGTATTCGAAAACAGCTCGTTACTTCACGGAAGCCGCGGTCGGCGCCACCAGTACCAGAGCCAACAGAAGAGCAGGTCGCCGAGTCGGAAGCGCTGATTGCTCTGTACGCGCCGCGATCGCGGCTCGAGAACGCGGGCAGCTCTGTCGAGGTGCGCGTTCTCGGGGACTGCCGGCCCTTCCGGTGGGCATCACTGATATGACAGGTGCGACCACGGTTGCATCGATGCCTTAAGCTTGTGCCCTAATCTAAACAGCGCAGGGCCTGTTAGATTGAAGATCTATGTTTCAGAGACGTGGCAGACAGATCTTCTGGAGGCTGCGTACCGTGAACTCGTCCGCAGCACATACCACGCGCACCCTGATGCGCTGATGATGTATCGATACGACCAGCAAGTCGGTGCTTCATTTACCTCGAGTTCTTTGCCGAGTACTTCGAGCCGGTGCAAGATATCTTTCCGTCTTCCCTCGATTTCTGATCATGATGCGGCATTCGCGAATTCACGCTTGCGCGTGCACAGAGGTCGAGTCCAGGGCCATCCCCGGATGATCTGTACTACGTCGCGAGGGATTCGGTGATCCCAGAAGTCGAGCACGCGCCCTTCCTGGCGACCGTTTTCGGATCCTAGCTATTGCCCGTTTCAAGGCCCCTAGCGGCCCGACAGCTGCATCTTATTCGAAGTCGTGGCCGCCGGCGCCATGCACGCTATAGCTAGCCGCTGAGCGGAACAGAGATTCGAATTCGTCTGCGCAGAGATTGCTGTATTTTTCTTAATTCGAATCCTTTGCCGCAAATGAGCGTATCGGCCTTGGGACAACGCTGCCGCGGAGCGCTAGCGGTCGCATAAATCGAAGAGTTCGAATTCTCTAGAGAGCCATGTATGCGAAAACCACTAGAGAATATACATGCTGGTCGAATTCGTATTCGAGACGAAGCCGGCGCCGTACGCGTAGTGCATCAGGAATAATGAAGCTAGCTAGCACTATACGTCGCCATTGAGCGGATGTTTTCCAGAGCAATCATGGCTCGCATTCGCGACAGGTAGTTCGAGGCCTGCGCTCGTTCTCCGGATCCCCGCGGGAACTGGTCGCCCGCGAGGTAGAAGAAATCACCGGTGATGGTCCCTGAGGTTTCGATGTCTGTGCACATGCACGCGCACGCGTGAATTCGCGGATCCGGAAGCCGCATCAGAAATCATCGTCAGACGCAAAGAAAGCTTGCACCGGCCGCTCGAATCCACTGGTTTCTGGGTTGAACCAATACAGCGCTACATTGTTTTTCGGTACGAGAAACTCGCTGCACGCCCGCGCCAGCAGCGCGTCCGGCCACGACCCCGAATCCGGATCATTGACTTGCACAAGATCTGCACAGGCCCATTAATTCTGTAAGAAATGTCTCTGAAACGGGATAAATGGGCACCTGACATAATTCTCCAATCGTCCGCTACAACATGCACCGCTACGGAGCTGTTTCCTTCATTAATATTCTCGACTGGTGGCGTCGCGCGCAGACAAAGGAGTCCGCGCGTGTCGAGCGGTGGCGGCACGAGCGAAGTTATATCTAGAGCATCGCTGTTCTGCGTCGCTGCCGTCGCTGGTGCCTTTGAGAAACGGGCGGCCAATCTTGCCAGGTATCGTGCGGGCTCCGCTCCCGGCGGAAATTGGTCGCCCGTGAGGTAGAAGAGATCGCCTGGAGATGGTCCCTGTGGTTTCGATGTCTGTGCGCATGCACGCGCACGCGTGAATTCGCGGAAGCCGCATCAGAAATCATCGTCAGACGCAAGGAACTTTCGCACCGGCCGCTCGAATCCATTGGTTTCTGGGTTGTACCAATACAGCGCTACATTGGATTTGGGCACGAAATACTCACGGCACACATCGGCCACTAACGCTTCCGGCCACGACTCCGAAACATTGATCGTGAATCGCACAGCCATGCCTCGCACAGGAACTGCACAGGGGTTTTCTATGGTATGGCATCCTGGTCGCAAAAGCGACAAGTACCTTGCGTCTCTTCAGGGTCCTGGATGCCCACGGGTAGTACCGCAAGTCCGCGAAAACGCTCACCTCGACGGAGCGGTTTGGCTCCGCCGACATCGCAGTAGCGATCGCCGAGACCGCCGCGCCTGAAGAAGCAGCCGACTGCCTACTCCGCTGTCGGAGCTGCCCGCGCGAGAGACGCTCCTGTCAAGGGAGGCCGCACGGACGCACGCGCAAGGCCGCTATGGGTGCGGAAAGAAGGCCTCCGGCGCACCTTTTCGAGCGCCACGTGCCACGCTTCCACGCCGACAGCACTTTGACCGCTTGCCACGCCGACAGCACTTGGACGCTAGCAGAACACAGCTCCAGATCCTGCGCTCCGGAAACCGCGACTTCGCCCCGGCAAGTTTGCCCCGGCGACTTTGCCCCGGCGACTTTGCCCGGGGGAACTACTCGCAGGGGGTACCCGTCCGACCACCGCACCAGCAAGGCTCCAACGGCGGCACCCGGCGGTCGGAGAACTAGCTAGAGCACGCGATCTAGCTAGCTAGAGGCGTTAGCACCGCCGGCTACCTCGGCGGCGCTCGGTCTGAGCGTTCGGTACGCAACCATTGGCAGCCATCGGTCTCAAGAGCACCGATGTGGCAGCCGTACTTCGGTTGTAACGTAGCTGAAATCAATGCTTACCGCATTCAAAGCGCTGTGCGCTGCGCCCCAGCTCATAATGGTCGGGCCTGGGTGAAGTTGGCCGAGGTCGGGCCGCCCAACAACCTCCCCTTAAAAGCTGCAAATCGTCTCTAAACGACCTTTTAGAACACTTGAACCAGTCAAGGCAGCCCGCATGCGTCGCTCTCTTGACGAGTTGTGCTCGCATCCACGACGGACCACAGAAGCTACCGGGCCATCGGCGCTCAATGGATCCCATGCACTTATGCCTAGCTAAGCACATTTAGCACGGCAGCAGTGCTCCCCCGCGCGGCTTTCCTAGGTGGGGTAAAGACAGGTGTGGTAAAGTCAGCCCTAAGTGAGTGAAGTTGCAAGTTTACCATGTGGTAAACTTAATTCCTGGCTCCCAGTGCTGGCCAGTGTCCGACTCGGCGATCATCTCTTGAGTGACGTTGAGTCTCGAGTCTCGACTCCGGAGTCCGGACTTAAGTAATGCGGGCTCTTAGGTAGAACACTAGTACGCTACGAGTTCTTTGGGGGTCCAAATCTTCGCAAGAACTCGGCGGACCCCACAGGCGCTGGCATTGTCGGTTAGTAACGGCTGACTGGGGCTGGCCTCGAGCTGGCAGATTCTGTCCGGTACCGAGTATGCTCCTAGTATGCCAAATGGCAGCCACTGCTCTGGTATATTTCACGTGCTATAGTTCAACCTATCAAGGTATATAGATTCTGTATGGACTTCAAGTCTAACTTGGCCAATCGAATCTTTTTCCGGGAAATCTTCGAAGATCTTCAGTGCCCAATCAGATCTTCACCGAGTTGCTAGACTCGGGCTGCGCCCGTACTAATTTGACTCGGACGCCGGGCTGAGTCTAGCAACTCGGCCGAGTTTAGTCAATCAACTTGACTCGGATTTGGTTTGTATGGCGCGAAGATCCGCCGGTCCAAAAAACTCGTAGCGGTACTTAAGTAATGCGGGCACTTAAGTAATGCGGTCCCGATAGCGAAATGATGCGTTTTCCGCTGGCAAAACGCATTATTTCGGGACCGCATTAATATCGAAGCGCTAAGCCGGCGATTAGAAAACTGCGGTAGGTATACGTACCCCCCTCACGCAGCCACAAGGCCCTGAGGCTTCAAAACGCATTAATTCGGGACCGCATGATTAGCCGGCGCCGTACTGGGCCGGGGGTCCGGGTCCAAAAACGCATTATAATTACTTACCGGCGAATTACTTAAGTGTTTTACGGTAGCCCCGTCGCCGGGCCGTCGGTAGGGCACTTCAATACAGCGGTAGCTCAATTAATTAGATTAACTTAGTAACGCGCCGAAATCCGGTCTCACTGAGAGTCATCGCGTTAATTTGCTATCGCATTAATTGATTCTTAGCTGCAGAGTCTCTGCTGCTAAGTTGCGACGGTCACCAATTAAATTACCGCGCCAAAAGTTTGTTAAAACGCGGTAATTTGGTACGGCCGGCCGTACCGCGCGCGGAGTCGGCGCGGACCGCGGTAATTACCTGCTGAGAGGTCGCCCCATACAGTCTACCCCCCAACATTACCGCCCCATACAATTGCGCATGCACTGCGGCAAGCCTCAAATTTGTAAAACGCGGTAATTTGGTACCGCGGTATTTTGCTCTATGGCGGACCGGGTTTTAGAACGCGGTATGATAATTTATGCCGCGGTAATTTATAATTAGTCCCCGGCGGACCGGCGACGCCGCGACGGTATACCGTCACCGTATACGTAGAGCCCCTCGGACTCTGGCTCGGAGTCGCGACTCGTGAGACTCGCGACTCGCGAGTCGCGAATCGCGATCATGATCAGGACTCCGAGTCTGCCGACGTCCTCGGGAGCCTCGGGAGTCCTCACGTGGTCGGGACTCCGAGTCGGGACTCGGGAGTCGGGAGGGAGGACGTCGACGTCGACGGTCCGCGGGGCCGGCGCGGGCGCCGGCCACGGCCCACGGGTCCGGTCGTCACTGACTCGTCGCTCAGCGGCTGATCATGATTCATGAGTCGTCAGTCCGAGTCTCCGACTCTTCTACGCGCTATATCATAGTATACCGGTAATCATTGAATGCACCTGCAGTACTGTAAACGTACGCGTACGAATATCCGCCAGCGTTTAATTTCGACTATTTTCGCCAGACCCGTGCGTTGGCGAATATTTGACGCTGGCGAATTGAGCTTTTGCATGGAAAGAGGGGTACTAGCCGCCGAGTCGTCCATGACGAGGGTCGCGGGGTGGCGAAATCAAGACGCTGGCGGATTTATTTTCACCAGGATTTTCGGGTTTTGGCGAAATAAAAAGCGTACGAGTCGTACTGTTGTCGTACGGTGTCGTACCGCCGACTCTCCCGGCGATTCTCCGTACCGGTACAGTCTCTGCGCATGCCGACTCTCCGGCGACTCTCCCGGGACTCGGGCCGGGACTCCCCGGAGTCCGCAGCTGCAGGCTGCAGCTAGCAGCGAGACTCCGCGGGACTCCGGGGAGTCCGCGGCGACTCCGCGCCCGGCCGACATGTACAGCCGCCGACCGTCGGACTCCAGAATCTCGACGTCGACTCGTCTCGACGTTGAAAGATCAGCAGCTGCTGCACAGCCGAGGCGTAGCCCTGCAGCTGCAACTCCTGACCATGGCCATGTGGTCTTATCCCGGCGCATATCTCGGCAGCGGAACGCATGCTAATCGTGTTGAAGCCGCGGTGCGTATACGTAGCCGCTCTTTGTTGATCCGATTGCTAGCTATAGGTTGCGCATGCTTATATATGCCAATGCTCGAGCTCGAGTGGCCCGACCGCACGTCGAAGATCCGAGTCCAGGCTGTTCGAATTCCGCAGACTGGACCGCAATTAGCTCCAATAAGAATCGCATATGTATTATATATCTAGACGCCTGCTCATGAAATCGAACATGGGCTTACAATTACACGCCCCCGCACGCGCAGAGCCTGCTCAGCCTGGACGCTTCCAAGATTGAAGGAGAATTCGTCTACCTGAATGCGAAAGTTGGAATAGATGCAGAAAACTTTCCAACGCACATAAAAGAGATCGGGGTCAACATCGGCCGCGAGGTCTGCAAGCTATATCTGTACATGTTTGCGCGAATTAAACCTCAATTATATATACAAACGCCTCTACAAATGCGCATACAGGTCACGAACGTCGGTGGCAAGCTGGTTTATGGCGACAGCGGGACGAACATTGGCATCACCTGTAAGAATGCCAAGATCGACTGGACACGGGCCTCAAATAATCAAGCATTCAGCGCGAAGATTCGCGCTGAATGCCAAACGGGAGAAACGTGCGCCCTCCTGCGCGTGCAGCTGGCCATTGTCGCTGCAGCTGGCCATCCGCGTTTATAGGACGCGCAGGAAGCCGCAGAATTGCTGGAATCTGTGGGGACTCAAACTGTGCTGGCCTCTAATTCCGGAAAAGGTCTACGGTTACACCGAGATCGACATGACAAGCTTCTTCAGCAAGTGCCGTATGAACGAAGTGCGCTGAGTGCAGCAATTATCCTATCAATCAATATCCTAAGCTCACCACTGCTTTTGCATTTGCATTCGGCAATTCATCGAATCATCACAGCCCCAAAGATATGCCGATGAATGCCACCGACTTAATCAATCATGCGACATAAACAAGATAAGCCTGGTGCGGCTCAACCTTTCTTTATCGATTCTCCTCGACTTTCCTGCAGCTGACCGATAACCGTTTTAAATTTGATTGGCACCGATCCGCCCTTGCCTCGACGCAGGCCTGCCCCAATGGCGAGTACTGATCTCACCAACTCCGACCCACCCTATTAATATATATATTCTCTTAGCATCCCCGGGCCGCCGAGTCGGTGCGAATTCGAAAAGCTGACTCGGTGCGTGCGCGTGCTTGCGCGCGCAGGTGTGTGGGGCTACAACTTGCGGCTGGACGAGCCGGTGCAGGAGCTCGAGGCCGAGCTCGAGGCCGAGGCCGAGCCCGAGATGGAGGGGGCGCACGCCGCCGTACGCGACGCCGACGCCGACGCCGACCTCGAGTTCGAGTTCGGCCTCGAGGACGCCCTGGGCCTCGAGCAGGCTGCGTATACGGCGGCCGACGCCGGCGCCGCCCCTTCCGACGCGATGGACGGCTGATCGTTGCTCGAGCTCGACGTCGACGGTCGCGCGTGCCGATTCGTATATATACATGTACGTAGCTATCTGTGGGTGTATTTTTTTCACAAAGCCCATATCAAGGGCGGTGGCGATTGTATTTGTTCAGTAACATCATCGTACGCACTACCGGTTCGGAAATGGCCGAACTCTGGGTCAGAGCATAACCTGAGGCCGGAACACAGGGATAGGCGCTTCGACGCTACAGCTGAGCGTTTCTCTTGTAGGGGGAGGCGTGGTAGGGGGGTCGACGTCGTTGTCGTGAGTGTAGGTGCGTGGATCTCGGCGCCGAGGGGGCCAATCTTATCGGGCGGGGAAGAGGGGTGGGGAGGGGGGGGTGGGGGCGGCGCGGGCTAGGGTAGCGGGCGCGCCCCCTTATTTTTATTGCGTGTGGGGCGCGGGGCGTATGTGGTCCTGGTGAAAGGCATTATCGGGGGGGGCTGCGGGGGCGGTCGGTTGCGGGCGGGGTAGGCGCCCTAGTGTGGTCGGGGGACAGAGGGGCGTGGCGGGGGTACCGGCCGTGGGGCTAGTCTGTCGCTAGCTGCTAGGCCGGGGGAAAAGCTTTAGGGGGGCGGGCCCGTAAGTGGGCAGGGCTTTACGCGAGGGCGGGGTAGGGAGGTGACATTGCTTCATAGAGCTATCTAACTCAGAGAGGGGGGCGGTGGGCTCGTCATGAGGCCCCCTTCTTCGGCAGTCATGCTACCGCGAATTGTAAAGAGAGAAAAATGAAAAGAAAACTGAGGCCGAAGGGCGAAAGGGCCTAGGCCTTTGAGGTCAAAAGAGGGGGGAGGTCTACGCTGCCGCGTTGTCGGCGGCGGCCGCCCGGCGGCCGGCCAGGAATTAATCGAAGGCCTCGACGGCGGCGGGGCCCCCGAGGGCCGAGGTGAGCTCGGCGAGCACGCGCTGGGCCGCCTGGTAGTTGGTGAGCGAGATGGTGGCCGGCCCGGGGCCGGGGGCGGGGGCCGGGCCCGGGGCGGGCGCGGTAGCGGCGGCCGGCGCCGGGGCGGCGGCGGCGGCGACGGCGGCGGCGACGGCGGCGGCGGCGGCAGCGGCAGCGGCGGCGGCGTCGACACGTCGGCGGCGGCGGCGGGGCGGCGTCAGCGGCCACGGCGGCGGGGGCGGGGGCGGCGGCACCGCCCTTGCGCTTCTTGACGGCGTCGGGGCCGAAGCGCTCAATCGCGCGCTTGCGGGACTGGGCGGCAATGTCCGCCGCGCATATACAGCATCTATATATGCATATGATCATGAGCTCAATTGGAAGGGCCTAGCTATGCGCTTGCACGCATGTAGTATATATATATGGACCTGTCCTGGTTCCCTTGTTTAGAAATTTGCATAATGGCTGCTTCAGGCCTGTGCACTGGCATGCAAGTTCGAGCTCGAGCGCGAGGAGGGTGCCCAGCTCCCTCGTGCGGTTAAAAGCTTTCGAATTGCTCCACTAGGGGGCCAAGGGCGTCCCCGAGCAGACGGGGGCCGACTTATTCGTGTGTATATCGATATCGCAGGTGCCCCTCAAGCTCGCCGACCGTATAGGAGGCTTGCATCGAGGGGGGTGTCAAGGGGGCCAGTCGTCTCGTGGGAGAGGGACTCGGGACCGGCGGGCATGAGGGGCGGGCGGCGCGGGGCCTGGCAGCGACCGCCGGGGACGCACTGTCCGCCGCTGGGAAGACTTCGACGGAGCCCGGGGATTCCGGGTCCGATAGTGGGCGAGCGCCATCAGGCTCGGACCCCACGAGGGCGGGTCCCGGCGAGGCCGGGCCCTGAGGCAGGCGAGCGCCGTCTGGCTCAGACCCCGCGGTGGTCGCTGGGCGAGCGTTTGAGTGCTCATGCGCCCGGGTATGCGTGGGGGTCGTCGGCTTGCATGCCGGCGCCAGCGGCGCCAGCAGAGGCGGCGTCGCAGCGGGGCGGGGGAGCGGGGCTCGGGGCTCTGTCCACTGCCGCGTCTTGGGGCGCTTGCTCCGCGTCCCGCCAGAGGCCTGCGAGCGTCGCGCACGCGTCACGGAGAGCCAAGTGAACGGGGGGATGCGGCCCCGTGGTTCTTGAGTGTCGTGCTGGCGCGGGCGGCCTCGCGCACGGGCCGCTTGCGCCGGCGTGCTCTGTGGCAGTACGGGGCCGGCGTCAAAGTTCGTAGAGGAGGGGCGCGGGCGGAGGGCGTGAGCGACGGGCGCGGGGAGGGTCCCGCATGATCGGCGGCAGCGGAGCCGGGTGCGTTGGCGGATCCCGGAGCCGCGCGTCCGACTGCGCGGAGTCGAGTCGAGTTGTGCGTCGTGCGCTGTAGACGTGAGCGCAGGCGAGCCGCGCATGCGCGGGTGTCATGCGTTGGCGGGAAGGCGGGCGGAGCGAGGACGGGAGCTTAAACGAGCGTATGTTGGCTCTAGATGATGTGTGGCGTCTCTCGGGCGCGCTCGGAGCGGCAGGAGAAGGCGGCGGGGATCGGCCCGTTTAAACACCACTAGTGGAGGGGGGGGTCCCGGGAGATCAGCTGGAGAATACGAAATCCAATCTCCACTAATCTCCATTTCCGGACTATAGAGGATTTCTGGAGATTAACACGAGACTACCTGGAGATTAAAACCGAGACTAACTGGAGACTAGATGTGCACGCCGGTGCAGAATTCCCGGAGATTATAAACCTTAGCTATAGAGACTTTCGGGAGAGATCTTGCCCCGCCCCGCAGAACCACAGGAGACTTTCCGGAGACTTCATGGTATGCCCAGGCAGATTCTGGAGATTAAACAAAATGCAGATAGCTATATAGCTAATATAGCTATCTAGCTGCACTGCAGCGATAGCTAGCAATCTAGCTACAGCTTTCTAGCTACGGCTACTTCTCTTGAAGAGAAGCGACGAGATCGGCCCCGGCCCGTGCGAGCTAGGTGTGAACTTGCCGAGGAGTCGCGCCCACGCTGCAGAGCTCGAGGCAGGCAAAGATCTGGGGCCGCGAGTCAGAAAGGGCGAGCGGGCGAGCTTCCGGCCGGGAGGAGCGCGTACCTTCATCGAGGATCGCGAGGCAAAGTCGCGCGGGGCTGCACGCCTCGAAGCAGGCGAAGATCTGGGGCCGCGAGTCAGCACGGGCGAGCGGGCCTCGGCGGGGATCGGGCGGCGGCGAGCGTCCGGCCGGGAGGAGCGCGTACCTTCATCGAGGATCGCTAGGCGAACTCGCGCGGGGCTGCACGCCTCGAAGCAGGCGAAGATCTGGGGCCGCGAGTCAGCACGGGCGAGCGGGCCTCGGCGGGGATCGGGCGGCGGCGAGCGTCCGGCCGGGAGGAGCGCGTACCTTCATCGAGTATCGCGAGGCAAAGTCGCGCGGGGCTGCACGCCTCGAAGCAGGCGAAGATCTGGGGCCGCGAGTCAGCACGGGCGAGCGGGCCTCGGCGGCTTCCCGTGCGCGTCTTGGCATGGGCCATCCACACGCCGAGCGCGGCGCCCGGCGCCGCAGCCAGCGAGGAGCGCGGGCCCGAGATCTCCCCAGGAGAACCCTCTGGACCGCCGCGCTCCTCTGCACCTCCCCTATTCCCGCGCGTGAGGATGCGCGGAGGTCGTTATCTAAATGTGCAGTAAACATGCAGCGCGATGGTCGCTTTCGGCACAGCGGGGCAGTTTTCGCACGCGCCGTCCCGCGGAGCGGCGCTGGGGGCTGCGCGGCTTCTATACGCATTTCTACTCGATATAGAATGTCCGTGGCATGCTGCGCGCCGGGTGGGAGGTCCGGGGAATGCATTCGGCTGCGGAAAGTATATGCAGCCGGTTCAAATTTGGCGGCCTGCTGTGAACGCACCGGCTCATCTACAGCTTCTGAGACTTGCATATTTGGAATCAGAAGCTTCAAAATAGGCTGGGTGCATAATCCCAGGTCGATACGCGAAGACGGCGCGATCCGCGACTCGGTCATGAACATGATGATCATGAACATGATTTGCATGACATGACATCGACGGTTTGCACTCAACCTGCGCATTTTACATTTTACGAAATACCATAAATATCCAGAAGGGTGTAGATGGGGGTTTTCGAGGGTGGCGGAGACGATGAGCGTGTTTCTGCGGCCAGCCAATTAAAGCCTGAACCGGTATTCAAGATTCGCAGTAACGGGGGCCCCATATTGCTCCCAGCATCATTCCGCCCCACCCATTCGCAGGCAGCTTCCACCACTCCGAATATAAGTCATTCAGATGCTATTAAGAGATACTGCATGCTTGGAAGCCCGCTCGGAGTTCGAACTACGAGCCCCGCACCCCTCGAGCCCTTGGCCCCCGGCCCGCGGCCGCGTGCTCAGTTTGCAGACGAGCTGGCCTCGTTCATATCGATGCTACAATTGCAAGTTATATATAATTAGCTGCAGGAAGGCACACTACCTACAACTAAAACTGTAATATTGATAAATTCGAACGTCGATACAGATACTCTAGATCGATATCTCCGCGAAGTCTCCAGCCAAGGCGCGGAGACTTGCTGGAGAGTGGCTCTATACAAGTCTCCAAAGAGTCTCCAAGCGGATATTAGCTGGAGACTACAGCTCAGGAAATACTCCATCTAGTCTCCTGAAGCCCCAAAAATGCGTTAGTCTCCAGCTAGTCTCAGTCTATTCTCCAGCTGATCTCCCGGGACCCCCCCCCTCCACTAGTGCACGTTACCGCGGGAGCTGGCGCGAGTCCCGGCGCCACCAGGGGCGCAGCTGCTCTTCTAGATGTCTGTGATGTCGCTGCGGCTGTCGTTGCCCGCCCGGCGGGCCTACTTTGCGCGTTCGGGCCGTGCTGGTCGTAGGGCGTCGGCGCCGCGAGTTTTGGGACCGGCCACGTGCAGTGCTAACAGGCACCCGCGTTGGGGAAGCCCCACTGCGCCGGCTTACTCGCTCGCGGGCCTTCGCGCAATTTTCCGGGGTACCGGAATCCCTATCTGTGGGTGTATATATACGTATATACGTGCACGTGCACGCGATTAAGCGCGCATACATGCACATGAGACTGTACATCGTTCATATATGCATTGATATTAATATTAATATACATGTATACGTACGGGCTCTACCCCAAGTCCCGCTGGCTCAGCCCTAAGACCCCCCCGGCCGCCCTGTGCGCTCTGCATACCCCCCCAAGCCCCCTGCACGTGTTACCCACGTCTAGGCCCGCGCCACCCCCCCCCACCCCCCCACCCCCCACCCCCCTCCCCAGCCCCCCACCCCAGCCCGGCCCAGTGCCAAACCCCCGCCAAGACCCCCAGCCGGCCATGCCCGAGCCCCCCCCCCCCACCCCCCCACCCCCCCCCTCCCAACGCCATCTCCCCAATTGCTCACCTCACCCACGGCCCCCGGCCCCCTGTGACCCTCCCGCCCCACGCTACACCCCCACGTCACTGGCGCCCCCCCTCCCCTCCCCCCTCCCCCCAGGGGCGCTAGCGAGTAAGCAATTCGGGTAGGTTCCAGCCCTACTAGCAACGATTGACCTGGCGCGGGATATGCCCGCGTTGGGGTCGCAGTTGTGGTCTCTGCCAATAAATCACTGCAGCTGCCCAGATGGGCTTTGTGAAAAAAACATGTATACGTATACGTACGTATACGTGCCCGCTTATAATTAGCGGGTCAAGGTCATCTTTATATATTATTTAAACATTTTTTTGGTGAATTTTAAATAAATGCATTGGCACACACCGGCCGCAGTACCGAGACAATATATTAATACAGCTATATACGGCCATTACGACTTATATAATTATTTCATGTACGTATACGTATACAGGGATTTTTTTTTGGTGAATTACCGGCCACAGTCTCTAGACACCAGCACTGCGGGGGCTGCCCAGGGGGCATAAAGACAAAAAAGCAAAATAACTAAGACAAGAGCACGAAGAAAGATAAGACAAAGAGCCAAAATCGACAATAAAAAAGAAAAGACACAGAGCTCGAGACAGATCGATAGCGAGAAGAGACGATAGATCGAGCAGATCTAGGGACAGAGGATAACTGACACGAAGAAGAGCCAGAGCTAGAGATACCATCAATATCAGAAGGAATTACATCACTAAGAAGCGGGGGACAAAAATGAGAAAGATAAATAACAGGAAGAAGACAAGAAAGAGGAACAACAAGACGACATGGAGGCGGAGGCGAAGCAGGACGATGCGAAAGGGCAGAGCTACGGCACGAGGTCGAGGATGACACAGGAGGCGGAGCAGGCGGATCAAGACCATTGAATTATCAAATTTTCGATCCATTTGATAAGCTTTAGGGCAACCGAGGCGGCCGCTGTACAATCGAGGCGCTCAAGGGCCGGGCCGCTATCGAAATCGGCGGCGGCGAGGGGCAAGCTTGAGGTCGTCGAGGCCGCTGTCGCGGCGGGCACGCTCGCCGCCGCCGCCGCCTCCGAGCGGACCGAGGCCTTCGGTCCGTGCGGGTTACGCCCTTCCTGCTCTAATGGGGGGTAACGTACACATTCCGATGGGCGAGTCCAGAAGAAAGAGAAGAAGCTTTGAAGCCGCGGGTTGATATCAATACCCTGCGCATGCCAGGCTGCAGCTGCAGCTGGGCATGCGCTAGCTGAAGGCGAAATTCGAAAGGTGAAGTGAGCGCGCACCCTCCGCCGGCCCGCCCTGCGCGGCCGCCTCCGGGATCCCCGTTGACGTGATCCCTGCCGTAAGGAACAATGACTGGCGCGCCCGAAAGCGGTCAAGACGAAGCCCCAGCGGACAACTGCAGCTGCCTCGAGGACGCGGCCGCGCGCGGCCTCCGGATCCAAGCTTAAGGTCGACGGCACCAAGAAAGCCTCCGGAGCCAAGCTTAAGCTTAAGACCACATTACCCCCCGCCCCCGCCCCCCCCCCCCCGCCCCACCTCCACCGCCACCTTCCCCACCCCCACCCCGCCCGGTCACATTCCATGATGAACGTCGTTATAATTACAGTGCACCTTTAGCGATCAGATGGTGCGGCCAGAACAATGATATACTTATTCAAGGCAGGCCCTTGCAATTGCTCGCAAATATTGTAATTACGCGTACGTAAACTGCGATATATACCGATATTGAATGAAACTTGAACGCGAGTTTTAATTTTTATATTATCCAATGAACGAGCTGAGCGAGCTCGAGACTCTGAGAGTGACCGACTTGTCTGATCAGCTGCAGCAACAGTTTCTCATATATATTATGCTACTGAGTCGAACGATTACCAATTTGAAACCAGATTATGACAAAAAGCTCACGTGCGCGTGGATTCAAAGCTGCGCTTCGCGAGGCACATGCGGACCGAGGTCGCGGGGCGGCTGGGGCACGTGCACGCGCAGGCTCTGCAGGGGTACGCCGCCTCCGCCACGCGCCAGTCGTATACCGCCACCGCCCTGAGGCCCGATCAAAACTCAACTCGATGGAATGATCACGCGCGCGTAATCGCACCCAGGGACGCCGCATAGTAAAGTTCCGTTGCCAGCGGGGCAAGAGATGCACTTGAGCGGATCGGCGGGACCAAGTCGAGAGGCCGCGTCAAGGCTGCTGGCGGCAAGACAGGAGTCCGACGAGACGCCGAAGAAGCGGAAGTCGAGCCGGGCCGCCTCCGCCGCGCACGCGCCGATACCAGGGGCAGGCACGCTGGTCATGATGAGCTGCATGACGGGGGTGACCGAGGCCGGCTCAACCGCAAAGCAGCCGCGGTACGAGAAGGGAAGGGGCGCAGGTATTGGCGAAGGGCTGGGCGTTCCGGAGGGGCCGGGCAAAGGGCTGGGCAAGGTTGTCGAGTTGGGCGTCATCGACGGGATCGGAATGGGCTCGCAGAACCCTCCCGAAATTTTGTTGGGGAAGGTAACTGTAAAGGGGCTCGGTTCGTAGGTCCAGTTTGGATCCAGCTTCCAAGTCTCGCAATCGCAGGCCCCCCAGACGAGATGAATGTAGTAGTTCCCGGCGGGGAGGTTGGCGGGCCCGGCGTACGTCAATGCCCCGCCCTCAGGATACCAGCACTGGTTTCCGCCTTTACAGAACTGTTGAACTGTGCGCAGATATTATCATTCAAAACTCCGCGCAATGCAAATATACGAAAAGGAACATCGCAAAACGCACCGGCGAACCGCACTGCGCCCGAGGCGAGAGGGCATCTATCGAAGAGCGCTGCTCCAGCAACTTGCGAGCCTCCAGAATCAGTGTCGGAAGGGAGCTTGAAGGAGATTGCCCCGAGTCTGCGTTCGGCAATTGTAATTATAAGTGAAAAAATCCACGCCAGCGTGCACGTGTTCTTAACCAGCCGCAGACTCTGCGAAATCTTGAATATGATCATAAGAGACTCACGCGGGGGTCCAGTTGTACGGCAGGGTGAAGCGGAGAATTGTGGAGCGGAACGCGTCCGTGGAAAGGGAGCTGGAGTACGTCATTCCCCAAGAAGTGTACAAGGACTGGTAGTTTATGCCTGGGACACTGTTGGCACGGCTAGAAAAAACGCTTGTCTGCTCGTTGTCGATTAGGGTGCAACAGCGCAACGGTATACAAACAACCGGCACGCTCACCCGACCGCATTCGAGGAGGTCAACGACGGGGACAGTGCAGGTGGGGTCCGTCTCATAAGGTGCCGCTTAAATTTCCTGGCAGGTTCTGGATCTGAGCCGTCCCAGACGCCACAGGTGGATACGTCATGGACAGACATATGCAGGGTGAATTTGTTCAAGATTTTGGGCATAGATACAATCGGCGACGCACCCATCACGCACTGAGATCCGGGCAGCGCCCTCGCCGCGGCCGTTCGTGCGCGGGCTCTCATAGGTCCCTGCGTAAGTCATAAGTCATTTTCAAATCAGAGGGTGGCTTGAGCACTGGCTTCAAAATCGTAAGGGCTTCGAAAAATAAGAACTCGGGCCTTGGATCAAAATGTAGTATGTCCCGGGGCCTGGACCATAATTCACCGTGTCTATCATATACGCCACACCTACCTCAGGCAGATCAGATAAAAAATACATGAAGAAGAATATGTATGAAACTGACCATTTGGGTGAATAGATTGAATCTCGTATCCAGGTATCGCTGGGTTGCCTCTGTAGAGGATCATAACGGGCTTCGTGATTTCTGTGTAACTCAGGGCATCAACCGCCGCAAAATACCTGGGCAGCATCCACAGTAAACATATATAAACATCCAAACGTACAGGGAAATACAGATATGTGTTTATGTTTTATCAAAAAATGTATAATTATAATCAAGTTAAGTTTGACAAATGCTTGCCATCTGTCGGTCTCCAAGCGAAGACGTAGGAGGCGCACACCCGAGGCTCGAGTCGGGGGCGAGGCGAAATCGACGGCGTGACCCGCCCACGTCGTTGTAATACGGTGAAGCATGCGAGCAGCCCCGTAGGTATTTACCTGTCAGCGATGTTATATAATTATTCTTGTATATATGCAGAGTCCGAGTGTGCGCCTGCTGACCTCAGCCGTCTCGCAGATGCCGATATCGCCGGCGATTTGACTGTAATCGTAAGCAGGGGGGCCGACCTCAAAACTGGCCCCTGGCGATAATCGGTTGAGCACTCCCGAAGTTTCAATGATCTTTTGAGCACAGGTACGGCGCACCGGGTGCCGCGGGAATGCCGAGATCTTTGGTGCTGACAAGCCCCAGGCGAGTACGCGTAGTGGTGCGACGTACACCGTACTCGTGGATAACAGGAATGGCCTTGCTCACGATTAGGTTTTCCACAGTCTGCCGAAATGCGGCCTCGAATGAGAGCCCTTTACGCGCACGCCCAAGAGGCCTGGCTATAGGAGAGCACCGAGACGTTCGCGGCGGGCATGAACTGCCTGACGACCGCCGCCACGCCGGCGACGATCGCGGCGGCGAAGGACGTTCCGTTCACGACGGTAGTCTCTGCGGTGAAGGCGGGCGCGTAGCTCGTGACCTCGGCGCCCGCTTCGTCGACGTGTGTAAACGCAGGACCCTGCGGGACCGCCACCGGCTTCATCGCCGCAATGATATTTTCCCCAGGCGCCCCGACCGTTAAGCAGCTGCGGAGCAAATGTCGATCGCGAGATGAATAATCGCATCAATTTTGGAGTGATGAGACACGCACTCGCCCCAGTTGGACATGCCCGAAATGTAGTCGTCCTGGTCAGTGCTCGCCACGTTGACAACTCCGGGCGTGTTTCCAGGCGAGTAATTGCAACTGCACATGCGCAATCGCAGGGAAAATATTAATAAACCAAACCAGCTGTTGGAATCACAGTCAAAAATGAGGCGCGCACGCATCCGATCGGTCGTTGCCAGCCGCCTGCGTCGACGTCAGGCGTGAAAGTATACGTAAGCTAAGCGTGTAGGCGCCGTCGGATCTATTTGATTTATTTAAGCAGAATCGCTGCTAAAAACTGTGGGCGTCACCGTGACGACAACCGCTCCAGCTGCACGAAGTCTGAGATTTCCATCATGCGCGATCATCGGATCCGTTAAAACAAAGCACGACGTTCGGGTGCGAGCTCGAGGATAATAGCGCAGCGGTGATCAGCGCACCCGCTGACTGCGCTGGTGTACGCTGCGGATACCGCACCGGCGGCAGTCGAGGCGAAGCCGAGGAGGACAACTGAGGGTCGCTGGCGGGCGCGGATGGCGGAGAGGGCGGCGTTCAGGCCGGCAAGGACGTTGCTCTCCGTCGTTGTCGCTCCGCAGACGCTGCCTGGGTCCGAGGTCGACGTTCGGCTGAAAACCTGGGCCATGAACCAGATCCGGCGAACGGGACCGGCGCGGGCCCGGGGGTGTCTCATCGATCAGCGTTTACGTTGCAGCATGTGTGTTCAGTGCGCGGTCTTTGAGTTCTAACACATAAAGTTCTAGATATCAATTTGCAACGCCGACCTTGCTGGCGAGGATTGTTGCACCAGGAGCGGGGCCGAGCGTGCGCCCCGCAGCCGCCTGCCACCCGTCAAAACGATTACAGATTTAAATGGCTGCATGCGCAGCTGGCGCCCGACTAGCATGGGCGTGAAGGCCTTGGGCGGGGGGCAAGCACCGAGGCGACGGCAGTGCCGTGCGAGTCTGCCGAGCACTCGCTGACCCATGCGGCGCTCGTATTCGCGTAAAACGTGTCGACGTCGTGCAGACGAATCTGGCGGAGTGGTGCACTCAGAGCGCCTCAGGGGTCGCCTCAGAGCGCTCGAGCGGGAGGCCATGGCCACACGCACCACGCGGCCGGCGAGCTCCGGGTGCGTGTCGTCGATGCCCGTGTCGAGGACGTAAATATCGACGCCAGTGCCGTCATGTGTCATGCGGGTGAACTTGCCGTCCAGCAGCTTACTCTGCTGGTCGAGCCTGGCGATCGCGAGGGATTGTGAGCGCAGCTGCAGAATCATGTGCATTCACTCATGGTACACGTCCAAGAATGCCCATCGCGAGGGCGCGCCTGTCCAGGTGCCAAGCGGTGACGTTGCCCCAGGGACGCGGGGCGGGCCAACGGCTGGTGAAGTCCGGTTTCTGAGCGGGAGCGACGGCCTGCCGCAGTGCATTATCGAGTCAGTTTCAAAATACGTGGGTGCAGGTGCTGCATTTCTCACACCGAATCTGGGATCACGAACTGGACTTTTTCGTGGTTCCGCAGTCCCTCAAGCACGGCGGGCGACAACCTGCACGCCGCCGCGCTCGCATTTGAGCCTCAGGGCCTGAACGTTTAATCTCGGCAAGGCTGACAACGTATACGCCGAAACAATACGTAGCAAAGAGTCGACGGTGACTGAATATATAATATGCATATGCACCGAGCGGAGAAGCCGCGGGGGGCATGCGAGAAGAAGTGTCCAAATTCGACACCTTCACTTTCGCGGCCCCGCCCATGCACATCGCGCGAAAGAGCCCAAGCGTAGGCCTTGACATCAGAGAGCTGTTCATGCAGTGCATCTTCCTTAGTGTCATCGCGCAGACCCTGCGCATAAACCGTTGAACACAGCACACAATCACCATCATCTGCAGGAATTAGCACTTCTGCTTGATCAACTGAAATCTTACCACGATGAATTGCGCGCTCTGCAGATGGAGCGATGAATTGGACTCATGATCATCTAATCGCACATCGATATTTACATCTGAAAGATTTAGAGACCATTACAGGATCCGAAATATTTTTAATTGACGCACAAACCTTCGGCGAGAACCGCTACACTAGCTGCAGCTTTCGCGGGCGCCGTCATGAGTAGAGCGCATGCGCGTGGCTGCAGCATTGCCGCGATGGCGAGCGAGCTGATTACAAACACAAATGACCGCTCCTTTGCACGTACGCGTGTGCTGGCGCTAGTCATGATCATGATTATGTGTCGCAACTGGCGTCCCGTATTGCTATAGCAAGCTTTTAGGCCTGTGCGCGGGAAGCATGCCATGATGGTGGTCCTCGCCATGCTTATGGACTCTACTGGCTTGGAGGGCTCCGGAGTCCGGACTCGGGATCCCCTCGAGCCTCTCAGAGTCTCAGCCTCCCCAGTGAGTCCCCACGCGTACGGCGCGCGCGCGGCCCCCGCGGCGCGGGCCGGGGGAGTTCACCGAGTTCACCGAGTCAGTGAGGCAAGTGGCCGCGAGTAGCTATAGGCCGTATCCGATGATCCCGGAGTTCGATGATCCAACCCGATGAGGCCCGGAGGGCCCGGGGCCGGAGTGCTCGGGCGCTCTAGCCCCCGGGCCGACTCGGCTCCACTGCTGGCAGTCTGCTGCCTACTACCGTGTTACACTTAATTAATGGACCCGGACCCCTGCGGCCCGGACCCGGACGCATTAATGCGACACCGAATTAATGTGTTTTGAAGCTTTTTGGCTGCTGTAAGGGGTACATTACCGTACATACAGCAGGTTCTTAGTCCCGTTAACGTTTCATAGCGTTTCGAAATTAATGCGGTACCAAATTAATGCGTTTTGATAACAGACACCGCATTAATCAGGTAACCGGTACGGAATTACTTTTGTGCGCGGATTGAGAATGTCGAACACTTGAAGTTACCTATGCGTTAACGTTCAATTGAACACATCTACAAGTTACCCATGCGATTCGCGATCGCCGATTCCGACCGTCGGACGATTCGCAATCGCGTGCGATTGAAAGCAAATCTATGAATCTGAATTCGAAGATTCTAAACCTGCCCGGCGGCCGATCCGCGAATTGACCGCGATCGGTTCGAACTTCGAATTCCCTTATTGCAGCTTTCTTATCCGGGATTAACTTAGTAAAGGTGGGGCTCGAGCCCGAATTGCCGGCTCGAGCTCGAGCCGAGCTCGAGCCGGGAGTACTAGTCCGGGTCCCCTCGACTCGGCGAGCCGCAAGCCGGCTCGAGCCGACTTGAGGACGGGATCCGTTGCGTACCGCGGAGTACCGTAGTACGTCACCAGAACCGCGCTTCGGCCGCGCGCTAGCCAGCGTTAGCATCTGAAGCTGGCCATGGCTCGCGATCGCCCTCAAAAATCTAACTTAGTAATCAAAGCCCTCTAGCTGGGCGAGCCGGCTTCAGATGTCGCCGGCTCGCGTTGCAATTGGCTTGGATTGCCACGGCTCGAGCTGACCGAATAAGTCCGGTCCGAGCTCGAGCCGGCCGTGCGCCTCGGGTCGCGATCAGCTTGGCTCGGCTCGAGCCGACCCTTCTCGAGCTCAAGATCATCGATATCCGAGTCATAATCAGACTCATCGAGGTAAACTCGCTCTCAGGTAATGGGCGGGATTGATTCGCCGCAAATCCCGCGACCGCGCGCGAATCGCGGCGCGATCCTGTAGCTGCCGACTCAATGCCGAGTCAGGAGTCTCAGGACTGAGGAGAGTGATGGTCACTGATGGAGGTCCATTGGAGGAGGACGAAGAACGTACGCCGCGGTACGCGTATTTAATACTATATATACTCAGTGTTACTCATAAGTGCTACTAGTGCCATGTTACAGCCGACTCTAATCGATACGCGTAGTCAGTAACGTTAACGGAATTATTACGTATTACCGCCGCATTTTGTTTTTGGTGAATTACAGGCCACAGCCTCTAGACACCAGCACTGCGGGGGCTGCCCAGGGGGCGCCGCAATTTACCGGTACAAAGTACGCGTAAACATACTATGATAAATAAGCTGAACATTATTAATATTGTGACAGGAGACTCAGTCCATTTACGATAACCTCGCAACAACATGGGGCAGCGAGTTGCAATTGTGTCTACCCTTCATCAACTACCACTGTATGGAGACATTCGCAATCATCCTGACATAGCGGACTACATCCCGAGTCCTACAGATAGTTGACCAACTGACTGTCGACAGCACTAGCCAGGACTCAGGAGTCAGGACTCAGGGGCCTCAGGGCTGGAGCCGCTGGACTCCCGCTGGAGCCTGGAGCCCGAGTCTGCCCGACTGAATTCGAATTACTGTAAACGTACGAATATCCGCCAGCGTTTAATTTCGACTATATTCGCCAGACTCTTGCGTTGGCGAATATTTGACGCTGGCGAATTGGCTTTTGTATGGAGAGAGGGGTACTAGCGGCTGACTCGTGTATGGCGAGGGTCGCGGGGTGGCGAAATCAAGACGCTGGCGCGCCGGCGGACTAATTTTCGACAGGATTTTAAAGGTTTTGGCGAAATAAAGTTCTGTCGGATATTCGTACGTTCAACGGTTTACAGTACGAACACAGCTCTACTTAGTCGGGACTCGCGATTCGCGATCGGGACTCGGGAGTCGGGACGTCGACTCGGGATCCGGATTCCGGACTCGGGGACTCCGGGAGTCTCGCGATTAATTCACCATTGCACGCAAGTGACGCAACCGACACATATACAACGCCCGGCTTTTAGACCTCGGCTTATTTAAATTGATCTCGTTAGTATATAACCTGTATTTATAATATATCTATCGTGAATATGTGTGTATTTTATCTGTTATATGTATTTATTTTATCGTGAGTTATAGCTTCTTTTTAATAAAATATGTGAAATATGTATAGTTTATGTGAAGTTTAGCTATATTCTCGATGAGTAGACTTAAATATCTCGTGAGTTTCATTATAGTATAGGTGTGACTCAACTTAGTTTAATTATAACTTGCCTCAGTCTAAAAGCCGGGCGTTGTATATGTGTGTTGTTCTGAATTTTCAATGCATAATCGACGATCACGCGCCGTTTTATCAAAAACAACTACCATGAGCTGCATGGAACGTTCTGTATGCGGCTCTCTATAAAACAAAGTAGATCTATGATATATTATGATTGATTCTTTTGTATTTTAATTGGTCTTATTCAGTGTTACAGGTGTTACAGGTTTATCCCAAAGTCCGCCCTAGGAGTGGGGTCTTGGTTCCCGAGTTTGGGCAAGACCTGTAACACCTGTAACAACGTAAACAATTATCGTGTGCTGCATGAAACATTTCGCGCGCATCGAGAGTATGTGATAGTGAATAGTTTCGCACTGAAAACGATATGAAATTGATCGTTATAATACAAAAAGAATTACTAATGATATTACTATGATATATTAAGACTGATATTTTGTTGTTTTAATAGGTTCTTACTGAAATAGGTCAGTGTTACAGGTGTTACAGGTTCATCCCAAACTTTGCCCTAGGAGGGGGTGGGGGATAGGAAACTTTGGGATAGACCTGTAACACCTGTAACACCTTACTGAGAATCTATAAATCCACTTGTAACACCTTGTTTTATGATTGTTATCAGTCTGAGACTCTCTCAGGATTGAAAAGCCCCGCCCACTATGCAAGATACATGCCTTTCTTATGCATGATCTATGAAAAATAACAATAAACCCAGTCCTTCTTTACATAGGAGCACTCACAGGAATTTCGCTTGCCTTTCGAACAGTCCCCCTTGCAAACGCTTGCTCTACAATCGCTTCCTTTGTGAGTGGAAGCGGAATTCCAGCGGCAATACACGATTTAACTTCTTTGTCCACAATCTCATCAATCGCAATTCTCGCCTTGTTTTTGAGTGCAATTTCTGTCCATTCCTGAGCCGAAACAGCAGCATATTCCATAGCATTGAATTCTGTTGAAGTTAATGAAATAGTTATAGTCGCCATTTAATTATATGTGAGATATTTTTTGTAGTCTATACAGCATAAAGTAAAGCTCCTTGGAATATTGTATAAAAATCGGTTCCTTTCAGTGTATAACTACTTGAAGAGTTCACAAAGAGCACTGGTGCGACAGTCGTGTTTGCATCGACCTTTACATAAACCGTGCTGTTTAGAGCAAGACTATTTCCATCATATCCAGACCGCGATGATTCATAAAGGATGGTTGCGTTTGTCGTGCTCTTTGATAGTGCGCCGTTAATATATCCAGCGCTTCCTGATGCTTTCAAAAAAGTCATATTGAAAATATACACTCCTGTGACAGGAGCAACAAAAGCTTTTGTAGTAGTATTAAAATTGTTTCCATAATTCTCATATGTAGCACCGAATATGTCAATAAATGTCCAAGTTGTGTTCGCAAGTGTTTTATTGCTTCCATTGCCATATGCACTGAATCTGCAATTTGTTGGCGAGATCAAATACATGTTTGCAGGTAGTGAAACACCATTCGAAGCAATTGTAGCAATTGTGGTTCCATTCCTTTTAATGAGTAAGTCTGAGTTCGCCCCCGAATCAATAGTCGTCGTATTAACAGTCCCAAATGATCCAGCTGTAAGGGATCCAATTGTTGCACTTGTTGCTGTAATTGCTCCATTCACACTCAGTCCAGTCCCAATCCATGCCCCGCCACTAATAACTTGAAATGCCGCGGAATTTCTATTAGCCGGATTGAAATCCGTTTGATAATCCTGTTGACCCTCATACAGATTATCTTTGGTAAACAGATCCCCTGTTTTTGCGGGTCGATTAGATACGATCATTTGAGTAGCTTTAACGATTCCACCAGCCTTGTCGGCTCTGAGTTCTTTGACTCTGAGAATGGATGTCTCATTGAAAGAATCGGTTTTCGCTGTTTCAGTCGAAGGGAATGACTCGTTTAGATCATAAACAGTGTGTTGCACGTTATGGACAGCTGAGGCACTCAAACTAAAAACCGGAGTGAATACAGTCGACATCTTTTGATTGTTCTTTATTATTACGTAAGAATATTATTGTCTTGGAGAGGTCCGACAGCAATCCAATGGAGTTTAAGCGTTCTTTCGTTTTGGGGCACATTTGTGTAATTGATTGCCGAGTAACAAGTGAATATGGCAATCCAAGTGAATTTATTTTTGAACCCAATGCGATTCCCGAACTGATATTCAGCAGAAAGATATATGCTATTGGTGAAATCGACACTTGTTAAAATAATACTGTTTTCGAGAGTAGCATTAACTATTGGATCACTATAATATGGGGTAGAAAATGTAACGGTTCCTGATGCTGTAAACACTTGCCCTACTGTATAAACTTGATTAGGTATAACTACATCCGCTGTCCCTTGTTGCACATATGCATTTGGATTCACATAATTACCGAAATTCGTGAGCAACTCTATGCTGTGATTGTGAGTAGGTGGCGAAGTGGGTGTGTTAATTAAATCGTCATAGTTCCCGCTTGTAGCCACAGCATGCAAGTTTGGTGTATTAATGAGATCATTGTAGTCTCCACTTGTAGCCACAGCATGCAAGGTGGGCAAGGACGGTATAGAAGGGGTGTTAGTTAAATCGTTGTAGTCACCACTTGTAGCCACAGCATGCAAATTCGGTTTAGTAAATAATCTATCCCATGTCCCATTGAAAGGGAGTGTAGATTCTGATATAATAACACTTTGATCGATCCAGCGAGGTATGTAAGTGGTGAAATCGGGAATTCTTGCTAAATCATAATAATCACCTGTGAATGCTACACTACTCCAAGTTGGCTTCTCAGTAATATCAGTCCATTTACCACTAAATCCCGCCGGGACATCTGTGAGTTCTTTGTAGCTCACCTTTTGTTTTGGTATAGACAGCTCAATGGGTGAGAATGCACCCGAAAGCTGATTTTCAGAGGTGAAATACATGAGATTTTGACTGTTAGGGAAGTCATCCGCGACATTAAAGGTGGAATTCATGGGTAATTCGAGGCGACTAATTGGGGTGTTTGGATCTAATACATATTCAGCACCGAGGTGGACAACAGGAAATGTTTGATCATTTGGAGTGTCGACAAAGAAATTCGGAGCATGCACATCACCTGTAAGAGTCCCACCTGTTAGGGGTAAATAATCCCCAAGAGCCGACGTTAATTCTGTATCTGTTACATAATCTTCAAGAATTGCTGCAAGTTCTGTATCATCTACATAGTTTTTGCTTTCGAGGTAATCATCTGTTACCACACCTGAAAGGGTTGTATTGTGTAAGTTTTTCGCCGCCATTCTCTGATTGACTTCTAAGGCGCCACCTGTTGTCGTTTTTATCCATGCAATCTCGCATTTTCCGTGATCATCTGTGGGTTGTCCCACAACAGGAAGATAGTTTACAACTTTCTCCCTTGTGAAAACTATCTTAGGTCTTGCTCCATCATATGCACTTTGATCTGTTACATTTACTTGTATTGCTGCTGAAAAATCCGCTTCTTGTCCTATTTCTCCTGGGTGATAATTCGTAACATAGATACTGGGGAAAGTATCATTTACTCCTACATTGAAATCGCCACTATAAACTCCATTTACGATTGGATCCCGTGGTAATCTTACAGCAAGAGTTCCCACCATCGGTGTGCCTGTTTCACCTGTGAATGTCCCATTGAGATTTACGTAATGATCATTCAAAAATAGCCTTTCAGGTGTGTTAATCGATTGGTAAAGTGTGACTCCATTAAAAACGTTTCCGATTGCATTCAATTGTGCGAAAGTAGGCTGCTCATCTATCTCCTCCCATGGGTGCCTGTGGTTACTATTGGTAATCTCTGAATAATCATGTGTGTGTTTTCCAGGTGGGAAGGTCGATGGCGGATTCGTGATATGTTCCCATAAATGAGTGTGGGCGAAATCTGTTATTTGATCTTTTGTGTGAGTGTGTGCAAAATCTGTAATATCTGCTTTTGTGTGTTTTTGCTTTGCTAACCAATCTAAAACAACATTCGATGTCGGGTGATTTGGTAGGTTTGCTTCAATCTTCACAGTGAGATAATCGACTATTACATTACTTCCATTAATATTACTTGCCCATAGGTTACTGCTGTAAATGTTACTGCTATAAATGTTACTGGCATAAATATTACTTGTAACTGTAAGGTTTGATGCAATTGTAAGATTAGATGAAATAACACCACCTTTGAGAGACAAGTAATCATGAGTGTGTGGATCAGGTGGGAAGGTTAATGGTCGATTGGTGATATGCTCCCACAAATGCTCGTGAGAACTGGGTGGAAACGTTAAAGGGACATCTGAGAGCTCTTTGTAACTCACCTTTTGCTTTGGTATGGTGAGTTCAATTGGTGAGAAATCACCCGAAAGGCGATTTTCAGAGGTGAAATACATGAGATTATGGCTGTTAGGTAAATCGCGATCGAGTCTGCAAATTGGGGTGTTGTCGCCCAATATAAATTCAGCTCCTGTATGCACGACCGGATTTCTTTGGATATACATATTGGATGCACCTATTACAGGTGCTATTATGGGCACATCCGAATTAACGAGATTGCAAGTGATGGAGAAAATCGTTTTGGGGGCAAACAGATTGCAATCAAAGGTAATCGTGGCGGGATCAATAGTAGGATCGACATTTGAACAGATCTGAAACATCCACCCTCCCACACAGTTGCAATTTAAATTGCGAAAGGCTGTGCCTGCCATTGCATCCACATAGCCAATCCCATTTGCTATGTCATATATGTGACCAAACTCGTAACCAAAAATGTCATTCCACAGATTGGAAGCCATAGCTCCCATCACATACCCTTTTAGATCTACTATCAGGTCATTGGATTCACTGGGTATATTGGCATGGGTTATATAAAATTGATTATCCAAGACAGCATTCTTTATTGTCGTTTCTACTATGGGTTCAGTCATTATACTCTATTATGGAATACTACAAAAATTAAGGTTGTTACATAACATTTGGAACATGTTCATATATTCTCCCTTCTCGCTGTGCCATTTCCGCCATAAAGTCTGCATTATCTTTTATTATTGATTCAGCCATTCGTTCTGCTCGCGATTTTTTGGGTGCTGCCCTATTTGCTGGTGGTCGGTCAGTCCTCACAACACTAAGACCATGCCCCTCGGCTGATCTCACCTCTAAGCCCACATCTCCTTCGGCTGTTTGGGTCACATTAAGCTCTGGTGTTGAGTATTTATTACCTGCTCCTGCAATGGTTCTGTCTATGCAAGCACAACATAAAGCTCGGAATTTGTATGCAAGCACAAGCCCAAGAGCACCGAGAATCGGCAAGAGAATCATAAGCACTAACGTTCCTGGATTTGTTCCCGGTGCCCCGACTGGATTTGTAGGATTCGTGGGATTATTAGGTGGTGTGTTTGGATCTGGATTAGTTGTAGGGGGATCTTGTGAATCGGGATCTGGGTTAGGCTGGTTCGGATTTGGATCGTTTGGTGGCGGTTCCGTCGACCCTGCTAATGAGGTTGGCGCTGTGTATGCATTCGCAAACACGATGGGAGCCGTCGCTGGATTTCCTGTGGAAGACCCTGTGATTGCACCATAGGTATCTGACAGGTATTTATATAATTCCTTTGTCACAGGCGGATTGCTCACAGATCGGCACACCCAAATATTGCATGTAGTATCATAGACTGTGTCCCTGATAAATGGCGGTAGAGCTGTCCCACTAAATGACTCAAAGAGCCCATTTCTCGATAGCAACCTATGGGCTGCATCACAGTTCCCACCCTCGAAATATTTGGTAGCCGAAATTGCACCTTGCACATAAATATTGCAAGTCGAGTGCATTCCAATGTTATTTAGGTTGGGAGTGTATCTATCATCGAGCCGGACAGTGCACACCCATGGGGAAGCGGTTTTAATATATTTCTTATCGCCCACTTCAATTACATCTGTATTTGGGTGGCTGTCAAGCTGAGTCCAAACAGCATCATACCTGAAAGTGTAATAAACTAAGAGACCATCTGTGGACGATGTGAAAGCAAAGAAGGTCATAAAGTCCGTGGATCCAAAGAAGTCAGCATTGGTCGATGTTAGGGTGACTCTGGGATAGCTCATGTTGACAGTCTCAGAAGGATATGGAATATATGAGGTGTAATTACGATTGAAAAGATAATAGTGAAATCCATCTGAGACATTCGAGTGAGTGGGCAAGGTGACTGTTAAGGTCTTACTGCGATTTTCAAACGTGTTTTGTATGACAATATTGCAAGTATTAATATATCGAGAATCGAAAAAGTAATTATTTGTGACACTGTTATTGATCAGAGTCGCATTGGTTCCATTAAATACGAAATTCTGCCCATTGATCCTCGTAGTATGGAGGTCGGTCACATCGAGAGGATACCTTATTTTTAATCGATCTTCGGGGTCAAATCGCGGAATAGTTCCTGTTGCCTTCCAACTGATAGTAAAGGGAGGAGCAAGGGACACTGCTGGGATAACAGAGAGATTAAATTTCGAAAAATACAACCCAACAGGATACCCTGACAGAGCATATGTCACTGTTGCATTTCCGACAAGTGTGAAGCCGGTGGTTGTTATGTTAGTTGCAACAAATGGGGAGTAGCCGGCTGGTGCATTTTGAAGTGATGTAGCTGACCCATCATTGACCACATACAAATTCGTGTCTGTTATTTCAATAGTAGGAGGGGAAACAAATGGTGTCTCAAATGTGAAATTAAAATTCGCTGGAACCCCTGCAAGATATCTATATGTTGTTGCTGATATCTCGGATGCCTGGAATACTTTGCTTCCACTCCGCACTACATTACTTGTGTCTTTCACATTGTGGTATGAGATGCTGGGAGTCGGGGAGAGCACCAACGAAATAGCATCTGGTAAATCAGACTTTGTAATATACAGTTCTTTAAGATACTCCTTTTTGAAAGGGGCGGTCAGATCTCCAATAGTAGCCGATGACCCTGCGACCACAATATTACAGGTGTTTGCATTCAAAGTATAAACTGTGTTCCACCTCAAAGAATTCGCCCCAAGATCGAAATTCTGTGAGAAGGGCACGATATTGCTACCTTGTAAATCTCGGTAAACCTTCACTCTGGGTTTGCTATCGAATTCAGGGTGATATAATTGATGTTAAGAGTGAAACTAATAGTAGCTTCGGAACTCAATGAGTTGTTTCGGATGATAAGTAAATTGTATGTCTCGTTAATGACAAACGAAACCTGAAACCCTGTGGAGGTGACATTTTGGATAAATGCTTTATTAGATTCATTATTGTTATAGATAGGATTATAATAAGTAGTGTGATCCACCAATGAAACAGTGGGTATATTCGTCTCGAAACCTGTGACACCCAACTGATCCCAAGTGAATGTATATGTAGGTTTGCCTACGTAAGCGACATAGACCCCATTTGCGAGCTGCTGAGGGTATCCCTCGACAGTGTAGGTCTCAGTCCGCGAAACTGAGCGGGAAAGATTGCTGTTAAAGTCGTTATAGCTGATCAGAGCTCTCTCATCAGTGGGTAAATCACTGGGTCGGACTGAGTGATTGAAAGGCAAGATTATGTTACTTGTTTTTGAGGTCGTGCTATAAAGGTTAGTCGTGTGCAAGTCATCAAACCACCCATCATAGGCATACACATTGAGCCATTTCTTAACAGCATCAGTGTTAGATTGCCCGAGATTAAATTGATGATCGAGCAAAGGCACCAAATCGCGGGATAAATACATGATCGCATCAGTGATGGTGATTGCACCTGTTAAAACAGCGAGCCCTGCCGTGTTTGCTGCGGTAGCAATTGATAAACCCGAGATTTCGAGATCCTGGGCTACATCTCGCTCGTTTCTTGTGAATCGCTCACTATAAAACTCCTTTACAAGGTCGACCCCATGACCTCAATTAAATGTGGTCGAGTGAGTGTAATATTGCTTGTGATGCTCTGCGAATATTTAACAGGATCCCATTCTACGACAGCTGTCAGTGGGATGGGGCGGGCTTTATTGATTTCGTGCTGAAAGGTTCGCACAGTGGGGAAATTGCTGCCAAAGAATGCAACAGGCGAGCCCCCATGATAGATAACGAGGGCTGAGTTATCAGTGCCATAGGTAAAAGGGAGATTGCTGGTGATATCAATATATTCAAGGTTGCTCTGATTTAATAGAAAGTCTTTTACCACAAGGTTCGAAGATATGGTCACATTGGAAGCGGTAATGTTACTGCTGAGCTCGAAACCGTCATCCAAATACAAGGTTTCCCGAGTGATAAAGGGGAGATTCGTGATACTCATTTGTAATATAAGATTATTTTAACCCGATAGCACCTCTAATATAAAGCTGTGATTAACGCCATTAAAGTCGACTACATTATTGTAGGCATCGAGCCATTTAATTGTGAGGGTGTCTATGTCATAAGCCTGATCGTGGGAATTAAAGAACTCCACAGTATCGATTCTGCGGAATGTCAGGTAGTAAACAAACGATCCCAAGGGGCTGGTTAGTGGAACCTTAGCGAGGTTTGCATTTCCGCCCTCATCTGTCTTTGCTGCCACCATATACCTGTCGTAAAAGGGCGTAAACTCTTTAATTTGTAGGTAAACATAGGGGGTCGGATTTAGATTAATCGCATTCGGGAAGGTCACTACATGTTCGAGAGGGAATGGAAGCACAGATATTCCGGCGGGGTATTTTGTTTTGCCCTCATAGGCTTGTAGAAATGAGTATTTTGGATTGCTGGGTGTGAGGGGTAAATAGTCTACCGTGAGATGCTCTGAACCCTCACCAACTGGAATTGTTTGATACATATCCCCTTTGATCATTCCATGGAACCTTGCAAAGTCGTCATGTGCACAGCTCAGTGCGAGGGGAATGCTCGAATAAAACGTAATTTTCATAGTCGCTGGATTATAGAGCCACTTGTAGTAGACTGTGACGCTTTCGCTTGTGAGAGGGTTTACATCGACAAAGCTGCCCGAGTAGCCTAAGTTCTTATTACCATATCCCCAAATCGCGGGGTGTAGTTCCCAATATCAGGGAAAGGGGAAAAGGTGATGCTGTTCGTCATTCCCTGTATGGTCACGCCTCTGGAATTATCGGTGACAGCATAAATCGTGTTTGGGAGCTCGGCGCTCGCAATGCGCACCCCTTTTACGTTCAGAAGTCGCTGAGAAAGCTTTACTGTATATTCTCCCGGGTGCCCTGCACTGCGCTCAATAGAATCGATATTAACATTGACCCTCGTAAACTTGCCATTATAGAAATCGTTAACTGGCTTCCGAATCATTTTTATTTCCTATTAATAAAGAATAAAATGCGCGAGTATCTCAGCATCAGTAGCCGTGATCGATCAGAGGGCTCGGCTCATTCCTATAAGGTGACCCTTCCAAAGCAATACCACAATGTGAAGAGCATCGCTGTGCGACAGATCGAATTTTCCAACACGATTCCGACGGTTCCAAGCCCTCAATTCTATACTGAGATCGGGGAAACGAAAGCCGATGATGCTAATACAATTTTCATATCCTTCCCTTACCGATTTTCGACCGGTCAGCTCAATGGTGCCACTGCGGAAATAAGAGAAACACAGGCAACTGCAATATATGACGCTTACAAAGCCATAGATGCTGGCGACCAAGGCAACTATATACCGCCTGATTACCTAAACACTTTCAGAAGATATACCCGATACAGAGACGTAGCAATTACGATCCCTCCGGGCACATACTCGACTGGAACCGACCTTGCCACTGCAATCGATAACATCTTAACGAAAAATGGAACTGGCAACTACATCAAGGATATGATCGACACAAAAATTAATCCAAGCTACGCATCGACAGGAGGAACCTTTTACCCGGTGGTGAGATGTCGTTTTGAGAGCACATTAAATGCTATATGCTTTTATTCGAGTGATTATGTCTACATAGCTTTCACGAAATATGGACCGAGTAATGCCACTGCGTCTACTGCGAATGAAAGAAAGGTGCTCGCCTATCGCACGATGACTCTTCTCGGGTTTACATCGATCAGAGAGAATATAATGATAGATCAATACAACGGATCGGGCTACACAGCCTTCGCTGGGAGCGGTGTCGTTTACTCAGCTGGTGATGCATTCCGCAATTATAATTCGACGGCTCTGGTCTTAGGCATAGCCGGAGGCACTGCCCTGATTATACACCGGATAATGCAATAGTTTTAAAGATCACAGAGCCGGACTGCTCGCTTTTTACGACATGCACCGAGGCTACTAATGGATTCCTCGCTAAGATCCCGATTTCGAAAGGCACAGCCTATGCGGATGCTGAGCTAATTAATTATGGGGCGGATGCTTTCACGAAATACTTTAACACCCGCCTTTCGTTTGATAGTTTAACCGTTCAAATTCTCACGGAGAGCGGTTATAGGTATTTCCTCGGAAGCTGTGAGCACACATTCATTTTGGAAATTACTATGGGAGTGGATGAGCCCGACGACGATTTACAGCGCATTGTTAATAAGGGATTCGCGAAAATGCTATATGAGGACTACCCGCATTGCGGCAATTTAACGAATGCGTTGAGCGGGGTGGCTGTAAAAAATAATCCGTTCTTCTAAAATAAATTTCTCAGCGGAAGATAAAAACGAAATATGGATCCCACGACCTCGCTTAGCCGCCTCACGCTCAAATCCGTCCTGGAAACCCCGGAGGACTACAAGAGCATGCTTTTGGATCGCGGATTTATCGTAGGTGTGGACAAACAATTCAAGCCTTCTCGTGTGGAGGTGCTTCCAATTGCGGATCCCGGCAATCTGTTCTCCTCTACTGGTGCTACCACTCGTGTGGTCTTCTATCTCCCTCGCTACAATTGGTGCAATGGTATTAGCCTCCAAGTTACCATTCCGTCGGCGAAGGCGCTGACTGCCATCGCCAAGACCTCGGCTGACTGCTCGGCTGATCTATTCAATACTGGATTCGTCCGCGGGCTTCCTGGCTCGTTTGTTCAGCGAGTCAGCATTAAATACGGGTCGTATGAGCAAATTATTCCCGCTGAGCGACTGGTAGATTACGCTTTCCTGGCTAACACTCCGGCTGAATTCGACCAAAAGAAGCGCAAGCATGGGCTGCATCTCGGACCGAAGGTGGAGGGCGGCAACCAAGCCGGTGGCATTTTTACCATGCGAATTCCGAGCTTCCTCGATGCTGGCGTGCCCATCGGTGCGCTCCCATCCGAAATCGCGGTCGAAGTATATTTCCAAACCCCTGCGCTGCTCGAAACTGCGGCGGTTCCTGGCGTTTACGCTCAGAATAACACGACTGCAATTACTGCTGCCAATTCGACCGATGGCGAGACGACGCTTGCTGTTGCGGCTGCTTTCGGAAATATTAAGACCTTAGCTCACCCTAATGCCACTGCGATTTTCGATAGTGCGGCTCTCACACCTACACCTGCTCTTGCGAATCTGGAAATGACGACCCCTCGTATTATTATGGATGCTGTTAACATCGATGAGGAAACGATGGGCGAAATCATTACTCGTGTTAAGACCTCTGGCATCGCCATCCCCTACACTGATATTCAGTTTGCGGATTATACCGGTCTTGCTCTCGGCTCTGGTCTGCGCCTGTCACTATCTCAAATTTCGGGACTCGTTTACGCACTTGTTGTCAAGGTTCGCGACGAAAACACACTGGGCGATAATAAAGGAGGGCACTCTACTGTCCGCACCCTTGCCTTCGATGATAATGTCGTGATGCAAGTTCTAAATAACAACACTTACCTATATTCTAACACTGGTGTCCCGCTGCAATCCGCGGCTATGGAGCTCGCCGATAAATTCAAGATGACCAACTGGATCGATAGCAACAAGCGCCCCATTTACACTGGCTTCTGCTTTGCTCTCGATGGTAAAGCGGCGCTCAAAGGTGAGAAGGCGACTGGCTACGTCGATCTAACACAATCAGCTTCAAGTTTCCTGCTGCTCACACCCAATGGCACACCCCTCGCCACCTGGACAAAGGTCGGTGTTCAGATCTCGGCTTACTGCCACAATATTCTTGTGATGAATGCCAATGGATTATCGCGCGTGACGGCATGAGGACTGTCGCGGGCAAAATTTGATGTCATTTTTAATCCTTTGTCTATTTAAGGACAAGACGATTATAAGATTTAATGGCGTATCTCGAACAAATGGAAGGGATCAGGCGAATCGCTTTGTGTGGAAAGCATGGCGAGGGCAAGTATGCGCTTATAGATGAAGCCGATTATGATCATGTCATGAAAATAAGCAAGTGGTATTACCATAACCAACGGGATATGCATGGGGTTACATTGCTGGTGTAAAGAAAAACATCGACATGCACAAATGGATTTTCGGACATCAAGAAGGGCACTTTGTTGATCATATCAGTAGAGACAAACTCGATAATCGTCGCTGTAATCTTAGATTCTTAACACCGCAAGACAGCGTATTTAATACGGGTATGAGAAAAAGAAACAAAACTGGTTTCAAAGGTGTTTGCCAAGAGAAAAGAACCGGTCGGTTCAGGGCAAGTATTCAAAAAAGTAGTGTCCCATACAATTTGGGGACGTTTGATACAAAAGAAGAAGCTGCTGCCGCTTACAACCAAAAAGCAAAAGAGCTATTTGGAGATCTTGCTGTTTTGAATGAGGTAAACCCTGAAATTAAACCAAAACCTCCTCTTTACTCACTGAATACAAGTGGATTTCGTGGTGTGACTGAAACAGCGACTGGAAAATGGGAAGGATGCTTTTCATATAAGAAACAGCGGTGGCGAAAAGTGTGCAACACAAAGGAGGAGGCTGCACTTTTCTACAACTCAAAAGCCAAAGAAATTCTCGGTGATAAAGCGATCCTCAATGATGTTGAGTAAATAGAGGGCTGTCGCGTTTCGTAATTTTTATTTTGTTTCTTATAAGGGAAAGCAAATATGACTGGAAACGTGAGTATAGAAGATCTTGCGGAATTCGACCCGGCAAGTCTTTCATTCCCTTGCCGTTTACTTGCTGTCGGAAAAACGGGAGTAGGTAAGTCAGTATTCTTAAAATACCTGCTTTACCACAACGAGGACAAGATAGATTCGGTGATGATATTCGCTTCCACGATCTGGAACCATCAATATGACAATGTCACATCGTATTTGTATGAGGATTTCGATCATAAGCTGATCGACAATATAATACAGAAACGCAAGGAGCGAATCAAGAAAAAGGAGAAAGTCGGTAACCTGTTAATCATACTCGATGATTTCATTGACAATCCAAGTCTTTCGATGTCAGGAAGAGGTGAACCTATATTAAATCAGCTATTCACGTCGGGGCGCCATTTATTCATATCTGTGTGGATTCTGTCACAAAAACTCACTAAGATTTCGCCGACACTTAGGGTTAACTCCGAATATATCTTTCTATTCTCGCTGCCCAACAGAAAAGAGATGGAGAGTGCTGAGGACGAGTTTAATCCATACGAAAAGCATTGGTTTGAGAAGGTGATGAACGAATACAGTCACAGCTATCAGGTTATCTGCATTGACAACTCGAAATATAGCCTGGAATTCTCTGTGGGCAAGGCTGATCCGGTGCCTGACGAATATAAATTCAAGCGGTTCTTTAAAAAAGCGGTGGAAGAGATAAAGCCCGCTGGTAAACAGCCGGTAAAACAGAGCTCCACAGAGGTAAATGGCGACCAACCCCAAACCACCGATATAACGAAACCTGTGAGTGGAAACGTCGCCACCTTAAAGCGATCCACCAAAAGAATAATCGAAGCCGACCTACTTAAAGACCCCAATCTATTGCTGGCATACCAAGAAAAGCGCCGCCCAAAATTTGCAAAGAAATTGGGTAAATTTTGAATAAATTTCTCGCATAATGATAAATGCCACCCAAGAACTCGCGGAAAGCGATCCAAATGGAAGATCAAAGTGCTGTTGTTGCTGGCAAGATTAATCCTGCGGAGGATGCTGGTCGCACTGGCGGTGCTGCCGCTTCTGATCAAATAGATTTCGATCTGATTGACCCGAATACAAAGGTTTCAGAGCGTGCTCAAAAGGTGGATGCTAAGCGGGAGCCGGTCGATTCCACCGACAGAAAGCTGGCGGATCAATCCCTCGCCGAATCACAGCTCACAGGCGAAAAGCTAACCGATAATAAGGTGGTAAAAGCCGAAGCCACAGCCGCTTTACCTGCATCGATGGAAGCCCCGAAAAAGCGGGCATCTGTCTATGTGACCAAGGGCGAGAAAGTCGGTCAGGAATTAGAGGAGAAGTTTAGGGCGCTCGAAGCGCGACTGGCTACATACGACACTACTGTGCGAGCCTTTGATGATTTCACTAAGGAATACAAACAGCGCAAGCTGATTAAACAAGCTGTTCGCGTGGAAATGGAAAAGAAGCGGGCGACTGTTCCCGATGTTCAGACAGTCGAAAGAAAAGAGACAGTCATAGCTGAAAATGCACCAAAGCCGGGCGGTTTCGTTAACCCATCGGGTGTGCATGCACAGCCGGGTGCCAATCTGTCATCTATGTTTGGTGGGCGTCGTCGCTTCTAATGTGTAGGTCGTTCAAACATAAATGAATCCGCCCGTATTTAGAGCGGGTCTTAATATGAATTCCCTTGCAATAGGGACAGGTCGGCTCCACAAACACCATTATAAGGTCGACTAATTCGTATGGGAACACACGAGCAAGTAACACCCTCATTCCCTTTTCTTTTCTCCAATATTTAATACGTTGTGCAATATTAGGGTCGATGAATTTCATCACACAATGCATTGAGATGTTTCACCTGCATTTCATATCTCACTGTAAGTCCGGATGCTGCGACACAACCGTAGAGTTTGACATTTCGGACGAGGATAATGGAGGTAGGCGATCATCTGTATATTCCAACCACAGCGATAATCACGATCGTCCCCGATCTCGATCGCCCTCGCCTGTGCCTGCGAACTCCAATATAGTCCCACAGACAGCAATAGAAGACGTGCAAGTATCCTATATAAGACGCCGCTCGTGCCCTAATTCCGTGGAAGGTCATTTTCGCGTTGATTCCCCGTATCCGCCAATAAATCCGCTTTATTTGGGCGAATACGATCGCTGAAACTATTTTCGCGTTAAATAGTATCGAATGCCCGACCCCGATCTCTACGCGATCCTATACAGGAAACGCGCGCAATACGCATTGGAAGTCGCTATTAAAAAACGTAGAGAAGAACTCGCTTCGATCACAAAAAATGACAGCTCAGAAAATGATTTAAAGAAGAAATAGCAAAGACCACTGATAAAAATATTTTCTCAGCTTAAAGTAAGGTAAACCAATGGAGACGCATGCTATGACTGTGTATGATAAGAACGGGAACCCGGTAGATCTCGATAAGGCGGGCTGGCGTGTCAGGGATATATATAAACAGCGGATGCGCTATAACGACGATCCCGAATATCGCGAATTAAAAAAGAAAAAGGCGCTAGAATATTACTACCGTCGCAAGCAAGAAGAGGGCATTCACAGTGGAAACCGCGGGCGACCCCGCAAGTATTGAACGCAATCCGCCGCTGAATCCATTCCTTATTTTTCAAGCGGCTTTCCGATGCATATCGGCAAGCTCCCCAATCGTTTTTAGTCATCGGGAAAAAATTTGTAGGGCATTTAAAGACAACTCGCCAAAATTTGATCAGCCTAAGAAAAATTAATTTCTTGCATAAAGGTAGAAAGCGACAAATGGACACCAAAAGTAAATCGATGCTCACCAAACTCACTAAGTGGCTTCGTTCGACCGATGAGCTGGCTCAAAACCTCCTTATTCCGGTCGATCCTGTAACCAAACAACCTGAATTTCCCCATAAAAATGGAGCCTGGAACTGGAAGAAATACGAGGACGCCGTTAAGGAAAACAGGTATATTGCATGGGGAATTCTCGCTCGCAACATCGTCTGTATTGATTTCGATCAGGAGGAGGATTTCAATAAGTTCGAAGAGCTTTTCCCCAACGATTTCACAGCTGCTATTCCAATCGAGAAAACAAGCAAGGTTATCATGTGTTCTTCGCTCGACCTCCCAAGTTCGATGAGCTGAAACTGTTTGACAAACCCGGAGCTTTCCGGGGCTATGATAAGATCGATCTGAAAACGGTTTGCTCTACTGGAACTGCCGGGTAATTAATGTCTGCCCAAGCCCAAACAAGACATGGATCAGGGAGCCATGGGCTGCTGAATGCGAGTTAATTGAGCCATCTGCGGAATTCCAAAGCTGGATGATTGAGAACTACAAAAAGCCGTTCGTCCGTGACATTGATCAGTCGAAGATACATGGCAATGAATTCCTTACAGCTCTCAAAGACAAACTAACTGAGTTCGGGTTCGATTTCCCAACAATCATCAGTCAAACCGAAAATGGCTACAACTTCACAGCTCAGAACAAAGGCGGAGTCTGCCCCTGCTGCACCAATTCGCATGATAGCAATAGCTGGTATGTGATTAAAATTTCAGATCCCGATGCAAAGGACAAATTCATTGTTTCGAGTTACAGTTCTCGATGCAAGAAGCGAATTATTGAGGTCAGGACGAAAACAGAAAAGGATACTGAGCTGATAGTTCTCATTGATAAGGCGATTGGATCGAATGGCGCACACTATGATGTCGCAAAAGTGTCACATGTGGTTCTGAAAGACGATTATCGCTACTCAAATAAGACCTGGTTCGAGTTTAATAGGGATAATGGAATCTGGGAGATGGATGACACTGGAAAGCGAATTTATCTGGCTCTCAGCTGCAAGGTATGCCCTGTGTTTCTGTCTCGCTCATATAGCCTGGGAACAGCTGCGATGAGGGACGAAGAGAATAGGCAAAGCTTAGAGGAAAAGGCTAAACTCGCTGTGAATATTGGCAAAAATCTCAAACAAACATCCTATCGCACATCTCTTATTACTGATCTAATTGTAATGTTCAGCGATCCCACATTCTTTGAAAAACTCGATACTGTCACTAATGTCATTGGTTTCGATAATGGGGTCTTTGATATTAACACCAAGACATTCAGAAAGGGAAAGCCTACTGATATGGTGAGCAAGACAGTGGGTTACGAGTATATGGCTGTCGACCGTGAGAAAGTAGCGAAAATTCAGTCAATCTATACAGATATAATCGAAGAGTATGAGGAGCGCAATTATATTCTCGGGTCGCTTGCTTTCGCTCTCACAGGTCGCACAGATATTCAGAAGTTCAATTTCTGGTCTGGAAAGGGCGCGAATGGGAAATCCTGCATTCAAGAGATGGTGAAACAGACTTTCGGCGATTATTTCGGCTCAATCAGCATGAGCTATTGGACAAAGCCAAAGAAGAACTCGTCCGATGCCACACCCGAGCTTGCTGCAATTCTGGGCAAACGCATTGTGTTCAGTAATGAGGCGGAGGATGGTGACAAGCTCCAAATCAGTAAGATTAAGGAAATCACAGGTGGAAATGAGATGAAGGTTCGCGCTCTCTTTAAGGATCCTGTAACCTTTATTCCCATGTGTCAAATATTCCTGTCCACCAATGATAACCTGTCTCTCAGCAAGGCTGACGAAGCTATTTTGCGAAGGCTGGTTTACTACACATTCAAGTGTGTATTTAAGCCGAATCCCAAGGAGGGCGAAAAGAAAGCTGATACCAAGCTGATGACTCTATTGCATGATGATGAGTATAAGATGGCGCAAATGTCTATTTTCCTGGATATGCTCGCCCAACAAGACCTTGCCACTTTGATGCAAAACCCACCCCAATCGATTGTCGACTGTGGCTCTGAGTATTTCGCTGAAAATGATAAGCTCGGCGAATGGCTCAAAAATACCTATGAGAGGACTGGAAGCCGCGATGACTTTATTTCGAGTGACTCTATTGTGAAGAAATATAGACAGGTCGATGATAAGGCGGAGCCCACAACAATTGGAAAGCGAGTTCGCGAGATATTCAATGTTAAATCCGAGCCCAAGCGGGAGAGAGGCGCACTGATGCGCGGCTATTTCGGAATGAAAGCCAAGATGCACCACCAAAACGAATTTCTAGATGATGATATCGAAGCCTAATTACAAATGAATTGAAAATGATTACTTTCGTGTGTATTTTTTATAACCTGCGGCAAATTGTAGTTGTTTACGTTGTTACAGGTGTTACAGGTTCATCCCAAACTCGGGAACCAAGACCCCCGTCCTAGGGCGGACTTTGGGATAGACCTGTAACACCTGTAACACTGACCATTTTCAGTAAGCCCCTTTTAATATTTGTGGAACTTTAAACATGAATATGTAAAAATTGATCATGTTATATAAGAGTTCCTTTGATTGTTTGTAGTGACTTAGAAATGGAGACCTACGATGTTAATGTGATGTCCCGCGATCAATTGATTCGACTCGCTGATTTGGGTGATCCGGATGCAATAGCCGAATTGCTATGGCGAATGCACCATTTGGATGCAAAGAAACAGAAGCGCCGCGCCCATGTTATTAAAGCCGATAACATTGAGCTCACCGTTATACTTCCCGAAAATGTAAAGCTCACAGTCCGGAGCGTCACTAAGCTCACCGGGAAAAATTTGTCGGGGCGCACCATACAAAGTCCGTAAAATTTGATCATCGGGAAAAATTATTTTCAGACATAGCACGACACCGAATCAAATGGAAACCGATATGCAAATTAGCCTTAACGATGTTATTAAGCATTTGGCGTGGGAGAAGATGAGCCTTAGATTCCAAAAGCACGGGCGGAAATTCGAAAATGAGGTGAGTGAGCGGAAATTCGACAGGAAAATACTGCAACTGACTGAAAAGAGAATAGGAGAGTGTATTCTGGGTTCCAATAGCGCACGTAGAACTGCAAAGACATTGCATAGCGCGCATTATACGCGCCAAAGGCTCCGGGAGAAGCTGGCTGAACGCGCCGAAAATGAGAAATAAAAATGTTCCCTTAGAGTAAAAGATGCCCCGCCAAACTAATCGCCTTATAAAAGAGAAAAAGGACGAAATATTAGGCTTGTTAGGTAGTCTTTTAGTCACTGGCGAGATCAACGAAGCCGAATACGATCGGAGGGCGGCGATCTTAGATCGAAAACCCCGCTTAGCTAACCTTGCAAATATTGCCGACGAGCTCTATAATCGCCTGGAAAATGTGGAGCGCTTCTATACCGAAGGGCGGCGCTTAGCCGTCATAGAACCTGATGAGGAAGACGGTTTCGCAATGAATAAAGCATACGCCTGGTATAGCTATAAGGCGGATGAACAGATAATCTTAGATCCGGTGGAATTTCTCACTACCATCGCTGCAAATCTGCCTGGGCGGCTGAAAGAGAGGCTGGACGAGCTTAAAGCTATTAAGGTGCGCCTTACATTCATCTGCCGATACGTAAAAGTGAGTGATCCTAACGTTTTTATCACCAAACACATTTACAGCGATTATTTCGTAATCACAAGGTCGCGCAATATTCTCACTGAGTTAGTGGGTGTAGCTCAGCAAATGAATGAACAGATGATACAGGTCGACAGCTACCGGCTCAGTAAATTAGATAAGCTACATGTCGCCGTTTTGTCATATGCGCCGATGGGCGGTTGCTACATTGAGACCCCCGAATGGATTGGATTAAAGCGAGCCACAGTAAATATTAAGAATATCGATGGTCACGACTGTTTTAATTACGCTATCCTCGCATGGCTGCACAGAAACGACATAAACAGACACAAACGTAATGATCCGTTCCAATATAGGCGGTGGTTGACTGAGCTGGACTTCTCAGGCATTAATTTCCCTGTTGCATGCGACGCTGCATTAATAGATCGTTTCGAGGATAATAATCCCGAGCTGTCAATTAATATATATGGCGCCGACAATGCGACCCAAACCTTTTACCCACTGCACATGTCAAGTAATCCGCGTCGTAAATCGAAGGTAAACCTGCTGCTGATCGAGGACGCAAACGGACAGGGTCACTATATTACGATCATGTCACTGAGCCGCCTCTTAAAGACCACCTTTGATAAAGCAAACGACGGGCGCATTTTCTACTGCGAAACCTGCTTGTCCCGGTTCCGATCACAGGAGAAACTCGATAGCCACACCGGCTCTAATCGCTGTATCGATTGGAGAATGAGTAAAGGTAAATGCCCGGAACCCGGAAGCTTTATTACTTTCGGACTGCAACACCTAAGGAAAATGGTGTGGCTGCCCACTGTCTGTTACTGCAAGGTAGAAATGGAGTCGGTGCCGGTTCCTAATGAACCAAATAGAACCAAGCGAGAGGTAAAGTCGGTGGCACTTAATGTTGTTATGGGCTCGCATGTTGAAAATCACGAATTCGAGGGGGTGGATCCGCTGGGTCAGATGTTTACCACGTTAGGGGATCTGTGCCGCGAGATGCTTAATACCCTATTTACCAACACGCCTATGATCCCGCTCACAGAGGCGCAAAAGCAAGCCTATAAGCTCACCAAGCACTGCTATATATGCAATCAGCGGTTTACCCACGAAAACTTCCCTGTGCGCGATCACTGTCACCAAAGCGGCGATTATATAGGAAAAGCTTGCCGAAAATGCAATTTACATAGGAGGATCTCAAAGCAAACGAAAGTAGCCGTGGTCATTGATCGGATGGACGAGTGCGGGCATGCTATATTCAGGAAAATCGCACAGCAAGACGACAAGCTGCGGGTCGAGATCCTAAGTAAGAATTTCGATGAGTATCTCTCTTTACAGTGGGGACTTTACAAGTTTATAGACGCCTCGAATTTCATGGATTTTCAGGCGTCCGATGTTAATGATCTCATGGTAAAATTCGGTAAATTCAGTATGCTCGCACATGAGCAATACGGTCTGGATCCCACGCATTATGTGAGCGCACCGGGACTATCGTGGGACGCGATGTTAAAGCATACGAGGGTCGCAATTGAACAGATCAGCGATGCGGATCAATACGAATTTATTGAGCGGGCAATTAGGGGCGGCTTTGCGACCATGCCCACACGATATGCCGAGGCGAATAGCGAGGATAAACATATAGTGCTATTGGATGCGAATAATCTATACGGCTATGCGCTCAGTCAGCCTTTACCGGTCGGGGACTATCGCTGGGACGACACAAGCACAGCTTTTACCGAGGTGGTAGGGCGGAGTGCATTTATTGAGGTCGACCTTGCGTATCCGGACTATTTAAAGGGCGACCATCGCGATGTCCCGCTGATCGTGAGTAAAGAGGTAATTACTGCGGACATGCTCGGCAAATATCAGCGTGGGCTTTTGGAGCTAAGCGGCGAGAAGCTCAGTAAAGATCCGAAGCTGATCGCCTCGTTTACTCCGAAATATAATTACGTGGTCTCTCAGCCGATGCTGCTCTATATGGTAAAAAAGGGGATCGTAGTTACTAAGATTCACCGCGTGCTCTCGTTTGCAACCGCTGCATTTATGAAGCCCTACATAGATCTGAACACGAAACTGCGAAAGGAAGCCCGGAATAAATTCGAGAGCGACTTCTTTAAATTAATGAACAATGCTATTTACGGTAAATGCCTGGAATCGTGCCGCGGGCGCTCAGTGGTAAAGATCGCGAATAGCACGAAGCTGTTTAAGAAATATGCGGCGAGCCCACTGGTAAAAGCGACGAATGTATTAAACGAGACTGCGGTTGCATTCGAAATGTATAGTAAACACGTAAAACTCGATAAACCGGTCGCTATTGGCGCTTATGTGCTGGATGCCGCGAAGCTGCATAATTATAGCTTCTTTTACGACGTGATCCGACCGACTTTCTCGCAAGCTCAGCTGCTGTTCCACGATACCGACTCGTTCTGTCTGTATATAGAGACCGCGGATCTGGAAGCGGGTATGCGAGCGATCAGCCCTTATTTAGATTGCCCTTATAGTCCCGAGAACCGGATGGTTCCCGGTAAATATAAAAATGAGATGCCCGACGTCAAGATAGTGGAGTATGTGGGGCTGCGACCGAAGCTATATGCTTTCCGCACCGAGAGCTACGACAAGGTAAAAATGAGCGGGACAGCCTCGAAAGAGGTGCATTTCGACGACTTTAAGCGCTGCCTATTTGACGGGATCACAAAAACAGTAACAGTAGTAAACAAGCAACGGCGATGCCACCACTTATATGATTTGGAGAGCAAGCGGATAGCGCTGACCCAATTCGATAGCAAGCGCTGCATATCAGGCGACGGCATACATAGCCTTCCATTCGGCTGTTAGTCGTCTATCTTATCGTGCGTTCTTTTTCTTGGTTTGCGCTCTAATTGAAGGAGCTGTCGCCTTAGGATATGGAGAAGCCATATGCACTTTAATCCGGGTCGTCAGGGTCGATTAGGAAGTAATTGGGGATCGGGTGCGCGTCCCATACCGGATCATTCATTTTACTGTTTACTGCACGTTTTTATTGCGCGTTTTGCGGTGTTTATTGTCAGGATTTTCATTAATTATTAAAATCTCGACAATAAACGCTCAGGTAGCCTGATTTTATTGACAGTAAACGTGAGAGTCTCACCGCGGATCGTCAAAAATTGAAAGCCCCGTGGGCAACGCAAAATGATTTAAGGAGAACGCGCTACATTTAGGCAACAGGAAAATATTTTCTCAGCTTAAAGTAAAAGGCGAAGGCGAAAATGGCGTATCTGTTCAAAGGACAACCTATTTTCGTTTATCCTCTTTCGGATCTATCATTTAGCACCGTGGAACTATTTGATATCCTCTTTTCATTTGATACTGATCGCATGCCATTTACCTTTGTAAATACAATCTTTCGTAGAGCCGATATTCAATCTATTGGTTTCTTTATTGAAGAACCGCACAAGATAGTCATTCGATCAATAAATAATGTGTTTGCGTATGTAAGAGCATCCAACGATGAGATATCCTATAAGTATACCATCAAGAAAGTAAATGATGAAGACGAGGGAGGATATCAACCTGTTCTGGATTTCTGGCGTCTCGTAAGATGCACACAATATAAGATGACTGATGTAATCAAAGCCATAAAGCGTGAGCACGAACCACAGTCGATACAGCTTATCTATTTCAATGTTAAACGCAATCTGTCCACATATCATAAGAAGTTTGAAGAGCATGGACTGCAAATTACCCGCCGCACCACCTTGCGTAAATTCTTAAAAGACAATGGAGCGAAATGGAGTCGCGTTAGCCGAATGTGGTATACTGACGTTAGTAATCCTAATAGAATCGTTGCCAATATATTCTGTCCCAATTTACCGTAAATAAACAATACCTTCTATTGTTTGGTGCGAGTAAAATGTTACATTGATCTTTTTTATTGTCTGATGACAAGGATGTCAAGACCGCCCATAGTAAGACGATCGCAAGATTTAGAGGGGAGCACATTGCCGATCCCCGTGCCCAAAGAGAATAAAGAGAGCCGCATAGTAAAGCGGTCTGATTTAAAGGCTTTGGTGCCCCGCGACGTGCCCGTAGCCCTTGCTGTCCCGGAGCAATCGAAAATCGCGCGTAAATTCTACGATCCGCAAACCGGTTTCAAAGGGATCACTAAGCTACGGCAAGAGCTGCCCGATGAGAATTATAAGAAATTGCAAGAGTGGTATAGCCGGCAAGAGGTCGTCCAAATTAATGCGCCGCACCTATCCCGCAAACGAGACCCCGCAATCCCGATTCGACAGCCCCTCGATACCTACGTAATTGATCTGCTATTCTTTCCGGCGTATGCTAAGTATAATGACGGCTACCAAGCGTTTTTAACTGGGATGGAGAACACGTTGCGCGTCGGATATATTATACCGATGCGGGATAAGTCCGCGGCGTCGACCTTAGCCGCCTTTATACAGCTGCAAAATAAGGCGCCGAGACCAATTTTTAAGATTCAAAGCGACCGCGGCTCAGAATTCACTAATAGCCTGTTAAGAGAATATTTCGAGAATCAGTTTATAGAACATCAGATTGCGGACACAGCCGACCATCGCGCGCAAGGGCGCATAGAAGCATTTAACAAGCAAATGCGGCGGCTGATCACGAGCTACTGCATCGCGAATAATACGGCGCGATTTATAGATGTCCTGCCCGAGTTAGAATATAACTATAATAATACGGTGCACTCTGCGACCGGCTATATGCCTGCCGAGACCAACGAGAGTCACTATAAGCTTATAGTGCAAAAAGAAGATGCGAAATTCAAGAAATCGATAGCTTATTTGGATCAGATTCAGCCGGGCATGTCAGTAAGGCTACGCATCGAGAAGACGCCATTCGCTAAGGGCGGTAACAATTGGAGCCGGATCGTATACACTGTCGCCGGGCGCGAGGGCTATAAGTTTATGCTAACTGATCCGGACGGCAATCGCGTAGAGGGTCGCTTTGCCTTCCACGAGCTATTGCCTGTCCAAGCTGTGGATTACCTAATGGCGCCCACAGTAGACGCATTAGAGGCGGCAAAGGACGAGGCGCGGGTCGATGCGCAATTGCGTAGAGAGGGCATAGAAGCCGCCGCATCAGTGCCGCAAGGCACTCTATTAGAGGATCGCGTGCAAAAAGAGAAACGCGTAAATAAAGAATTACAGCGGCTAGTAACCGCCGCGGAGCCTAAGCTATCCGGCGGCGTGAATAGCCAACGATGGTATAAGTCGTTCTCTAATCAAACTGAGAGCTATAAAGCGCCGGAAACCAAAGCTACATTAAGAAGTAGTAGAAAAGTAGCAACGGTAGCGCCGGTAGCTAATGGCGATCGAAAAGCGACTCTGAGACCACGAAAGTAGTAGGCGCCGCGGTGCTTTCGTAGCCGCCAAATCGCGCCCTTTGCGAATCAGACCGCGCCGCTTTGTAGTAGCGTAGAACTACTCTATACGCGCGCGGATGCGAAGTATGACTAGTGGAGCCGCACGGGAACGCGCGCCGGCGCGCACGACGTAGGGGACACCTCGGTTTTCGGGCATCTGTGCCTATGGAGAATTCGCGCTTCGCGCCATGGTTGAGTAAGCTAGTCAAACTAGCACCAACATGCCCGGAAGCAAGTTACGAGCACGTAGCAATTGAGAGCGCGCCGAGATCGGCTTGCTGTCCAAAGTTATGCCCGGAAAACGAAAGGGGGGGTCGCCGCCGAGTCGCGATCGCGGTGTTATGGTAAATATTTGCCGGCGACTCGGGACTCGGGACTCGGGACTCGGGACTCCGGGAAGTTGGCAAGTCGGTCAGTCACTGGTCAGTCATAGTCAGTCAAGTTTTGGTGTCGGCTTGTCGTTAAATCGACAAGTAATGGCGGCTTGTCGAAAAAACGTCAAGTCTGTTGCGGCTTGTCGTAAAAACGTCAAGCCGACGAAAGATATACCCCAATCGGTTACGCGAGCCTCTACCCCAATCGGTTACGCCCGCATAACCGGTTACGCGAGCCTCTACCCCAATCGGTTACGGTCACATCCGCGATTGGTCGAACATCGAAAAACACATAAAAAACTACTTTGTGGCATGCTATATGTTTTCGGGATCGCCGTGATGTGATGACCCCGAATATGTCGGTGACGCCGGTGTATATATGTATATGTCGTGATATGCGAAAAAAACAAAAAAAAACAAAAAATGCAAAGTTGTGCGGGATCACTCACACAGAGGTTCGGACATATATACGAAATATATGCATGACTAAATCGTTATTGTTTCATAGAACTCGCATGTAGTTTGCATGTATCTTGCATAGTGGGCGGGGCTTTTCAATCCTGAGAGAGTCTCAGACTGATAACAATCATAAAACAAGGTGTTACAAGTGGATTTATAGATTCTCAGTAAGGTGTTACAGGTGTTACAGGTCTATCCCAAAGTTTCCTATCCCCCACCCCCTCCTAGGGCAAAGTTTGGGATGAACCTGTAACACCTGTAACACTGACCTATTTCAGTAAGAACCTATTAAAACAACAAAATATCAGTCTTAATATATCATAGTAATATCATTAGTAATTCTTTTTGTATTATAACGATCAATTTCATATCGTTTTCAGTGCGAAACTATTCACTATCACATACTCTCGATGCGCGCGAAATGTTTCATGCAGCACACGATAATTGTTTACGTTGTTACAGGTGTTACAGGTCTTGCCCAAACTCGGGAACCAAGACCCCACTCCTAGGGCGGACTTTGGGATAAACCTGTAACACCTGTAACACTGAATAAGACCAATTAAAATACAAAAGAATCAATCATAATATATCATAGATCTACTTTGTTTTATAGAGAGCCGCATACAGAACGTTCCATGCAGCTCATGGTAGTTGTTTTTGATAAAACGGCGCGTGATCGTCGATTATGCATTGAAAATTCAGAACAACACACATATACAACGCCCGGCTTTTAGACTGAGGCAAGTTATAATTAAACTAAGTTGAGTCACACCTATACTATAATGAAACTCACGAGATATTTAAGTCTACTCATCGAGAATATAGCTAAACTTCACATAAACTATACATATTTCACATATTTTATTAAAAAGAAGCTATAACTCACGATAAAATAAATACATATAACAGATAAAATACACACATATTCACGATAGATATATTATAAATACAGGTTATATACTAACGAGATCAATTTAAATAAGCCGAGGTCTAAAAGCCGGGCGTTGTATATGTGTCAACCGGTACCGTTGAACTTGCAATTTGTTTTTGAGAGACTACGGTGGGGCGAACCCCCCGTAGGTAGTGATATTAAGGACAACAAAGCAATCACAAATCAAAGATACAGTAAAGTAGCACAAAATATATATACAGAATCAAGAGGGATCACGAGAAGGGACACGATCAGATCTAGAAGAACGCAAAAGATAAGGAGAACGAGCACGAGGAGAAGGAGTAGAAGAGCTCAAGGACGTCGACGCAGAAGTACGAGTCACACTAGAACGACGAGGAGCACGGGGACGCAGGGAATAATTATATAAGGAGAACGAGCACGAGGAACTACAGTCGAAGACGAAGATCTAGACGAAGACGACAAGATAGAGCTAACAGCAGAACTAGAAGACGTAGTCGCAGGAGGCAGAGGCGGCAGAACAGTAGGAGAGGCGAAACGTAGGACACCACTAGAGGGGAGAGTCGAAGCTGGCGGAGTGTCTAAACGGAATCGAGATTGTAGAGTTGGTAATTATAAAACGTTAACAATGGACGGCTGAAGACTAATCTGAGGAACTGGGGACGACACGAGGAAAGGGGCAGAACTCGGATTCAGACTCGGAATCGATATCGGCAGTATAAGAGGAGGGGCGAAACGCAAGCCAGTAGTGACAGGGAAGGCAGACGATGGGGCTGAACCAGCCTGGCAGGCGGGAGAGGCAAAAATAGCGAAGTAGAAGAGAGAGGTTAGTCTAAATTCTATAGCTTAACTCACTCGGCTTATTTCTCGCGCGGGTAAGACTCTGAGATCTAGATCAGGATCGTATGCTGGAGATATCTGATTTGAATATACTGCCGGCCGTACACTCTAGATGACTACAATTGGATGCCTGTAAACGATCAGGGGGCTGCACACGAGGCTAAGGTCTGTGACTAGACCGACAGCTACGAGGGTGCTGGCCTCTGGGCGCCTCCGATGCGAACGAAATATAATGAAGAGAAGCGGCATCCAATAAATGATATAAAATATGTTTGGTGTGAAGCAGCGAGGAAAGAGAAGAAAGACGATATCGATGAATCTAGAAGAGCGGGCTCGAGACTGGCCGGCGCCCTCACGGGGCCTGTGGCTGGCCTGATTGAGGAGCGGAGGCGGCAGACGGTGAGGGAGCTCGAGGAGGAGAAGGCGGCGGTGGCAGCGAGCCCTGGGTCTCGGGCCACTGAGGGGGAGTCGGCGAGGAATCCGCTGATGGGAGCCGCTCCTTGAAAACGCTGATCTGTAGGCGAGAGAGCGGGTCGGCGAGCGTGTTCTCGAGGCCCGGGACGTGTACAGCGCGAAACTCGAAATGGTGGAGGGCGGAAAGGCGGTAGAGGGAGCGGAGGAGGGGAGCGAGGGCCGGCTGCGAAATGCGGCCGCCGGAAAGGGCATGGAAGACAGGTTTACAGTCGGTTTCAAAAATAATTCGCTGCTGCTGCCAGCTGGGGTCCCAGGTCGCCGCTGCGATGACGAGGGCCATCAGCTCGCGCCAGGGCATGCTGCGAGTCGTGCCCTCTGGCCAAGATCCGAAGGTCCACGAGCTGCCGAAAACTGCGCCGAAGCCGAGATTGCTGGCGTCGGTCTGGATTCGCAGCACCTTGGCCGACTGCCAGTCAGACGTAGGGATGAGCCGGACTCCGTGCAGCCGCTGGAGGAGGTCGCGCCACCATGTGAGATCCGCATGAAAGCCGGCATGAAGCCGGGCGCGATGGTGATTGGCCCGTAGAGTGGCGAGCTGCGCCACGACCCGCCGAAGGAAAAAGCGCCCCGCGGGGACGACGGGCACGGCCGAGACGAGGGAGCCGGCGAGGGAGCGGAGCTGGCCGGCTGAGGCATGGCTGCGAGTGGCCCACTCCGCGAGCTTCGCCTCGAGATCAGCGAGCCGCTCCGGGGACAGGCGGGCCACCATCGCGAGGCTGTCAAGCTCGATGCCGAGGAAGGTGAGGCGGGTGCCCGGTCCTTCGAGCTTATGCGGGGCCAGAGGGATACCAAGGTCCGCGCAGACCTCGAGCAGCACGTCGATGTACCGCCGGCACTCGCCGGTGCCGGCCTGCCCGATGAGGAAAATGTCGTCGACATATCGGGTGGGATCGAGCCCACGGCGGCGGAGGGCAAAATCGAGGGCCTGGCCGAGGTCCTCGAAAATGCGGAGGGAGGAGCGGGCACCGAAGGGGAGGCAGAGGTCGATGAAAAATTCGAGGATGGTGGGATTGGAGCGGGAGGGGAGGGCGAAGCCGAGGAGCCACCAGTCCTTCCGCCGTACCGCCAGCAGGCGAAAAGCGGACTCGATATCCGCCTTAGCCATCTCGGCGCCGCGGCCGAGCTGAATCAGAAGCTCAATCGCTCTGCTGACCTTCGTATTCTGGTAGTGTAGCTCGTCAGGGTCAATGCCGCTGTTGACTGACGGGCCGCGGTGCTTGGGGTACGAAAGGTTGTGAATTCGGCGCCATTTGGTCGAACGCTTCTTCGGAATGGCGCCGACTGGGGAGGCAACGAAGGGGGCGAGGGGAGGAGACGGGAACGGGCCGGCGACCCGCCCCATGGCGATCTCCTTCTCGACGTCCTGTCGCACCACGTCGATGTGCTCAAGGGCAGAGGGCTCGGGGCGGGAAATTGCAGAGAAGGAAGGGCCGCGGTACTGCAGCGGGAAGCCGTGGGCGAACCCGTGTGCGAGGCGGGCGGCAAGGGAGGGATCGGGGTGGCCCTCCAGGGCTGCGGCGATGCGATCGGGCCGCACGGGCGTGGGGGCGAGGCGGGGCGGGACGCCTGGGAGGAGCTCGTCGACATCAAAGTCAGGGACCTCAATGGAGAAAGGCGGCGGCGGCGGCGGCGCCCTGCCCCCGGCGAGGAGGCGCGGCCCGGCGTCCGGAAGGCCCGAGCCTTGAGCGCCAGCGGCGCTCGCCGCGGGGCCTGGAGGGCCGGCGGGGCGAGGGCACGGGGAGGCGGCAGCGGCGCCTCCGGAGGGGCGGGGTAGACCCGCGAGCTCAGCGCGAGAGACAGCGCCGGCGGCGCCCGCCGCGGGGCCCGGGGGCCGGCGGGGCGAGGGCGCGGGGAGGCGGCAGCAGCGCCTCCGGAGGGGCGGGGTAGACCCGCAAGCTCAGCGCGAGAGACGGCGCTGGCGGCGCCCGCCGTGGGGCCCGGGGGCCGACGGGGCGAGGGCGCGGGGAGGCGGCAGCGGCGCCTCCGAAGGGGCGGGGTAGACCCGCGAGCTCAGCGCGAGAGACGGCGCTGGCGGCGCCCGCCGCGGGGCCCAGAGAGCCGGCGGGGCGAGGGCGCGGGGAGGCGGCAGCGGCGCCTCCGGAGGGGCGGGGTAGACCCGCGAGCTCGGCGCGAGAGACGGAGCCCGCAGCGCCCGCCGTGGGGCGCGGGGGCCAGTGGGGCGAGGGCGCGGGAGGCGGCAGCGGCGCCTCCGGAGGGGCGGGGTAGACCCGCGAACTCAGCGCGAAGGACGGCGCCTGCCGCGGGGCCCGGAGGGCCGGCGGGGCGAGGGCGCGGGGAGGCGGCAGCGGCGCCTCCGGAGGGGCGGGGTAGACCCGCGGACGCAGCGCGAGAGACGGCGCCCGCAGCGCCCGCCGTGGGCCCGGGGGCCGGCGGGCGAGGGCGCGGGGAGGCGGCAGCGGCGCCTCCGGAGGGGCGGGTAGACCCGCGAACTCAGCGCGAGGGACGGCGCCTGCCGCGGGCCCGGAGGGCCGGCGGGGCGGGCTGCGGGAAGGAGTTCTTGGCAGGGAGATGGGAGGGGAGAGGGGCTGAGAAGGCGCGCAGCCTGCGGGGCGGGCGCCGGGAGTGGCCGCTGGGGGAGGCGGCGGCCGCGCCGGAGCGCGAGGGGGCTCAGAGGGGCCGCGCGAGCGGCCTCCGTCCCGCGAACGGCTGGTCGCGGCCCGGCACGCGTGCTCCTCGCCGTCGCGGCAGCCTGCTTGCCCGCACGCGACGCAGACGTGGCGGCGGCGGCAGCCTTCGCAGCACCGCCCGTTGTTGTAGAGCCAGCAGACGTCCTCCCCCGGCTGGCCGGCGCCGTAGCGGGGGTCCTGGCGAACTGCGGCGCCCGCCGAGGGCCGCGGGGCCTCGTGGCGGGACGCGCTCGGGCGCCCAAGCGGGAGGGCCGCGGCGTGCGCTGAGGGCCGAAAGAAATCGGCGGAGAGGGGGCCGGGCTCATCGGAAGGCGGGGCGCTGTTGGTGACGGTCGTATTCAGAATCATTGAGTCTCCGTCGCCAAGATCGTGCGCTCGGGAGCGGTCAGCGCGCTCGGCAATCTGGCGCCGCATCCGGACCGAGTACTCGTAGGCTGATGCCCACGGGGCCCGGCGGGCGAGCGAGTAGATCTCCCACATGTGCAGGAAGATCTCGATCAGCCGGCGGTGCGACTCCTCGAAGTCCGGCTTGCCGGAGGGCAGGACCGGCATGTTCTCGCGCCGGCCCGCCGCCACCCCGAGGGCGGCGAGGCAGGCTCCGAAGTCGACGGCGTTGAGGTTCAACGGTTGCGGGAGGAGGAGGGGGATCCGGAGGCGGAGCGCAGGCCGGCCGCGGAAAGGATGGCGGAGATGGTGGGGTCGACGGAGCCGGGCTTATCGATCGGGTGGGAGGAGAAAGCGGGGCGGAAAACGTGGGGAAGGAGGTCAATGTACTCGCCGCTCAGGAGACGAGCGGAGAGCTCCGTGCCCGGGGCGCCGAGGGATCTGGGGAAGGTGGAGCCGCGCTCGCGATCAATTTTTGCGGCGGGTGTGCTATCGGCCGCGGGGGCCGCGGGCGAAGCGCTGAGGCGGGCTTCCAGGTGTGCAATTGCACGAGTGAGCTGATCCAGGCGCTGGGACGTCTCCGAATCGGCCGGGGCTGGCCGCCCGCCGCTGGCGCGAAATTTTTGAATTTGCGGCGCCGGCTGCCTGGGACGGGCTTTCGATGCCTGCGAAGCGGACGCGTGCTGAATGCGGACGCTCGCCGAGCTCGGAGGCGCTGGTTTCTGCTCCGGAGACTGCCGAAGGTGCTGCGGCTGACTCTGAGTCGCTGGCGACCGGAGCGCGCGAGCCCCGCCTTGCCTGCGCGAAAGTTGCTGAGGAAGTGGTTTTACGGCTGCTGCTGGCCGTCATGGTAGCGCTAGCTGAAGCGCGAGTTGTGCGGCGAGGTGCCGGAGCGGGACCGGCGGGACGCTGTGCACGGGTCCCTGTGTCCCTGTGCACGGGGCTGAACGTGTCCTGTGCGTGTCCCTGTGCAGCGGCGGGACATGCTGTGCGTGTCCCTGTGCACGGGGCTGAACGCGAAATTGAGGCGGCTCGGGCGCCGCGCTTGCGTGCGAAAACGCGTATGGGTACGCTAGTACAAGTTGACTACCTGAATCAAATTCGGAACTTGAAGTTTAGACTGCGAAACGGGGCTCGATCAGCCGGCTCGCTAACCTCAGTAAATCTACTTTACTACCCATATATAGCTAGCTTGTACATCAAAGCCTACACTGCCTGGTAACGCTAAGAACAGGAAGCCTAGGAGTCTCTTGGATCGAGCCGAAGAAGCAGCGAAAGCCCTTCCTCTGATCGGAAACAGCTATCTGAATTCGAAGGCGGGAGACTACCGAAACGCGGGAGACTGAGGTGCGCCATATATCGTGAGAACTCCGGTAAAAACTTTGTGTGATTTTTTGCGGCAAGCGCGCAATTGGCGCATTCCGAAGTTCCGTTCTCGTGAGGACGGTGAGCGGTGCATCAAGCCCATGAAATTAAACTACTCGTCGAACTGTACAAGAAGGAGAAGGATTCGCGAAAATGCGAAGAAGTGAAACTGGTGCGAATCGGATTTTACGAAACCGTTAACGTTCGATTCTTGCTAATTATAAATTCGCTAATGTATTGTCATCACATTAATACTATTGCGACAGGAGATTCAGGAGATTTACGACAACCTCGGCCGTCACTGTCAAAATTCTGATGCAGAGGGTTCGGATGCGGATAATCACGATGAGGATTCGGATGAAGATTCGAATTCTGACGATGATTCCGCATAGAATGTAGCTACAGTAGCATCTAAGGCCCCTGTATTTTCAAAACACCGCGCATTCAGACCAGAGGGCCCCAGCCAAGCAGCAGTTGTCGAATTAGATTCAAAGCAGCAGTTGTACACTTAGATTCAAGGTTCCTCGCTAATATCTACGGACTACCTCGCTACTGGAAAAAGCTTCCTGCGGTGTCGCTCATGTCTACTGATGCTGCAGCTGCGCATGGCTAGCATCGCCCCCGGCTGGCGCGAGCGGAGGCCCCGAGTACGGCCCCGACGGGGCTGTGGCGTGCCCCGGGGGCGGCCCGTACGGCATAGAAACCACGTACGGGCCGGGGCCGGACGGCGGCTGGGGGTACGGTGCGGGGTACTGGTACTGGGGGTGCGGGCCTAGCCCCGGGGGCGGCGGGTAGGGGTGGGGTACCGGGCCCGGGCCACCGTAGTGCGGGAACGGGGGGTACGGGGGATGGACGGCACCCTGCGGGGGCGCGTGGCCCGCCGGCCCCGAGGCCGGAACGTGGGGCGGGGGCGGGAGCTGCGGGGGCGGGAGCTGCGGCCCGGGAACGTACCCGTACCCGTAGGGGTACGCCGAGATCGGCACGTGCATGGGCGGCCCGCCGTGCCCGGGAGGGTACGGGTAGTAGACGGGGGCGTGGGAGGCCGGGGCGGGGCCGGGGCCTGCGGGGCGGTCCCCCGGGCCTGGCGAGGCCGGCGCCCCCGTGCCTGGGGCCTGGCCATGGGCGGGCGGGCCGACGGGGATGAGGGGTACGGGCCCGTAGGGCATCGGCATGTAGCCGTACGGGGGCATGGGGAGCATGTACGGGTGGCTCACGGGTACCACGTAGACGGCCGGCCCGGGGGACGAGTGGGCGGGCGCCCCGGGCGGGGCGGCGCGGGGGCGCGGGGAGCTGCGCCGGGGCGTCGCCAGGGGCGCCGCGGGAGGGCGAGCCGCCGGCCGTCGGGAGCGGCGGGGGCGGCGGGTGCGGCAGCAGAGCCTGCCCCGCAGCTGCCGGCGGCGGCGGCGGCGGCGCCGGCGCGTGGTGGGGCCCAGCGGGAGAGGCCCCGCGGATCCGGCGCCCGGCGGCGCCGGCGGCTGCTGCTGCGGGGGCGCCTGCGGTGGGGGCGGCGTCCCTTTGCCCTTCCGTGAATCCTCCCCTCCGGCCGCCCGCCCGCCCGCCCCGGTCGCCGCTGGCTGTTGTTGTTGTTGTTGTTGTTGCTGCTGCTGCTGCTGCTGCGGAGACGACGCGGGGGCGGCCTGGGGCCCCTGTGCGTGTGCCTGCCCGCGGGGCGGGGCGGCCTGTGGAGCGGCGGCGGCGCCCGGCCGGCCGGCCGGCGTCGGCGGCTGCGCGGCCGCCGGGGCGAGGAGGCGGAGGGCGCGGGCCCCGCCGGCGGGGAGGGGCGGCCGGCCCCGACGAAGACGCCGCCTCCTTCCCTTTGCCCTTCGCCGCCGCGTCCTTCGGCTGCAGCGCAGCCACGCGCGCCACCAGCTGCCGGGGGAAGGGTGAGGCCCCGGGCCGGGGGAGGAGGTGGGGGTACTGCCGCTGCAGCTGGATCCGGGGGAGGGGGGGGTGCGCACCGCCGAGAGGAGGTCGTGCAGCTCGGGGGTACCCATCGACTCGAGCGTCGCGGCGTCGCCCCTGCGGGGGAGGAGGAGGAGCTCGGGTCAGACCTCAAGAGACAGTGAGAGCTGAACTGAACTGAGCCGAGCCGAGGAGAGCCGAGCTCGGGACAGAGAGCGCGAGGCATCATAGATCTAGAGTCCCCCAGAAGGGGAAGGGGGCGCACTGGAGGGCGCCCTTGAGGCGGCGGAGGGAGGCGACGTCGGCGCGGGCGGCGGCGAGGCGGGCGCCCTCTGTCGCCAGCTCCTTCTGCTCGAGGAGAGTGAGGACGCGGAGAGTACAGCGAGGAAGGCCGCAGAGAGTACGGACCTGCAGCCTCGCCGCCTCCTCCGCCCCCGGGGCCCGCGCCAGCGCCGCCTCCGCCTCCACCTTCGCCGCCCGCGCCGCCTCCGCCGCCCGCCCCGCCGCGCCGCCCGCTGCTCCGCCGCCTGCGCCGCCACCTGCGCCCGCGCCGCCCCGCGGCCGCCTCCGCCCGCGCCGCGCGCGCCGCGGCCGCCTCGCGCCGGAGCCGCGCGGCCTCAGCGGCGACGTCGGCCGCGCGCTCCGAGGCGGCGGCGCCGGCCGCCTGCTCCGCCTCCTCGAGCTCCTGCACGCGGGCCCGCAGGGCGCGCTTCTCCGTTCGGATGGCGCGAAGCTCCTCCGCTGGGGGGCCGTCAGCGGTCGGTCAGGGGGGTCCGAGGGGAGGGGGAGGACGGGGGCACCTAGGGCCTCGGCCCGCGCGGCGGAGCGCGGCGAGAGCGGCGCGGCGGGCACGGCTGGCGGGGAGGCCGCTGCGCTCGCGGCCGCGGGCGGCGGCGGGGGCGACGGGCGGGGGCGGGGGCCGGTGCCTGCCCGGCCTGCGGGCGGGGGACCGGAGGGAAGCCCGGCGGGGGCTGCGGGGCGGACGGGGCGACTTGCGCCGCCTCGCGGGGACGCGGGGCCGTAGGGGCCGCCGGCGGCGACGGCCGGGCGCCAGACGCGGGCGCCGGGGGCGGGAAGTGGGATGGGAACTGGGCGGCGGGAGCGACGGGGGCGGCAGAAACGACCAATTTTGCGGGGGCAGGGTGGGCGGCGGGGGCGGTAGGGGCGTGGCGGCACGGGGCGGGGAGACGCGGGCTGCGGCGTCGGATCCCCGGCGGGGCGGCCGCGCGGCGGGCGCTTGGACACGGGCAGCCAGTGGCCATCCTCGCCCCCTTCCCCGGCGGCGGAGGCGGAGGCGGGGGCGGTGGTGGCGGCGGGCGGCAGGGGCGGGGGGTCGCCCGCGGAGGGGGTAGCACCGCGACGACGGCGGGCGACGGGGGCGCGACCCGCGGGACGAAGACGAGGAGGAGGACGGGGTGGGGGACGGCGCGCGGGCCCCGGCGGCCGCGGCGCTGGCGCTGGGGCGGCCGACTGCGGCGGCGGCGGGCGCGGCCCGCCCCGCGTCGCCTCGACGCGCCTTGGCCGCCTTTACGGAGGCGGCGCCCCCCGTCGCCGGCTCCGAGGCGGCGGCGCGGCGGCGGCGGCGACGAGGCTCCGGAAGAGCTGCTCGCGGCGAGCGTTCGCCTGCGCAAGGAGGAACGGGGTTCAGACGGCTCAGACGGCTCAGGTGACGGGCGGGGATCGCTCGCCTGGGCCGTGAAGCGCTCGAGGAACCGCGCGCGCCATATGCCCTCCACGAGCTGCGGGGCGGGCGGGTCAAGGGCGGGAAGGAGAGAGGAGGCGAGGGGTACAGCGGGCGGACGAGGGCGGCGGCGAGGGCGGAGCGGCGGTGCTGGGCTCGCCACGCTGCGACGTCGAAGCAGCGGAGGCGCGCGCGGTGCACGTGCGACCGGCGGAGCGCCGCGCCCAGCGACAGCTGCGGCGAAAGTCGGAGCCGAAGCCCGGGCCCGGGTCAGCTAGGCCGGCGCGGGGGGTACCCATACAACCCATACAGTTGCGGACCTGCGCGTCGATCCACTCGAGGAAGAGGACGTAGTACGCGTGCCAGGCCGGCCGGTTGATCCGCATCACGGCCAGCATGCCCAGGAACTGCGGGGCGCGGCGGGGCGGGCGGGGCGTCGTAAGCGGAGGCGGGCGGGGTAGGATCGATAGGATGGGTAGGAGGGGTAGAAAGGGGCGCGCCCGCATGCCGATCTCGGCGGGGGTCGAGGGCATCGGGCCCGCAGCCTTCAGGCTCATGATGGCCTGCGATGGGGCGGGGCGGGGCAGGGGGCGCGGCCGGTCAGCCTTGAAGCGAAGGGCGAGCTCGAGCGAGCGAGAGTAGGAGAGGAGGACCTTGAAGAGGATGGAGCCGGCGCGGGCCGGCCCGACCGGCTCGCAGGCCGCGGCGCTGGCGGAGAGGCCGAGGAAGAGGTCCGGCGAGAAGGCGGGCCTGCGCACGCAGGCGCTCTGAGCGGAGGGGCATGCAAGGGGAACAAAAGAAGGCGCGAGAGAAGGCGTACGCACCCCGGGGAGGGCGGCGAGGGGTGCTCCCAGTTCTCGAGGACGGTCGCCAGGGCGTCCCGCACCGGCGCCAGCGCCCGCTGCGCCGCGACCGTCAGCCGCCGCCGAGACGGGCCGGGTGGGACGGTTTAAGGTTTAAGAGCAAGGGCCGGGCCGGTCGCCGGGAGAGAGAGAGAGAGAGAGCAAGAGGGCGGGGAGCGGAGGGAAGCCGAGGGACGCTAGGCCGAGCAGCGCCAAGGGCGGGCAGACCTTCATGGTGGAGAGGCGCCGCGACTGGGCCCGCACGAACGGGTCCGACCGCTCCCGCTCCCGCTCCCGCGCCGCGCTCCCCTGCCCCGAGCCGACCCGAGCCGCGTCAGGACGCTCTGGGGGGGGGGGGGTACGCGACGGGCGGGGTAGCGTTCACCTGGGCGGAGAGCTCGACGGCGGGCGGCTCCTCGTCCAGCGGCCGCCTGCGGGGCCCCAGCTAAGCTCTAGACTGGGGTACGTGGGATGCCGCCGGCAGGTGGCTAGGCTTTAGTCTAGACCGGAGGGGCGGGGCGGGGCGGACCAGAAGGGCCCGCGGTGGTGGACGGAGAAGACGACCTCCTCGGCGGGGGCGAGCCACAGCGCCGCCCCGGCGTCCCGCTCCGGCAGCGCGGGGCGGCTTCCCTCCCCTTCCGCCCCCGCTCCGCCCCCCGGGGGGGGCGGCAGGCGGCCGCCCTCCCACGTCACCCGCCTCCCCGGGATCTGAGGGGGGGGGGAGGAACGTCGGGGGGGGGGGTGAAATAAGGGGGAAGATAGGGGCGAGTCTGGGTACGCACCACTTCGAGGTTGAAGAGGAAGTCGGGGTCGAGCGCGCTCGCGAGGCGCCGCTGGGCCAGCTCCTGCGGAGGGGGGTACGGGGTCAGGGCCCCGTCGAGCGCCGTGGGAGGGGTACGGTCGGTCGGCGGAGGGGTACGCGCGCGCCTCGTTCACGGTCTCCTCGGGGACGTCGTTCACGAGCGGCTGCGGGCACGAGGCACACCGAATCGAATCAGATCAAATCGACAGGCAGCACAGGCAGGGCGGGGCGGGGCTAGCCGAGCGAGGCTGGGGAACAAGACAAGCGGGCAGGCAAGGAAAGAAACGAGGGGGCGGACCTGGTGGAAGAGAGCGGAGGCGTCGCGCCCCGCCTGCGCCGCGCCGCCCGTGTCAGTTTGGAGCGCCTCGGCGGCAGGAGCGGCGGGCGGGCGGGCGGGCGGACCTGCGCCTGCGCCTGCGCGACCGCCACCGCCATCGCGAGGTCGATCCCTGCCCCGCCCCGCCCCGCCCGCCCCGCCCGCGTCGGCCGAGGCGATGCGCAGCCTCCCGGGGCCAGAGCGAGGGCCGGAGAAGACACCGGGCGCGGGCGGGGGCGCGGGCGGGGACGGGGGCGCGGGCGGGATAGATAGGTAGGTAGAGGGCGCCGAGGCTAGGCTGGGCCTAGAACAGGTACAGACTCGGTCTAGGAGCGGGGGTGGGAAAGACGGATAGATAGATAGATAGATAGAGGCTAGCTATAGGCTGGGCCTAGAACAGGTACGGGGTGGGATAGAAAAAAAGGGATCTAGAAGGGATCCGGATAAGATATCTAGAAGGGATCCGGATAAGATAAGGAGGGGGGGGCGCATAGCCCAGTGGTTAACGGCGACTTCACGCTACTCCTTGGACGCACTGCGGCATACAGTCGCATACTAGTAGCCTAGTGGAATGTCCGCGGACATCGGAGTCGATTGGACACGGCAACCCTAGGGCCTATATATAGGCTATAGTCTGCCGGGATCCGGGATCTAATGAAAGAGTCCTAGTGGCATGCGCACGTGTTCCGTGTGGAAATGATACCCGTGTGGAAATCACTTTTCCACACCAGGCCTCGTGTTGTTTTGATCATCCATGTGTCCTGGTGTGCCGGCTGTGCCTCGGCCCATGAGTCACACGAGATCTGGCCAATGGGCGCGCACATCGATTCGATGTGCCGGCGCAAGCTGCCATGGGCTAGGCACGGCTAGCTAGCGCTAGCTAGGAGCGCTCTAGCTAGGGCTAGCTACCGTAGTACTAGCTAGCCGCGCGGGCTACTAGGCTAGCAGCCGCTAGCTAGCTGCAGCAGCGCTAGCCTCGAGCTCGGCGCAGTGCGCGAGCCCAGGGAGCGCTCGCAGCCCGGATCGAAGCAGCTACAGACCTAGCTAGGACAGCGCAGCAGGCTCGCTAGCTGGTGCGAGCCTCGCAGCGGCGTGCGGATCGATATCAGGGGTGCGCGCGCGGCCCGGCGGCGCGCGCGCCACGTATCCGCGCATCCCTAGGCCGAGGCCTGGCCTGGCATGATGAACTGCGCATGCAGCCAAGGCCCGCAGCGCCGGCCCCGACCACCCCCCGCCGCCCCCCGGCATGCCCTGGGCCCCGGCACGTCCCGCGGCCCCCCCGGCCCCTGCACCCACTCCACCGCTGCGCATGCAGCCCGCAGCTGCAGCGCCGGCCCCATCCATATGCACCCCCGCCGCCGCCCTGGGCCCCGGCACGCCCCACGGCCCCGCGGCCCCTTCCTCCCCCAGCTGCGCATGCAGCCCGCTGGCGCCGGCGCCGGCCCCACCCAGCCCCCGCCGCCGCCCGGCACGCGTACGCCCTGGGCCCGGCACGCCCCCCGGCCCCCCGGCCCCTGTCTTCCCCAGCTACGTATACAGCTCGCAGGTGCTCGGCAGCGGGCCCGGGCGCCCGGCCGTGGCGTGCCCTGCGGCCCCCGGCCCCGTCCACGTGCACCCCCAGGGCGGGCTGCTGCGCCAAGCGGGCCCGGGCCGGCCCGGCGAGGCCGCGACAGCATGCATTATACATGGATTCATAATGTATAAGATGAGCTGGGGGCGCCGCGCGTGAGACACAAGGCCGGCCTCGACGGAGTGGGGGGGGCACATGAGGGGATGGGCCCGCGGAACCGCGCCCGTTCTCCCCAGGGCGGGCCCCGCGCCTGCGTCGGAGCACTGGGAAACAACATGTATTATACATGGATTCATAATGTATAAGATGAGCTGGGGGCGCCGCGCGTGAGACACAAGGCCGGCCTCGACGGAGTGGGGGGGGCACATGAGGGGATGGGCCCGCGGAACCGCGCCCGTTCTCCCCAGGGCGGGCCCCGCGCCTGCGTCGGAGCACTGGGAAACAACATGTATTATACATGGGTTCATAATGTATAAGATGAGCCGGGGTTCCCGGGCCCTAGGGGGATGGCAAGAGCGAGACCAGGGCACCATGTGCCATACACATTAGTTTCTTTTCAAACTGAATATCTTTTGATGGAATTCAGATCTATTTAATCAAATTACATCATAAGAACGACAATGAAAAGGGCTTTCAGGATATATAAAAAGTTCGGGACTCGCAAAGTAACCTAACCCGTAAGAGCCCGCCGAAATGTCTGACGAGCTGTCAAACCTGACAACTGATCATGAGTGTCACTCAAATCTCGGTGGGTGACTCCATTACCACTTAACAACATCATGTACATTGTATATAAAGGCTTAAACAAGCCTCATATATCACTTACTCACTGGGCATCGCTTGTTGGAACGAGATTTCAGAAATAATTGCGGCCGTGCCCAAACGTGCCCCACCATAACCCGCCGCCGTGCCCCAACGTGCCCCGACGTGACCAACCATGCCCCACCGCCATGCCCCGATGTGCCCCGCCCCGCGCTATGCCGTGTTCTAGCGTGTCCCCTACGTGTCATTCTTGAGCGCGATCGCGCACGGCGATGTACATGTGCCCGATTTGGTAATATTAATATTGCCACTCAAACATGTGGGAGACAAAGCAAATATGAAGCTTCTCATGATCAAATCCACGTCTATATCTCAGCGACAAGCCACGGACCTGCAGCTGGGGTAGCGGCAGGCCTAGGGGCCCGGGACAGCCTACAGCCCTGGCCTGGGGCAGACAGGTCCATCCATAGGGGCCAGGGCGGGATCTATATGGGGCCGGGGCTCGCCCTCAGCGGCCCATAGCCCATAGGGACCGGGGCGGGATCGATATGAGGCGGGGGGAGGGGAGGGGGGAGGGGGGCGCCGGCGGGGCAAGGGCCGAGGCGGGATCAATCTGGGGTGGCCATGGGGGGGGGGGGGGTCCGGGGCGGCAGCCCCCCCTAGCTATAGGCCTGGGGATGGACGGGGGGCCGCGGGCCCGGGCCCGCCGGGCGCGCCACGGCGCCCAGGGCTGGGACGTCGACCTGCTGCCGGCCTGCTTGATCATGATCATGAGCACCTGGCGCCAGCGGGCTGCAGCTGGCCATGCAGATGGGGGATGCGGGGCGCCCCCAGGGGCCCGTGCCCGGGGGCCTGGGATAGCGCTCGGGCTCGGGGCGGGGTGCGCGGAGATCCAGACCCACAGCCGGGCGCCGCTGAGCTGCAGCTGGGACGGCCCAGCTGGCAGCTGCTGACCTAGGCCTAGGCCTAGGGCCCGGGGCGCGTGCGCGCGCGGGCCGGGGGGCGCGCGGGGCGTGCCGGGGCCATGGCCAGGGCGTGCGGGGGCGGTGGGGGTGGGTGGGGCCCGGCGCCGGCCGGCCCTGCATGCGCAGGCTGTATGCATATGCATATGCGCAGCTGGTGGGGGTCAGGGGCCGGGGGGCCGCGGGACGTGCCGGAGCCGGGCGCCCAGGGCCAGCTGCATGCGCAGCTGCAGGGCATGCCGGGGGCGGCGGGGGTGGGCGGGGCCGGCGCTGCGGACTGCATACGCAGGCCAGGCCTAGGCCTAGGGGCGCGCGGGCCGCCGGGCCGCGCGCGTGCACCGTCGCGCGCGCGCGCGCACCCCTGATATCGATCCGCACGCCGCTGCGAGGCTCGCACCAGCTAGCGAGCCTGCTGCGCTGTCCTAGCTAGGTCTGTAGCTGCTTCGATCCGGGCTGCGAGCGCTCCCTGGGCTCGCGCACTGCGCCGAGCTCGAGGCTAGCGCTGCTGCAGCTAGCTAGCGGCTGCTAGCCTAGTAGCCCGCGCGGCTAGCTAGTACTACGGTAGCTAGCCCTAGCTAGAGCGCTCCTAGCTAGCGCTAGCTAGCCGTGCCTAGCCCATGGCAGCTTGCGCCGGCACATCGAATCGATGTGCGCGCCCATTGGCCAGATCTCGTGTGACTCATGGGCCGCGGCACAGCCGGCACACCAGGACACATGGATGATCAAAACAACACGAGGCCTAGGCCTGGTGTGGAAAAGTGATTTCCACACGGGTATCATTTCCACACGGAACACACGCGCATGCGCAGAGTCCTCCCCTTCGCGCGCGACCCCTCGGCTCGGTCACGCGTGCTCGGCCCGGCGGCTGCGGGCAGCGGCGCACGCGGTACTGCGGTATAAGCTCGATTTCGGCGGCGTGCTGAGCGCAGCAAGACTCTGAGAGAGCACGGTCTGGACGGCCGGGCGTGCCGCAGTGCTCGGCTGCGATCAGCGGCGCAGCTAAGCAGCGGCGCAAGCGGCGCGGAGCGAGGAAGAGGAAATTTAGCTCTAGAGGAGACAGCTAGGGAGAAGTGGTTGCCATGCCATGATGCAAAATTTTAAAACCGCCGCGTGACGCGCAGCGCACCGCCGCGCGAGCGCCGAGAGAAAGCCCAGATCAGAGCAGAGTGGCAGATCTAGAGGACGTTTCAAACTGAACGGAGTTTGCGTCACGCCCCGCCCATTGTTAACTTCTTCCGCCAATGAAATTAGCCCAGCGCAAACTTGAGCTCGAACTTGGCCTCGTACACAGTGGCGTACACACGCGGCCACAACGGTCACAGTAACGGTCAGCAGGCCGGCTTGCTAGTCAGCTTCCCTCGGCTAGGCCGGACTAGCTAGCTTCCCGCCATCGCGCACGCCCGAGCGCGAGCATTCCTGCACGCCGCCGTGCATGAAGCAGTCAAAGCGAAAGGAACCCAGCCTCTGGGATGACGGCTTCGACGAGGCCCGACGTCGGCACCGCTGGCACGGCAAGCGACCCGACAGCAGCAGCTCGTGGGCCGGCAAGGGCAACATGAAGCGTGTCAACAAGATCACTCAGCAGGCGCGCAAGGCGAAGGAGCCCAAGCTCCCTGACCTCGACATCCTCAAGGGCGAGCACCCCGCGGCAACGGTCCGCTGCCTGGACACCAGCGGCCGCGCCTACCACGTTCGCCTTGGCGACTTCGTCATCTGTTCAGTTAGCTCAGACACCCAGCTGTGTCCAGAACTCAGCGTCGTTCGCCCGAAGCCCTTCCATTTCCCGCGCCCAGGTGAAACGATTTTGGCGCGAGTCGAGGGCGAGTTCCCAACACAGACGAAGGCGAAGCGCGGCGACTTCAACTACTCCGTCAACGGCGTCATCCTTCGGCGCTTCGTGCGCCCGGAGGACTCCGATGTGAAGGACTGCGGGCTCGGCAGCGTGATCATCAAGGCAGACGGGGAGCAGGCAGCCGTGGCCATCGCAAACCACCTCATCTACTACTCGAACGTGACGGTCCGCCCGCCGCGCCCGCGCCCCGTTCCAGCGTCCGATGCCCGTGCGCGCAGGTTCACGCACCCGCGAAGGTGGTGGCCGCGGACGAGTACAAAGCCCTCAACCACGCCGATCCCCACATCTACGTCTGTAAGCAAATCATGACGTTCCCGGGCGACGGCTCCTTCCAGTTCGACGTCGCCCTCGCCTTCAACGCGAGGCTCAAGCGAGTGGCGAAGAAGAAGATGGCGTGCTTCCTCCGGCCGCTGTCGAGGCCGGAGGAGCGCGTGGAGGCGATTGGCTACCTTCAGGACGCCGCCGCGAACGCCCTCAAGCGCCGGAAGACCGGGACGCAGCTTGTCAACGTCAAGATCCCGGTGGCCGGGCCGGCAATGTTGGTCTGCGGCTCTTATGACTCGTTCGAAGTTCTTTTTCCTATCCTCTAACGGTGCGCATCGCAGGAGAACATCGTGGCGCAGGTCGCGCACGTCGCCACGCCCATCGACCCGAAGACGGGCCAGCCGATCCCGGTTGACAAGCTGCCGGCGGCGAATCGCTTCGTTATCGAGCTTCCGGACCGCGAGACCGCTGCTGGTGGAAGCCGCTTCCTTTTTCCCGCTCGCTGTTCTTTTTCCGACCTCTTTGCAGCTGTTCTCGGTCCCTCCGGCGTGGCGCAAGCGTCCAAGCGCGTCCAAAGCTGCGTCGCCAAAGTCGTCTGGATTCACGTCCTCGCCGAGGTCGTCCTGGCTGCCGCAGGTGCTGCCGCCAATCTGGCCGTGCCGCGGCCTGCCATCGCTGGCGCCGCCCAGCCACGCTCTAATGGAACCGAACGCTGAGCCGACCTTGGCAGACAGCACAGAGAGCGGCATCTCGATCGCCGAACGCTAAGCTATAAGCGCTTTTGCTTTTCCCGCGCAAGTCCGTGGCTGGCCGCAATCTAGCTGCAGCTGGCCGTGGCTTGGAAGGGGGGGGAGATGGCTTGGGGGGATATAGAATTTGGTCTAGCCAGCTCGAACTCGAACTCAGCCGGCTGATAGCCGCCGTGACACGGCCGTGTTCAAAATTCAAATTCCATCCATTGTTAAAGCTCGCGAACTAGCGGGATGTCCAAAAGGTCGCGCCGTTTTCGGCCCGTCGAGGTCCGTCCGGGGCCGTCTGCGACATGCGAAACAGCTCCTTACGGGAGTGAGAGAGAAATTGGTTTTCCCCTCGAAAACCACTTTTCGCGAGTTCGAGAGAGCTCTCGCGAGCTCGAGTTTGACGCTCGAAAGTCGAGGGCTGACCGGTTCACCGAGCCAATCGGATCGCGAATAAAGCACCATTTTTCCGGTGTTGCATACTGGACCTCGAAAACGGCCTCGAGCTCATAGAAATATTTTGGCTGAAGCGAGGGAACGGGAAGCAACTTCAAGCAAGCTGGGAGCCTGGGACTCGAGCCTGGGAGTCTGGGACTCGCTGGGACTCCTCAGCCTGGGAGAAGCCCTTCGGTCTTCGTCCCCCCTTGCAATTAAAGCCTTCGGAATGGATCGAATTCATCCAAGTACTACGGTAAAAATCGACAGACGAATTCGAATTCATACAGATAAACAGACGGCGAATCGACCGTTCATCGGACTGATTCCGACTCATTGTCGAGTTATTGATGAGTCAATCACGATTCATTGACACATTGTCGTCGATTGGTCGTCATGATCAATGGTCGAGTCGACCTGCTGCAGCTGGCAGACTGCTGCTCCAAAGTCAGCCGCCATTGGTCCGCCAGCCTGCAGTGGGGCGGCCACTGGCGTGACAGTGGCGTCCACTGCGCCGTCCACTGCGGCGTCCAGTGCCCGGCGGCCGCCAGCCCAGCGCCGGCGCCGGCAGGGCCGGCGCCAGGGCCAGTGGGCCGAATATTTATTTCCGCCAGCGTTAACGTTTAATTTCGACTATATTGGTTACTGTAAACGTAGGAATCTTCGACAGCGTCTTTATTTCGTCTATATTCGTCAGACCTGCTCTTTGACGAATATTTGATGCTCTTGGACTGAACTTTTGTATGGAGAGGGGTACTAACGGCTGATCAGCCTTTGGCGGAGTTGTGAGGCTGACGAAAATATGATGCTGTCGAAACATATTTTCGACACGATTTTCGGGTTTTGTCGAAATTAAGTTTCGACGAAAAGCTCTACGTTTACAGTACTGTAAACGTACGAATTTCCGCCAGCGTTTAATTTCGACTATATTCGCCAGACCGGAACCCTCGCGATGTCGAATAATTGATGCCGGCGGAATGATGGGGGGTACCGTCCCTGTGTCCGTCCCTTAGTCGCGCGACTGCGCGCACGTGGGCCCATCTCGTCCCTTAAGCTTGACAGCAGCAGCAGCAGCAGCAGCAGCAGCAGCAGCAGCAGCAGCAGCAGCAGCGCGATGCAGCAGCAGCAGCGCGATGCAGCAGCAGCAGCAGCAGCGCGATGCTCTCGCTCGGTACCGCTCAGACTGCGGCTCGTTTAGCGTTTAATTTCGACTATATTCGCCAGCGTTTAATTTCGACTATATTCGCCAGACCCTCGCGCTGTCGAATATTTGACGCTGGCGTCAGCCTGGCGAATTAAGCCTTTGTATGGAGAGAGGGGTAGCAGCGGCTGACCTCTCTATGGCGAAGTCGCAGGGTGTCGAAATCAAGACGCTGGCGGACTAATTTTCGACAGGATTTTCGGGTTTTGTCGAATTAAAGTGCTGGCGGATATTACTAGTAGTGCGTTTACAGTACCGTACTACCTGGTACTAGTAGTACGTGGCCAGCATGCGCGAAAGGTTATAATTAGCGCTTCCGTAGACGACTTAAATACAAGATTTCGGTCCACTAATTTCCGGCTCCACTAATTTTCAGCGTCCAGTATTTTCCTGTTACGCGGTGGATTTAATTATAAGTTTTGCAACGCCAACTTACAAGTTACAACTTACCAACTTAGTTGAACTAACTAAGTTACGGCGAATTCTCGCAAATTTCAATTCAAATGATTCCGGCCCGTCCGCCGGCGTCCGGGTCCAAAAACGTTCAAACGGTTGCATGCAGAATCATTAATATTGAATCCGTGTCCGACCGTCTCCGACGGTCCCGCGGTCCGGATCCGCGGCCGAGACCGTCACGTGCACTGAGTCACTGACTCACTGAGTCACTACCGTGTGGCACGAAATTACCGCGGCATAAATTACCGCGTTAATTATAATGACCCTGGCCGGGCTGGCCCGAAGGTGGCCAAAATACTGCGGACCTGTGTGCGGTACCAAATTAGCGCGTTTTAGAAGTTTGAGGCCTGTATGGGGCGGTTATTGTAGGGGGGTACTGTATGGAGCAACTTAGCAGCAGGTTATTACCACGGCAGTGTGACGGCACCAAATTTCTGCGGTACGTCACAATTTTGGCGCGGTAATTTGGTACCGCGGTAATTAAGTGAGCGCGGTATTTTAGTGCCACACCGTCGCACACGGTAAGTCACTGAGTCAAATAATAATATGCCGCCGCACTACTAAGTATACTGTATACCGACAAATAATACCGTACCGGTAGTTAGCTACCGGTATAGGCTCAGCGGCTGGTCGTTGTACCGTAGTACTGCAGTCTGAAGCTTGCAATTGCGATTTTGCGATCGGGGGTCGAGTTCCGGTCGACTGCACCGGCACATACTATGATATATATAGCCTCAGCTACAGCCTACCGGTAGCCTTCTCCTGCAGCTGGCGGACCCGGTAGCTCCCGCCCGGGGGCCCACGGCCGCCGTATCATAGTATACGTACAGCTGCAGTGAAGCAAATTCGCAATCTATCTGTGTCATCCGCCGTCGCTCTCCGAGGCTCATCCATCTGTAGCATAGCATCGATCTCGCAATCGACCGCAAGTATGGGACTCTGTTGCTCGTGTTGCAGCGAAGAGAATTCGAACCACGCACATGGGCAAACGCCTCTGCAACCGGCGGCCAGCGCTGCGCATGCGCATACGCGCTCAGTCCCTGCATACGGCCGCGGGAATAGCATCGTACAAGAACAACCGATCGCGATTGTGGATCCAAAGCATGTTACAATGTCTATCAACGTCAATCTTAGCGATACTGCTCAAGTGGCGCATCGCTACAGCAAGATTGTTCGCGTCTTCCTCTCATCCACATTCGGTGCGGCCGCGGCTTTCTATTAGACGTCTCTTCCGATCCATGCATATATATACGCGCACATGTACATATCGCGCATGCGCATAATCTTAACTGCCCCACAGGGGACATGCAAGACGAGCGGCAGGCTATTGTTGACAAGACGATTCCGAGAATCCGCCTGGCGCTTTCGCGGAGAGGTCTCCAGTTTGTGCCAATCGACTTGCGGTGGGGAATCACTGAAGAGTCTTCAAAAAGTGGAAAGGTGCGAGAACGGAAAGGCCTACGTATACGTAGATACGTCTGTGTTTGCAATCGTAGAAAGGCGATAACGATCAAGTTCGTAGACTGTCTATTTGTGCCTGGAGAACGTACAGAATTGCCAGTACTTCATCGGATTCCTGGTCAGTCTCGCAATTGGATGCATGTGTATGTGTCGACTGAAAGGAAACTTTTCCACGTATATGCAGAAAGGGAGGTACGGATGGCATCAGGATCCTCAGAAACAGATCGACACGAGCCTTCAACAGTACGTCGTTCCTTTTGCAGACTACGTATGCATGTGTAGCGCTATTTGCAGACCCAATTAACCTGCGATCGTAATCAGAAATATAGCGATCTCCTTACGCACTGGCTACCATTTTCTGGAGCAGTACCCAAATCGAAGTGTCACGGAATACGAGATTTTGCTCGGAGCGTTTGTTGATGAAAACGTGAGCGTATACATGTTAATTGATCATGACATGTCAATTGAGAGAATGCGCAGGGACACCCCAGACTCAAATCGACCAGTACCAAGTTCTTTTTTGCGAGCCAAGATCTCATAAAACAGGCAGTTGATGCTACCCCACCTGAGAGTCGAGAGGCAAATTATGCAACCGCTCGCCTCGAAGAGCTCAAGTCCAAGATTCGCAGCGCCGGTTTGCATAATGCTGAGTACTCTGACGCCGATCACCTCTCTGATGCAATCTACTCTTCATTTATGGAGGTGAGGATCGGATTTTTTCTGTGGGACTGAAAAATTCGATTGACCAAGTGCCACGCATACGCATGCAGATGGCGGATCGAGACTATCCCAAAGCTGTAACCAAAACCTGGCTGGAAGAAGAGAGACTTCATCAACAGCAGTATATTGAGAGCTTTCATGTCGGCTATGTTCCCTCCCCAAAGCAGGCAGGATTTCAAGGCCTGTGTGCCTACGCTGCGAGCAATACGAAAGAAGTGCTTGTCGTGCAAGGAGGTTCAGGATCCGGTAAAACAGGTGAACTTTACAGCAGCATTCAATGATTCGAATTTAGCGGAAAACATTGAATTCAAATTGATCATGAGTCTACTTTGCATACGTGCAGCTCTACTTGCAAATTGGATAAAGCAGTATGCAAAAAGCAATCCTCAAGAAATAATCATATCGTATTTTGTCGGTGCCTCTTCTGCAAGCTGGAAACTCGAAAATGTGTTCAGGTGCTTTCCGCGATTCTTCCTCCGGATCTCAGTACCTCGCAAATAACACAGAATTCGAACAGATACCTTTATGAGGAGTTAAAGGCTCGATTCGACATAAAAGCGAAGTTAGATTTGTCGAAAACTCTCACTGCCGCTACCCACACCCAATCTGAAGAGCGAAAGGACTATCTGCTGAACCAGGTACGCTTACATTGGCGATTCACGGATGCAATCAGCTGATTCGTTTCCAGAAAATAAAAAACTGGATTTCAACTAACAGGCACATGCTTACCAAAAAGGTAGTAATTGTCATCGACGGCCTGGATGATATAAAAGACGACTCAAAGCTGGCGTGGCTGTCTCTCGGGGCAAGTCCCAGCATTAGAATTATTCTTTCGGCTTACTCCGAAAAAGGTTCGACAACAATTGTAGATTAAATGCGGCCGCACTGCTTTGAATCCGGTTTGAATTGATTCTGAACTACAGAGAGCACGGTCAGGCGATTTACATCCGGATCCGAGCAACGCGTGAGGTCGAAGTTCATCTCCGTTCAGGAATATGATCGGAACCAGAAAGCGGCAGTGATCAACGAGAATCTACGCATAGCCGGCAAAGACTTGTCACCTGTCCTCAAGGAAGGGCTCATCACATCGGAGAATACTGACAGGCCTCTGTATCTTTTGATGGTACGTGGTATTTTTCTCCTCAACTTGTTCAATAACATTTAATTATGTTCTACAGGTTCTTCAGCAGCTGAAAGAAAGCCAGAATGTTGTCCATGAAGAGCTTGGACAAGCTTTGCGAGGGCTCTTGCGTTGTGAAGATGAAAGCGCCTTGATAATACAACTGGTCTGCACGCTCTCCAGCTCGCAGTCCGAAAATTGTTTTATATATAAATACGAGTACGTACGCGATCCAGATCTCCCGGTGGTCAGAACAATATCCAGTTGGATTAACGAAGCAAGTACTGTGTTGTATATTCGTTTCCGATGATGGATGCGGGCTGCTCGAGAACGAACTCAGGGAGCTCGTCGGAGGTAGCATTTCTCGAGCTTTCTAACAAACGTGGAATGTTAACAACGCTTTGCACTTTCTCTCAGTTGGAACCAAGATAAGTATGCGACAGTGGGCCGAATTCCTTGCTGTGTCATCGGCTATTCTCGAAACCTCGGGTATGAAATATGCCGTTTTTACGCGCACGCTACTCCTTCCTGTGACAACCTCACAGACGACATGGTGAATTTCAATACAAGAGCAGCTCGGTACGCAGTTGAGGAAGCTTACAGTTTGAAGAATGAAGACGACGAGCTCTGCTATCACGAAATGCTCGGAGACCTCTTCTCCAGAAAAGACGGTTCCAGCTCGATCACGGCTGATCGACGAGCCCGCGAAGGCCTGTTCCATATGAGCAAGACAGGGAACAAAGAAGCACTCGTCTCCATGTTGACTGATCCGGGCGTGATACTGGAGACAGTCAGCTCTGGGGTTATCGAGGAGGCAAACGAGCTCGAATCGCTCCATGAATTTCATTCGCGTTGCTGGGAAATGTCCGGAAGAGAAGACGATGCTGCCCGATTGTACATGGAGAGTCTCGAGAGCTACGCGCAGCGCGATCAACCGCCAACAATAGAGCTGGCATCGTGCTACACGTCGGTTGGCATCATTCTTCTTTACGGCAAACACGGAGATACGCGGAACACAGAAGCTATTGAGTTCTTTAAACTGGCGATCATGTTATTCGAGAAGGCAACTAGCGATCGCAATCTCGATCGCAAGTCCATGTGCTACAAACACGCTTTGGCGTTTCACAACATGTCGATCGCGTATCAGAGCATGAAGAACTACGACGAAGCACTCAGCCAGGCCCGGGTGCGTCGGCTAGCGTTCGATGCAAAGAAATGTTTTATCATCAGTGCACTGACTAGAAACGTGCAGAAAGCACTTCAGATTGTACAGAACGTCAGTACAAACTCTTGGACTGTTGTTTTTTACATCGGCAAAATGGCAGAGATTTACAAGAAAAAAGGGGACTTTGGACAGTCCCTGGAACGCTATGAGGTGCCCCCGAGCTGTGTTTCTCGGCGCTAGCGCTATTGCTTTTGATTGCGCCTTTGCGATGGCGGGCTGACAACATGGAGCAGCGAGTTGTGTCTACCCTTCATCAACTGTACGGAGACATTCGCAATCATCCTGACATAGCGGACTACATCCTGCAGATAGGGAAATGTCTTCTGAAACTTGGTAATCCTGACGAAGCGTCAGCGAAGTTCGAGGTTTGTCTCTTGATTGTTTCTTTTTAATGGTCAATACTAGCTCTCAAATCAAAGCCTACACCGCCTGGTAACGCTAAAAACAGGAAGCCTACAACGCGTTCAAGGAGTCTCTTGGAGACGACAGCGAGGAGGCAGCGAAAGCCCTTCACCTGATCGGAAACAGCTATCTGAAGGCGGGAGACTACCGAAGTGCAGAGAGCTACCTCCAGGTGCGCCATTTAATTATCGTGAGAACTTTGGCAAATACTTTGTGATTCTTTGCGGCAAGCGCGCAATTGGCGCATTCCGTTCTCGTGAGGATGATGAGCGGTGCATTAAGTCCATGAAACTGCTCGTCGAACTGTACGACAAGCGCTGCGACAAGAAGGATGCGCGAAAACGCGAAGATATGAAGCAGGTGCGAATCGCGTTTTATGAAACCGCTCTTGCTAAATTTGCGCATATGCATGCTGATATATTGTCATCACCTTATTGTGACAGGAGATTCAGTCGATTTACGACAACCTCGGCCGTCAAGATTCTGATGCGGAGTCTTCGGATGCCGGTGATCATGATGAGGACTCAGACGAAGGGTCTGACGAAGATGATTCTTAATAGAATGCTTTTGTCGCTACAGTAGCATCTAGAGCCCCTGCATTTTCAAACACCGCACATTCAGACAAAGTCGATTCGTAGTCTAGCTGTAGATGTGCCCAACGTCTTTGAGAGAGAGTAGTGTATTAAGTTGCGATGCCCCTTTGCAATTGAATTCCGCCGTGACTGCGGCGCTCACCGCCGTCACTGCTGTCATGATGATCACGCTCACCCGCGATGATCACGAGTTGAATCTCGAAGAATGCCCTTGGATGCTGAAAAAGCACTGAGCGTACTGGGTGTTGAAAGTTAAGGCGCTTGGATGTCCGATCCATTGTTCACGGTAGAATGTTTCCGTAGCTACAATAGCATCTAAAGGCCCCTGCATTTTCAAAACACCGCGCATTCAGACCAGAGGGCCCCAGCCACGCAGCAGTTGTCCACTTGGATTCAAGGTTCCTCGCTGCTATCTACGGACTACCTCGCTACTGGAAAAAGCTTCCTGCGGTGTCGCTCATGTCTACTGATGCTGCAGCTGCGCATGGCTAGCATCGCCCCCGGATGGCGCGAGCGGAGGCCCCGGGTACGGCCCCGACGAGGATGTTGCGTGGCCCGGGGGCGGCCCGTACGGCATAGAAACCACGTACGGGCCGGGGCCGGACGGCGGTTGGGGGAACGGTGCGGGGTACTGGTACTGGGGGTGCGGGCCCAGCCCCGGGGGCGGCGGGTGGGGGTGGGGTACCGGGCCCGGGCCACCGTAGTGCGGGAACGGGGGGTACGGGGGATGGACGGCACCCTGCGGGGGCGCGTGGCCCGCCGGCCCCGAGGCCGGAACGTGGGGCGGGGGCGGGAGCTGCGGGGGCGGGAGCTGCGGCCCGGGAACGTACCCGTACCCGTAGGGGTACGCCGAGATCGGCACGTGCATGGGCGGCCCGCCGTGCCCGGGAGGGTACGGGTAGTAGACGGGGGCGTGGGAGGCCGGCGCGGGGCCGGGGCCTGCGGGGCGGTCCCCCTGGCCCGGCGGGGTCGGCGCACCCGTGCCCGGGGCCTGGCCATGGGCGGGCGGGCCGACGGGGATGAGGGGTACGGGCCCGTAGGGCATCGGCATGTATCCGTACGGGGGCATGGGGAGCATGTACGGGTGGCTCACGGGTACCACGTAGACGGCCGGCCCGGGGGACGAGTGGGCGGGCGCCCCGGGCGGGGGCGGTGCGGGGGGCGCGGGGAGCTGCGCTGGGGCGTCGCCAGGGGCGCCGCGGGAGGGCGAGCCGCCGGCCAACGGAGGGGCGGGGGCGGCGGGTGCGGCAGCAGAGCCTGCCCCGCAGCTGCCGGCGGCGGAGGCGGCGCCGGCGCGTGGTGGGGCCCCGCGGGAGAGGCCCCGCGGATCCGGCGCCCGGCGGCGCCGGCTGCTGCTGCTGCGGGGCGCCTGCGGTGGGGGCGGCGTCCCTTTGCCCTTCCGTGAATCCTCCCCTCCGGCCGCCCGCCCGCCCGCCGTGGTCGCCGCTGGCTGCTGCTGCTGTTGTTGCTGCGGCTGCTGCTGCGGCTGCTGCGGAGACGGCGCGGGGCGGCCTGGGGCCCGTGCGCGGGTGCCTGCCCGCGGGGCGGGGCGGCCTGCGGGGCGGCGGCGCCCGCCCGGCCGCCCGCGGCCGGCGTCGGCGGCTGCGCGGCCGCCGAGGGCGAGGAGGCGGAGGGCGCGGGCCCCGCCGGCGGGGAGGGGCGGCCGGCCCCCGACGAAGACGCCGCCTCCTTCCCTTTGCCCTTCGCCGCCGCGTCCTTCGGCTGCAGCGCAGCCACGCGCGCCACCAGCTGCCGGGGGAAGGGTGAGGCCCCGGGCCGGGGGAGGAGGTGGGGGTACTGCCGCTGCAGCTGGATCCGGGGGAGGGGGGGGTGCGAACCGCCGAGAGGAGGTCGTGCAGCTCGGGGGTACCCATCGACTCGAGCGTCGCGGCGTCGCCCCTGCGGGGGAGGAGGAGGAGCTCGGGTCAGACCTCAAGAGACAGTGAGAGGTGAACTGAACTGAGCCGAGCCGAGGAGAGCCGAGCTCGGGACAGAGAGCGCGAGGCATCATAGATCTAGAGTCCCCCAGAAGGGGAAGGGGGCGCACTGGAGGGCGCCCTTGAGGCGGCGGAGGGAGGCGACGTCGGCGCGGGCGGCGGCGAGGCGGGCGCCCTCTGCCGCCAGCTCCTTCTGCTCGAGGAGAGTGAGGACGCGGAGAGTACAGCGAGGAAGGCCGCAGAGAGTACGGACCTGCAGCCTCGCCGCCTCCTCCGCCCCCGGCGCCCGCGCCAGCGCCGCCTCCGCCTCCACCTTCGCCGCCCGCGCCGCCTCCGCCGCCCGCCCCGCCGCCGCCGCCCGCTGCTCCGCCGCCTGCGCCGCCGCTTGCGCTCGCGCCTCCCCGGCGGCCGCCTCCGCCCGCGCCGCGCGCGCCGCGGCCGCCTCGCGCCGGAGCCGCGCGGCCTCAGCGGCGACGTCGGCCGCGCGCTCCGAGGCGGCGGCGCCGGCCGCCTGCTCCGCCTCCTCCAGCTCCTGCACGCGGGCCCGCAGGGCGCGCTTCTCCGTTCGGATGGCGCGCAGCTCCTCCGCTGGGGGGCCGTCAGCGATCATGATCACGGCGGTCCGAGGGGGAAGGAAGCACCTAGGGCCTCGGCCCGCGCGGCGGAGCGCGGCGAGAGCGGCGCGACGGGCGCGGCTGGCGGGGAGGCCGCTGCGCTCGCGGCCGCGGGCGGCGGCGGGGGCGACGGGCGGGGGACGGGGGCCGGCGCCTGCCCGGACTGCGGACGGGGGCCGGAGGGAAGCCCGGCGGGGGCTGCGGGGCGGACGGGGCGACGGGCGCCGCCTCGCGGGGACGCGGGCCGTAGGGGCCGCCGGCGGCGACGGCCGGGCGCCGGACGCGGGCGCGGGCGCCGGGGGCGGAAAGTGGGATGGGGGCTGGGCGGCGGGAGCGACGGGGGCGGCAGAAACGACCGGTTTCGCGGGGGCAGGGCGGGCGGCGGGGCGGTAGGGGGCGTGGCGGCACGGGGCGGGGAGACGCGGGCTGCGGTGTCGGATCCCCGGTGGGGCGGCCGCGCGGCGGCCGCTTGGACACGGGCAGCCAGTGGCCATCCTCGCCCCCTTCCCCGGCGGCGGAGGCGGAGGCGGGGGCGGTGGCGGCGGCGGGCGGCAGGGGCGGGGGGGTCGCCCGCGGAGGAGGTAGCACCGCGACGACGGCGGGCGACGGGGGCGCGACCCGCGGGACGAGGACGAGGAGGAGGACGGGGCGGGGGACGGCGCGCGGGCCCGGCCGCCACGGCGCTGGCGCTGGGGCGGCCGACTGCGGCGGCGGCGGGCGCGGCCCGCCCCGCGTCGCCTCGACGCGCCTTGGCGGCCTTGGCGGAAGCGGCGCCCCCCGTCGCCGGCTCCGAGGCGGCGGCGGCGGCGGCGACGAGGCTGCGGAAGAGCTGCTCGCGGCGAGCGTTCGCCTGCGCAAGGAGGAACGGGGTTCAGACGGCTCAGACGGCTCAGGTGACGGGCGGGGATTGCTCGCCTGAGCGGTGAAGCGCTCGAGGAACCGCTCGCGCCATATGCCCTCCACGAGCTGCGGGACGGGCGGGTCAGGGGGGGGGGGGGAAGGGGAGAGGAGGCGAGGGGTACAGCGGGCGGACGAGGGCGGCGGCGAGGGCGGAGCGGCGGTGCTGGGCTCGCCACGCGGCGACGTCGAAGCAGCGGAGGCGCGCGCGGTGCGACCGGCGGAGCGCCGCGCCCAGCGACAGCTGCGGCGAAAGTCGGAGCCGAAGCCCGGGCCCGGGTCAGCTAGGCCGGCGCGGGGGGTACCCATACAACCCATACAGTTGCGGACCTGCGCGTCGATCCACTCGAGGAAGAGGACATAGTACGCGCGCCAGGCCGGCCGGTTAATCCGCATCACGGCCAGCATGCCCAGGAACTGTGGGGCGCGGCGGGCGGGGGGGCGTCGTAAGCGGAGGGGGGCGGGGTAGGCTAGGATAGGCCGTAGGATAAAACAAAGGTGGGAGGGGGCGCGCCCGCATGCCGATCTCGGCGGGGGTCGAGGGCATGGGGCCCGCCGCCTTCAGGCTCATGATGGCCTGCGCCGGGGCGGGGGCGGCGCCGATCAGCCCGCGCCGAAGAAAAGCGAGAGAAATGGTAGTAGGGGACCTTGAAGAGGATGGAGCCGGCGCGGGCCGGCCCGACCGGCTCGCAGGCCGCGGCGCTGGCGGAGAGGCCGAGGAAGAGGTCCGGCGAGAAGGCGGGCCTGCGCACGCAGGCGCTCTGAGCGGGGGGCAAGCAAGGGGAACAAAAGAAGGCGCGAGAGAAGGCGTACGCACCCCGGGGAGGGCGGCGAGGGGTGCTCCCAGTTCTCGAGCACGGTCGCCAGGGCGTCCCGCACCGGCGCCAGCGCCCGCTGCGCCGCGGCCGTCAGCCGCCGCGGAGACGGGCCGGATGGGACGGCTTAAGGTTTAAGCCGGATGGACGGGCCGGGCCGGTCGCCGGGAGAGAGAGAGAGAGAGAGGGAGGGAGAGGGCGGGGAGCGCAGGAAGCAGCGCCAAGGGCGGACCTTCATGGTGGAGAGGCGCCGCGACTGGGCCCGCACGAACGGGTCCGACCGCTCCCGCTCCCGCTCCCGCGCCGCGCTCCCCTGCCCCGACCCGACCCGAGCCGCGTCAGGACGCTCTGGGGGGTACGCGACGGGCAGGCGGGCGAGCGTTCACCTGGGCGGAGAGCTCGACGGCGGGCGGCTCCTCGTCCAGCGGCCGCCTGCGGGACCCCAGCTAAGCTCTAGACTGGGGTACGTGGGATGCCGCCGGCAGGTGGCTAGGCTCTAGTCTAGACCGGAGGGGCGGGGCGGGGCGGACCAGAAGGGCCCGCGGTGGTGGACGGAGAAGACGACCTCCTCGGCGGGGGCGAGCCACAGCGCCGCCCCGGCGTCCCGCCGCTCTGGCAGCGCGGGGCGGCTTCCCTCCCCTTCCGCCCCCGCTCCGCTCCCCGGGGGGGGCGGCAGGCGGCCGCCCTCCCACGTCACCCGCCTCCCCGGGATCTGGGGGGGGGGGAAGGGGGGGGAGGAGCGTCGGCGGGGGGCGAAAGAAGGGGGGAGATAGAGGAGAGTCCGGGTACGCACCACTTCGAGGTTGAAGAGGTAGTCGGGGTCGAGCGCGCTCGCGAGGCGCCGCCGGGCCAGCTCCTGCGGAGGGGGGTACGGGATCAGGGCCCCGTCGAGCGCCGTGGGAGGGGTACGGCCGGCGGAGGGGTGCGCGCGCGCCTCGTTCACGGTCTCCTCGGGGACGTCGTTCACGAGCGGCTGCGGGCACGAGGCACACCGAATCGAGGTCAGAACAGGCGGGGCGGGGCTAGCCGAGCGAGCCGGGGGGACAAGACAAGCGGGCAAGCAGAGAAAGAAGCGAGGGGGCGGACCTGGTGGAAGAGAGCGGATGCGTCGCGCCCCGCCTGCGCCGCGCCGCCCGTGTCAGTTTGGAGCGCCTCGGCGGCAGGACGAGCGGGTTGGGCGGGCGGGGGGGCGGGGGGGCGGTCCTGCGCCTGCGCCTGCGCGACGGCCACTGCCATCGCGAGGTCGATCCCCTGCCCCGCCCCGCCCCGCCCGCCCGCGTCGGCCTCCCGGGGCCGGAGCGAGGGCCGGCCTAGGCCGGGGGGGGTGGGGGGGGGTGGGGGGTGGGGGGGGGGGGGGGGGGGGTGGACCTTGAGGGACTCTGTGACGGCGGCGCGGATGCGGTCCGCCTCCGCCTCCGCCAGCGCCCCCTCCGCCTCGCACACCCGCGCCCTGCCCGGCGCGAGGCAGGCCCGGCGCGCCGCGTCAGAGGGGGGGGCAGGGGTGGGATAAATGGGCAGGTGGCGGGCGCCGAGGCTGGGCTGGGCCTAGAACAGGTGCGGATTCGGTCTAGGAGGGGGGGCGCGCACCGGGCGCGGGCGAGATCGCGGCCGGAGGCGGCGAGCTCGCCGTAGAGCGAGCGCGCCCCGTCCGGCGAGTCGGCCCCTGCCCGAGCTCAGAAAGGTCGGGTCTGAGTCCGTGGGAGGCCGGGGGCGCGGCGCGCACCGTGGGGCGGGCCGGCGAGGAGGAACGGGGCGGGCACGGCGAGGCTCGGGTCCGGGGGCGGGGGCCCGGGCGCGGCGGCGAAGGCGGCGGCCGGCGCGGCGGCGACGAGGCGGGAGGGTCCCCCGGGGCCGGCCCGACGCGGAGGCCCGGGGCCGGGGGCGCCCGCGTGCGGAGGTACGCCGCCGCGAGCTGCGCAGAGTCTCACTCACTCAGGCGGCCGTTCGGGCTCGCACGAGGCTCGGAATAATCAGAGGATACCTGGCAGAGGGAGCAGGGGTTGGGGTAGCGGCAGGCGGGGGGGCAGCCGGAGGGGGGTAGGGCGAGGGGGGCGCCCCAGGCGCGCAGTATGACGTCGGCACGGAAGCGGAAGCCTGCGGGGGCCCGGCGTGAGGGTGGGGCGCGGGGGCGCGGCGGGCGGGCGAGAGGAGACAGAGGCTGGAGTCATCTCCGCGAAGCTAGCCGGGGCGGAGCGCGGCGGGGCGCGGCGATCGGCGGACGCGATAGCTTAACAGATAGATAGCTGGACGGGGCGGGGCGGGGCGGGGCGGGGCGGGAGACTGGGGCACGTACGGATGCAATGGCACTGGTAGAGGAGGCCCTGGTACATCTCCCCGTCCGCCTCGATCAGCGCCGGCGACTCGTCCTGCGCGCCCCGCCGGGCCGGCTCGAAAGCAAGATAGATAGGGCAAGACATATAGATAGGGGCAAGAGCAAGACATATAGATAAGGGCAAGACAGGGGGCCGGGCGGGCGGGCGTGGCACCTCCTCCTCGGCGGGGGCGGGGGCGGGGGCGGGGGGGCCGGGGGCCTCGAGGGGCCGGAACCCCCCGCACTCGACGACGCCCGTGGAGGGGTCGAAGACGACGCGGTCCGGGCAGCCTGCGGGGAGCGCGCGGCGTGAGCTTGGATTTAGATCTCCGCTGGGAGGAAGGATCAGGACGGCGCACCGTTCGCCCGGCCGCTTATGCGCCCGCGGAAGGCCCCCTGCAGGTCCTGCTCCGTGAAGCGCCTGCGCGGATTCGAACCGGGGGCGGGGCCGGGCGCGGGGCCGGGCGCGGGGCCGGGGCTGGCACCAGGAGAGGACGACGCGGCCGCCGGAGGGCATGTCGGCCTGGAGGGGCGACCAGGCGTCGCAGACGTGCCGCAGCGGGTTCGCAACGATGCGGAACGAGTACTCCGTCCGCGACAGCACCCGCGACCGGTCGATCTGCCCGGCACGGCCGCTTGAGAGGGGAGGGGGGGGGGGGGGGGGGGGAAGGGGGGGGAGGGGGGGAGGCTGCACCGGTACCTGGTTCCTGTCCCCGTGCTGGTCCACGAAGACGAGGTCCTTGCTACCGAACGCGGCCTGGCGCGGGTTCGGCTCGGCGCGGCGCCCTTCGAAACGGGCCCCGGGGGGATTCGAACCTGGCTCTTGAAGATGAAGGCCCCGCGGCTGGCGCGGCACTCGACGCTGAAGCGGGCGCGGGAGGCGAGGGTGCCCTCCGCCTCGCCCTCCCGGAAGAGGCGGGGATCGAAGGGGGGTACGGGCTCCCAGCCGAGCTCCAGGTCGTTGTCCATGTCGAGCGAGAGGCGGCAGTTCAGGCGGTCCGACTGCGCGCGGCGCCGGCGTCAACAGCGTCGGCGGCGGCGCAGCCGAGGGCGCCCGGGGGGCGCTCGAGCGGCGCTCGGGCGGCGGGGCGGACCATCGGGGGCCCGTCGTAGTGGTTGAGGAGCTCGTGGCAGGAGCCGAGGATGGATACGCTGAGGAGCGGAAGCAGCGACGAGGGGTCCGGGCACATCGGCTCCGCGGCCTCGTCGCCCCCAGCGGCGCCGGCGGCGGCGGCCGACGAGGACGAGGACGAGGAGGACGAGGCGCGGAGAGCGATGTCGAGCACCTGCCGCGCCCGCTGCGCGTCGACCCCGGTCCTGCGCTCGATCTCGCCGAGCATTTCGTCCACCGGCATCGCCCCCTCGGACGCCAGGAACCGCTGCCGCTCGCTCTCGCTCAGCGTCGCCCACTCCTCCCGCAGGTTCTCGCAGACGGCCGAGACCGGGTCAGGGCCTGAATGGTGCGATCAGAGACATGCATCGCCACGCCAGAGAGCGTGTCCTGCGCCGTGCAACCGAGCGGACCTTTTCGCAATCGATGCTCTTTTGCCCCGGTTGCGCCGGCGCGCCCGCGGCTCGGTCTCGCCTTATTCGCGCCGCCATTCAATGATTGGGAGCGTCGCCTTTTGCGTTCAGCGCGACCATCAGCTGGATCATCTCCCGCTTCTTCGCGTCGGACGCCGTCCGAGCGGGACGGGGCCCTGGGAGCGCAGTCAGACAATCGTTCGCACCGAGCGAACCGCGTCGGGAATATGCCCACCGCTGTCGGCCATTCCGCCGTCTTCGCCTGCAGGGGTACGCTGCACGATTCCGGCTTGGTTTAGCTGTCGATTACCGCAGCTGGCGTAGCGCAAACTCCCAGTACACACTCACAGCACACAGTCTCAGCAGAGCGCCCGGGCCCGGAGGTCGCTTTTGGTGACGCTCGCTTGATGGCGCACCCAACTTACTGCATCCTCGGCAAGGCCGGCTGCATCCTGTCTGCAAAGGCGAGCACAGAGTTCAGCGAGCGTAGCTGCGCTCGCGCTTCCTTCTGTGGCCCTCCCGCGCTCAGGCGTTTTCTCCTACGCGCACCCCTCCCAAGCTCACGGATCTGGCCTCGCCGCCGCGCGCAGGCGGAGAAGCTGGGCACACTGCTGGAGGCGTCCCTGGGCTGCGTCAGTGTGCAGGTGGAGATGGAGCACCCGACCCGATACGCGGAGCGCCTCCAGGCGACGTGCAAGCTCATGGGCTTCGCCCACTCGGACTCGCCGCTCGTCTACGCCGGCACGGGCCACTACGTCGGAGGCGTCGAGGAGTGAGCTCGGCGGCGCCCCATGCTCCGGATCCCTCCCTCCAGCTCATTCGAATTCGCTGCCGGCGGCCGCGCGGCGCAGGTTGGCGCGGCTCGTGGCGGACGTGTACGGCCTCGTGGACGACGCCTCTGTGGAGGAGCTCGAGGAGATCGCGGCGGAGAACCTCGACCTCGCCGACGCCCGCGTCAGGGAGGCGCGCCCGCGCCCCGAGAATGAATTCGATCCGCTCCTCCTTCACGCCGCGGCCGGCCGGCCGGCCGGCCGGCTTACCCCGCCGCCGCCGCCGCCGCGCAGGCGCAGGTGAGCAAGTACCTGGACGAGCGGGACGGGCGGCTGGCGTCCCTCTCGGAGCGCATCGAGGCGCTCGGCAGGCGCCGCGCCGCCCTCGGGCGCCTCCAGGCCGTGCGCCCCCCTCCCCCGCAAACATCTTTAATAGTGCGGCTAAATAACATACCTGGTAATGTAGAGTCAAAACGTGACAATGGTATGAATATCTGTTTCGGCGCCTAATCCTCGGGGGCAGTCGCTGGGGAGGGCGGAGGGGGCGCTGGAGCGGCTGCGGGCGATGGCGGCGGCGGAGGGCGACTTCGAGGCGGAGGTCGCCGCCGGCCTCGCCGCCCTCGCCGAGTTCCTCCAGGCGCGCCCGCGCCCGGTCCCCACCACCCCGAATCCATGTCGGGCCCTCCGAAAGCATCCTTTACTCTGGGGCGCTCTGGGCTCTACGTGCTTTCGTGCTTTATAGAATCGGAAGCTCTTTATAATAGAATCTGCTTTAGGCCTCGCCGAGATCCTCCCGGCGCGCCCGCCCCCTCCGCCGCAGCTCCGAACGCCGAACCCCTACTCGCCTGCTCCATCTCTCCATCTCTCTCGTGTCGATTCCGATCCGGACGCTCTAGCGGGCCCCGCCCAGGCGCCCCATCGTCTCGCGCCGGCGCCGGAGCGGCTCGCCTCCCTCCCTCTGCTAGGAGCCCTCCAGGCGCCCTCTCGCCCTCTCGCCCCGCGGCTGGCGCGGGCGCGGGCGCGGGCGCGGGCGCGGGCGCGGGTGGGCGGGCCGGCTGACGCCGCCCCCCTCAGACCGAGTTCGGGGAGGGGGGGAGGAGGAGGCCCTCTTCGGGCGCCTCCTCTCCGACGACCTTGCCGCCGAGGCCCGCCCCCCCCCCCCCCCCCCCGCCCCTCGCTTTCGAGCTGTACCCCCTGACGCGCCCCCCTCCCAGGTGGCGGCGCTGCTTGGGGCGGTGCAGTGGGCGGAGGAGGCGGACGCCACCATCGCGGGGGAGGCCGTCGCGGGGGGGTACGAGCTCGCTAGGAAGGTGTGCGGGGTCGGGAGCGGGCGGGGGCGGGGGCGTGGGCGGCCGGCCGGCTCAGGGTTCGCGCAGGCGACGACGGCGCTGGGGCCGATCGCGGGGGCGGCGAGGGCGCACTTCGCGGCGGAGGCGGCGAGGCGGGCGCGGGAGCAGCGGGCGGCCGCCCAGGCGGAAGCGGAGCCGCCGGCCGAGGGGGCCGAGGCGGAGGCGGATGCGGCGGCGGCCGAGGCGGAGGCGGCGCCCGCGCCCCCTGCCGCCCCGCCGGCCGAGGAGCCGGCGTCCGGGACGGCGGAGGAGGTCGAGGCCGGGGGCAGCGGGGTACAGGAGGCGGAGGCGGCGGCGGAGGCGGCGGCGGGGGTACCGGAGGTCGAGGCGCCCCCCGTCTTCCTCAAGGAGCTCATCACACAGGCGAGCCCGAGGGCCCCGTACCCAGGGGCCGGCCCCCCCCTCTCCTCGCCAGCGCTGAGCGCCGCCCCGGCCCTCAGGCGGCGAGCGCGGAGGAGGCGGTGCGGGGGGCGCTGGGCGAGGCGGGCGGGGCGCTGGCGGCCTGCGCCGCGGAGCTGGAGGCCTGCGAGGCGGCCCTGGGGCGCGCCAAGGCCGTCCAGGTGTCCGCGTGCACGCCTACCCCCCGCAGTCCCCCCCGTCCGACGCGTGTATACGTACCCCCAGGAGGAGGACCTGGCGGAGGCGTGGGTGCTGGAGGCGGCGCGGGAGCGCCTGCGGGGGCCGCCCCCCTCCCCCCGGCCCCTCGGCATGCCCGTCGCTGGAGCATAGCTAGGTACCCGCGGTGGCGGGGTGGCGCCCCTACCGCGGTGCTTGCGAAGGGTACCGCGAGCTCGGGGAAGCCTTTACTTGAAGGTCGCGAGCCACAGACTGCCCACAGTACAGTGCAACTTTGGCAACTCGGCCCTACAGTCTCCTACTAATAATGGGCTACTATACTACGGTACAGTACTACTGGTCCAGGACTGGACCACTTGTAAAAATCGGATCGGGATCGGAGACTCGGAGTCGCGGGACTCGCCGCTCGCGAGTCGCGACTCGAGCTCGGGATCGGACTTTGGGAGTCGACGTCGCGAGTCGCGACGCGACTCGCGAGTCTCGCGACTCGCGACTCGCGACTCGCGACTCTGACTCAGTGAGTCGCGATCGCGAGTCCGACCGTCACGGTCGCGGCTCGCGAGCGCGCCAGCTTGCAGACCGTCGGACTCTACTTACAGAACTAGTAAATTTATTACAGGAAAATAATTAATACTTTGCCAAATTAAAACTGCCGCTTTAATTTAGCAGCTGCATGGTAAATCTTTAGTAGGTCGGCCTTCGCAGGGGCGGCAGGGCTTTTAATTTTGTATCAAATTGTATGGCGGAGACGGGGCTACCCCTACAAATTCTCGGCTTTAGTCGCCTGGCAGGCCTAGGGCCGCGGGGCCGGGGGAAATATTTAGTAGATCATCCAAAAACATTTAGTACTATGTAAATATGCAGCCCACTAAATATTTCTAGTTCTACGTATACAGTTATTACAGTTATTACAGTGTTACGGTAAATCATCCCGTAAGTGTCAATTTGTGATGCCGGGCCATTGCCGGCCCGGCGGCATTGCATTATATATTGAGGGCAATTTGAGGCCGATCGATCGCGACTCTTGACGAGTCATTGCCGACTTTTGCGAACCGGTGATCCCAGACCAATCAAAAACGCTCGCGGGGGAGAGCTTGCACAGCCACTCGCAGGGTCTATTCTTGTACGACGTGACGGTGATGGGGCGTTACTGTAAAGCTATTATTATAGACGGGTTCAAACTTAGACGTTTGCCCACCCACCACAATAGACGTGGACAAATTTAGACGAGCTGCTGCCTGCTCCATACAGGCGGTACTATGATATACCCCCGTTCGGCACAGATAGGCGGGGATTCAGTTAGACGAACGGGTTACCTCGTCTATCCGCGCCTATATTAATACCCGTCTAAAATAATAGCCTTACAGTATCGGATTCCGGTTCGAATTCGAATACCGGTTGGGTCGAGTACCCCCCTAGGCCTGGCTCGGCATCGACTCGGCGAGGCCCGGGGGGCGGCGGGGGCTGATCGACAAGAGCTCGAGGAGAAGCAGCAGGCCAGCAGCCCAGCGTCGCGAGCGCTTCGTATATCGGTCACGGTAGCTGCGCATGCGCAGCAGCTGCAGCAGCAGCAACAGCAGTAGCAGCAGCAGCCTGCCTGACGGCCTGCTCACTCCATCGTCGACGTCGAAATTCGATTTGCTACCGCGTCGGCGCTCTCTTCATCTGCAGCTCTCGTTCAACGGTTAGTCCCTCGCAAGAACGTCCAGCATGCGCACGTGGACGCGCAGCCGCGCGCGCCCGTGATCGGCTGCGGCCCGCGGCCAGCCCGCGGCCGACGCCGACGTTGACAGCGCGGGCCGGGCGCGCGCGCACCAGCCACGGCGCCACGCGCCGGCGTTCTTTAAGAGCGAATATAAGCGTGCAGCTGCATATGCATGGGCAGCTCGCCGCTGTTTTATTTGCGCGGGCGTGCGCTCTTCGACCTTGCAACATTGCAATTGATTGCCGACGTCGACATGTGCAGTGCGGGCTGGTCGAGGGGAGCCATAGCTATTAGAGGAGGCCAGTAACCATAGCTATAGGCGCAGCTGGTTTGTCGGCGCATGCGATCAAGATGGTGCGGATGCCAGCTGCCGGCCGCGGAATCCATGTACATGTGAGGGCACATATACAGACGTCGGGCGGTGCGCTCATGATCAGCCGCTGCAGATTTCGACGGCAGCTGCAGCTAAGCGCCAGGCCTAGGCACACGTATTGCGACAGCTCACTCTGCAGCTGGAAGCCGTTTTCGCTCCTACTGGCTGTGCTCATCACGGCGACGATAGCCACAGCAATAGGAGCTCCGCGGCCGGATTCAACGCGACTGACTCTCACTCTGGGAGGGTGCGCACGATTTCAGCACTTTTAGCATGCCATGCCACGATGTGCATGTGCTTAAGCTTGCAGCTAATTCAATCTCATATGCATCTCCGACCCCGCGCGCCCGTCCACGTCGCAGGGCCTTCCAGCTGGAGACGGAGGACGGGCGGGCCATGGCGGACGTCTTCCGCATGGCCGTGCGGGAGGCGGGGAACGACAGCGCGAGCCCCCTCCGGGCGGCCGGCATCGCCCTTGAGCCGCTCGTCGTCGACCAGGCGCGCCTGTCAATTCGAAATCCGCTGCTGTGTTGGGCCGGGGCTGATCGGATGGCCGCGCCCGGGTCGAGCAGGGCCTGGACCCGTCGGCGGCGGTCGGCTCGGCCGTCGCGCTCGCCGCAGGGGGCGCCGTCGCCGTCGTCGGCCTCCGCACCTCCGTCGCCGCCCAGCCGATGGTGCCCGCGCTTCCGACAGCTCCCCGGCATAGACATATTATTGCTCTCTTTACTTTTTTGGAGAATATTAAGTTTGACGCCCGGGATGCAGTCTTACACATTCACGGGCTACGAGATCCCCCACATCTCCATCTCAGCGACGGCCGCCCTGTGCGTGCTTGCGCTGGCGCGCCGCCTCGATACTATGATACTGTTAGCCAACACCTCGAGCTCCCGTTGCATCTGACTTGCTTCGTGCTTTATCAGGTTTTCAAGCAAGATAGAGTGAGAACTACCCATCGCATCCCCCCCTTCCCCCTCCCACTTCCCCCCCCCCCCCCCGCCCCTCCCCCCCCCCTCATTTCTAATCCCCTTCCTCCCCGGCCAATTCCGTCCTCGTCCTCCTTCTCTTCCCTCGGACACTGGCACTGATCTCGACATTGCACGCTCGATGCCCGCAGTTTCCCGTACTTCAGCCGAGTCGTGCCGTCCGACGCGATGCAAGGGCCGGCGCTCGCGGACCTCGTCGCCAACATGGGATGGCAGCGCTGCGCGATCGTCTTCACGCAGGACGTGGTGCGCGTTGAATATTATATATTAGCGAAGCTTGCAGGGCAGCCTCGAGCTGGAAACCGACCTCCTGCCAGTACGGGCAGGGCATCGTCGCCGGGTTTGTGGAGCGGGCGCAGGCGCTCAAGCTGACCGTCGCCGCCCGCCAAGCGTTCGACCCGAAGGGGTCCGCGGCGGCGACGGCGCTGACAATCGATGCCCTCCGAGAGAGCAGCGTGCGCACGCCCTCGCCTTATTAAGCCTATTAAGCTTATTAAGCTGCGGATCACACGCACAGGTCTACGTGACGGTCATTGCGATGCTGCACGCCGACGCCGCCGTCTTCCTCGGCGCCGCCAGCGTGCGCGCATCCGTGGACGATCTGCGCATGCATTCAATATATGTAGCCACGCGAATGGCATCGATGACGCCGACCCTGCCTCGCAGGACGGGGGCCTGGTCGGCAGGGACTTCGCGTATCTCTGCTCCGACTCGCTCGCAGTCGTGCGCGCGCGCCAGCGCAAGTGTTTGAAGGCTGAGCGCTCGCTCGCTTGACCTGCGACGGCTGCGCAGGACTCCGCTCTCCTCGGCAAGAGCGCGAAGGCGATGGCCGCGCTCGACGGCATGGTCGGCATCCGCCCCGTCAACGGATCGGTGCGACGCGCGGATGCTGCGATGTCGATGCTGCGAATCTGAGCGCTTCCACCCCGAAGGACACGGCAGCGTACGCCGCACTTCTCGCCCGGTGGACGGAGGCCGAGGGGGGCCGCGCCGCCGCCGCCGCCGGCGCCGGCGAGCAGCGGGCCATGCCGTACTACGGTGAACGCCGTCTGGCCTCTGTTCGAATTCTGCGACCCGCGGCCGCGCGCCCGGCCGCGGCTCGAGGCCGCCCGCACTGATCGCGATCGTCGCCGTTGCAGGTCTCTTCACGCAGGACGGCGTCACAGGTCAGTTCCAGTGGGCCCTTAACTTCGTCAATTTCGAAGCTAAGCGTCCTCTGAGCTTCTCCCGGCAGCGTTCGTTCGGGCGCTGGAGCTGCTCGGCGCGGACCGCATCTTGTCGCACGCGAACGCCAGCAGGGCGGCCGCAGCCACGGGGCCCGGCGGCTTCGCGAAGAACGGTGCGCTCGCGCGGCCTCCTCCGCCGCGCGCGCCGAGTCCCGCGCCCGACGCCCCTTGCAGGCATCGGAGCGGCGCTGCGGGACGCCCTCACGAGGGTGAGCTTCGACGGCGCGACGGGTCGCGTCGCCTTTACGGCGGCCGGCGACCGTATGTATGGCCGCCGTGTACGAGGTGATTAATATTTCGAGCCACTTCTCCTAGAACCTTTCAAAACCCGAACTTTTCTTGCTTAATTCTATGCGCAGGTCGTCAATTTGCGGGGATCGGGCGCGGGTTCTCGCTCGTGGACCACAGTGGGGGCCTACACGGCGGGACAGGGCTTCAGGCCGGCGCGCCTCGCCTCGTCCGTCCTCTGGTACGCCGGCCGCGTGGACCCTCCGTCCGACCGCATAGGTGATCGACATCTTCATGTCATGCATCTTTATATCACGTGAATCGCGGACTCTGAGATCGGTGCTCACTTCTCATGACCGCAGTGTGCGGCGCGGGGAAGCGGCTGGAAGCGGACGAGACGCTCGTGGGCGGGACCTGCGTGGACTGCCCCCCGGGCTTCTTCGCGGCCGCCGGCTCCACCGCCTGCACGGGCTGCCCGCCCGGGACCTTCAGCGGGGCGCCGGGGTCCGCCGCATGCTCGCCCTGCAAGCCAGGTCCGCCCTAAATCAAATCTCTTGCTTTCTCTCTAGATCTGAACTCTGACACGCGCGCATTCTCGCTTCCTCTTCCAGGCTACTTCAACGACCTGCACAACCAGACCAGCTGCTCGCCGTGTCCCATCGGGGCTTCCTGCGACGGCCCCTCGCTCCCGGCGCCCCTCCCCGGTTACTACCCCGTCCGTGCGTCGCGAGCCTCGGCCAGGTGTCCCCACAGCCATCCTCCGCCGCTGACAGCGCGTTTCCCCTGCAGCCTGGGAGCCCAACCGCCGCTTCCACCCGTGCCCCGAACCCAACGCCTGCCCCGGGGTCGACCGGACCCTCGCCGCTCCTTTCATGCCTGGCAACAGCTCGTCGACCGCGGCCTTCGAGTCGGGCCTGTCGATCGCGACCACGGCCCCGTCGCGCTTCTGCGCAGAGGGACACACGGGCCTTCTGTGCACGGAATGCGTGGCGGGCTACGGCCGGGTCGGCTCCTTCGGGTGCCGCCCGTGCATGGCGCCCGCCCCCTCGTACGCGCTGGTTCGCGCGTTATTTCCTTGCCAATTCCAAACTTCATCCATGCCATGACTCGCTCGATTCCAGCTCGTCCTCGGTATCGTTTTCCTCCTTGCCGCGGCCGGCTACATCATTCGCGCCACCGTTCGCTCCGCCCTGCGATCGGAGAAGAAGGTGACCCCGTATCCTCCAGCTCCGAATTCGGTTTACGCGGACTAACACGAATATAAATCACCTTCAACGATCCAGGGACCCATTCTACTGAAGATCTTGCTCTCCTACCTTCAAGTCGTGTCCCTTTGCCGCTTCTCCGTCCCGAACTCGTGCGTTCCAAGAGTCAGGCACAAGCGGCGGTCCTTTCATTGACTCGTGCACTGCGCAGAGCCCACGTCACGAGCACCTTCTTCGCTATCACAACCACAGTGCTCTCGCCCATCGACTCGTTTGTGAACGTCGACTGCATTTCCCCCGGCTCGGGGCCCGACGGGGCCCACTTGGGCGGCTTCTATGTGACCCTCAAGGTCTACGTCGCGGCGCCTGCGCTCGCCCTCGTCGCCGCGCTGGCCGCCCTCGCCTTCGGCTACCTCTCGCCGCTGCTCAGGCGGAGGCTGCGGCTCCGGTCGCGTAGCACCAGCGGCGCCTCCATCTCGGGCTCCCCGAAGGAGAGCGGGTACCGCGTCCAGTCGGTGCCCTTCGCGTCGGTCCCGCGGGTCCCGCTGCACCGGCTCTCGATGGAGGAGCGCCAGCGCCGCGCGTCGACGGCGTCGAGCCACGGCCACGGCCCGCTCGGCGCGGCCGGCGAGGCCGCCCACGGGTCGGGGCGCCGCACGGCCTCGATGGATTCGATGGCGGACAGCATCGCGCAGCGCTCGGCTTCCGTCGGCGCGTGCCTGGAGCTCGAGGCGTTCTCGCGCGACGAGGCGGCGGCCGGGGATTTGGAGAAGTCGAGCGAGGGCTTTGGGGGCATCAGCGAGGCGCCGGCGGCGCGCGCGCGCGCGCCCTTGGCCCGCGTGCGCCGCGGGGCGAGCGTGGGCTACGAGCCGGCGCCGGCGACGTCGCGGTCCGTGGTGGAGGCGCGGACCGACCGGGGCGGCTCGCTGGCGGAGCAGGCGCAGCGCGCGGAGGAGCGCTACCAGCGCGCCCTCCTCGCCGCCAAGATGAAGGCTTTCTCAGCGGCGCTGTCGAGCGGCAACGGCGGCAGCGTCCGCGGGCGCGCCCGCAGCGGCAGCGTGGGCTCCATCCAGGCGCCGACCCAGCGGAAGCTGAGCAACGCCATGCGGGTGCGCGCGCACACTGTGTTTCGCGGCCGTTTCGAATTGGTCGTTGCCGTCAAGGGCTGATGAAGCGGGGCGCAGCACGCGGCAGAGCTCGCGGCGAAGTTCTATACGCCGACCCCCGTGGACTACTTCGTCTGCACCCTCCTCGTTTCGGTAATTAATATGTACAACAGCACCTTACGATCGAGGTTTGGATTCATCGTCGTCGTCGTCTGAGGGGCCGCCAGATGTTCCTCGTGCTGCCCGCGATCGCGGAGAAGGTCATCCTCGCCTTCCGCTGCGTCGACATCGGCGGGCGCCCCTTCCTTTGGACCGACATGTGAGCCGCCCTCGAGCTCGGTCCAATTTACTCTGCTCAGCTCGCATTCGCTCTGAATTCGCGGTTAACTGAAATCCGGTCGTTGCACTTCGAATTCGCAGAACCATCGCCTGCGATTCGGCCGAATACCAGCTTGTGCGGTTGATCCCGCTATAGCTAGAGCACTCGTGAATTTTATTAACTGAGACGTTGACGCAGAACACGAACACCATCGCTCTCACCGCCATCTTCACCCACGTCATCCTCCTCTCCATCGTCCCGTTCGCGGTGCGTTCGATGTCGTACATACGCGCAGTTGATGCGACCACACGTTGATCCACGGCCGGCGCGCCCCGCAGTGCCTCTTCGCGGTCCGCCACTACATGTTCGCCCCGCACATGCGCACCCGGTTCGCATTCCTCGTGCGGGGCTACCGCATGCGTTACTCGTACTTCGAGGTGAAACCATCCTTTGGTTCGCTTTGGTTCGCGTGGAATGATCTGAAACGGCCGTTGCGTGTCGCAATTGCAGGCCTTCATTGTGGCTCGCAAGTTCCTTGTCGTCTTCATTTCGGTCTTCTTCAGCGAGGGCGCCCCCGTGCAGTCCGTCATCGCCCTCGCCGTCCTCATTTACAGTGAGCTCGAGCTTGCTTTTAATTTCTGTGTCTGGTATTTCTTCTTATATATAATAACGAACGCAACCTCCAGCGACAATCTTCACGGCGCGTGTGAGGGTGCGTTCGCGATCGGCGTCAAACACAAATTCGTGATTCCAGCACTAGTGTTGAGCATTAAAATTCTTGCGCTGCGCGCGCAGCCTTTCGAGTTCCGAGAGTGCAACCTGCTCGAGACGCTGTCGTCGGCGGTGCGGATCGCGAAAGTAGAACTTTGCGCTTTGCAATCTAACCAAAACGCGTCGATGTGCAGGCGACGACGATCACTGTGGTCTGCGGCACGTACTACTCCACTGTTGCGATGGACGGCGGGCAGGCTTTCCGCGTCGGCGTCTTCATTCTCTTCGTGAACATCGTGCGTATAATTTGTTCGATTCAGCACTGTCAAATCGTTAGCGTTCAAACTCCCAAAATTAAAATTAAAAGAATATAACGCTGTTCTTCTTCAGAGCTTCCTTTGCATCTGGCTGCTGTTCTTCGCGCGCGACCTGCTGGAGCGGGCCCGCCAGTTCTGGCTCCGCGCCTTCCACCTCGCACGAGCCTCCGACCGCGGCGAAGTCGCGATTGCAACGACCGTCGAGCGCAAGGATGCGGGTGCGGAAGTTCGAAGAGGATTGCGGCTGGCAATTGCAAGCCGCTGTTTTGATCGCGTGCACGTCCGCCCAGACTTGGAGACAAACTTCTCGCGGTCGTTCGCGCCCACGATGTTTGGAGACGATCCGTCGCTGGCCGATGGGGACCAGGCGGCGGCCGATCCCGAGGAAGAGGAGGAGGAGGCGGTCAACCCTGAGACGCACCCGGAGGAGGCCGAAGACACGGTGGCCGGCCGCAGCCAGCGGCGCATGAGGCGGCTCGAGCCGCCGGTGCAGGGATCCAGGCCGGCGACCTCCCGTGGGGCCGTCCCCAGGGCTAGCCTCCGCGCGGCGGGTGGCGCCGGCCCCGCGGGTGGCGCCGGCGCCGGCGGATTCGGGAATTCGCTGCGCTGGTCGCGGCTGCAGCGGCAGAGCAGCTGGAAGAGCTCGAGCACGGCGCACGCGCGGACGGCACGGGAGGCGCTGGCCGACATCGAGCGGCACGACCCCGCCGACTTCCACGCGCACGCGAGCCCCGAGAAGCTGGCGGCGTTCTCGAACGCCCGCGCCCGCCGGCAGAGCCAGTCGCGCATATCGGCGGCGCCGATCGCGACGCACCGCGCCATCCCTGAGCATTCGGAGCTGGACGCGGAGATCGTCGTCGCGGCCGCCGCCGCCGACGACGACGACGGTACCTCCGTCAAGTTGGCGGCGAAAGCGGCGGCGGCGGCGGAGGCGGAGGAGGCGGAGGAGGCGGGTGGAGAGGTCGTCCGCGAGTTCAAGGCGCCAGGCCTAGGGGACTCGCCCCAGCCGCCGTCGCCGGCGCGCGCCGCGCTCGAGGAGGTCGGCGCCGCCGACGGCTCCGACGACGGCGACGGCGACGGCGACGGCGACGATCGCAGGCGCGCGCGGGCGTCAGTCGCAGCATCGACCAGAAGCTGCAGCTGCAGGCTAGCGCTCGATCGCGGGGCGGCGCGCGGTCGGCGGGCTCGAGGGGCGCGGTGGCGTTCACGGCGGACCGCGAGCGGGGCGACCTGGCCATGGCCACGGCCCTTCCCGGCCGCGCAGTCGCACGCGCACGCAGCGCCGGCCCTAGGCCTAGACCTCCGGCAAGGCAGCCGGCCGCGGATGTGGGTGCGGAGGCAGACCGCAGCGGAAGCCCTCCGTCGCACCCTGGGCCCGCGCCCGACGCGATGGAAGACGCCGTCGACGTCGACGTCGACGTCGACGTCGGGGCGAGCTCGAGGTCGGGGTCGAGGGCGAAGTCGAGGGCGAAGTCCGGGGCCCCAGACCTGGATCTGCTGCCCGACTACTCGCCCATGGCGACGCCGCCCTCGGCCGCCTCGCGGTCGATGTCACCCAGCTGCAAGCGGCGCCCCCCCGAGCTGGCGATCCACCTGCCCGGCGGGCGGGACGCCCTTGTCTACACCATCGAGTTCCCGATCGCGGTGCCCCCCGTGCGGGTCGAGTTCTCGCCCTCCCCCCTCGGGCTCTCCCCCTCGCCCCCGGGATCCGCCGGCGCCGACTCGGATCGCGACTGGGCCGGGCCCCTCGTCTGGACCCCCGCGGCGGTACTCGAAGCGCCGGATGAGACCGGAGGGGCGGTGGCCCCGGCCACCTACGCTTTCCCAGAACCTTTCTCTTTCAGCCAGTAGACTAAACTCAGCTCAACGATTTCAAAAATACAACGCAGAACTCTTTTTCTCCGTCTTCTTCTTACAACGCTTTCAATAGATAAGAATATTCTCATTTATAGTTATAATCACGCACGATGTTAATCTCGTCTTTCTCGTTGGACATTGTTACTCTGCCATCTCTAGTTCTTGCTCATTCTTCTCGACCGTCAAATTAATTCAGGGAGGCCTCAAGAAGGCCCAGAGCTCGAGGGGCCAGAATGTCAACGAGAGGCCGGTGCCGGGGGCAGAATGTCAATTCATAGGCGGGCCAGATAAAAAAAGACCCATTCTTCGCACTAATTCTATTTTATTTTTAGCCTCGAGTGAGCCTGCAGCTGGCCATGGTGCCGAGCCATGGCCCGGCGGCCAGTGGCCACTACCGCCAGTCTGCGGCGCCAGAACGTTAACGCAGAAGCCAAATTAAAGATAAAGAGAGCGGGCCGGATAAAACAAGACCCATTCTTCGGCGATTCTTCGCACTAATTATATTACGTATATACATTTTTAGCCCCGAGCGAGCCATGGCCACTGGCCATGGCCAGCGGCGCCGCTGCGGCGGCCGCCGGCGCCAGCCCCCAGAACGCAATTCAAGTTTTATAGTTTTATTCAACGCATACGAATACGGAAAAAAATAAACGCACTGCGCAATATTACTAGTTAATTACACTAGTATAATTAATTATACAGGCCGGCCCGGGCGCCGGCGGCCCGGGCCGGGCCCAGCCGCCCAGCTGCAGGCGGCGGGGCCAGGGCCGCCAGGCCTAGGCCAGCTGCATCCAGGCAGCATCCTGCAGGGGCGCGGCCGGGCCCGGCCGCCGCCCGCCCGGGCCGGGCCGGCGGCCGGGCCGGCCCGGCCCGGCCAGGCGGCCTATGATTTAGAGAGGCGCGGCTATGAATCTCAGTTTTGGATCATGAATCTTTGACACTGGTACCTAATAGTAGTGGGTGCAGAGTACTAGCTGCGCTTCTAGTGGCCCATTTGCGGCCAAAACTGGCCAGTGGCCTTCGACGCTTTCCCTCTGTTTTTCTCAAATCAATTTTTGCTCAAATGCAAGTTCAAGGTTTGCCGCGGCCCCGGACGTTTGTTTTACTTTTACTTCCGTCTGCCAGCGTCTGGTAGCCCACTACTAGGCTACTAGGCTAGTACTAGACTACTACTAGTGTAGTACTAGGAGCTTTGTTAATATTAGTAGTGGGTCCGGCGCCGGACCGGCGGGGCCGGGCCGGGCCGATCCACCCCCCATATGGAACGGGCGGGATTCGAAGCTTTCAACCTCAATTTGCAAGGCCTGCAGCTGCGCTGAGGGCCTGAGGCTGCGCAGGAAGGCACTGTATACCGTATACGTAGGCACAGTAAGGCACTGCGGCACTGTAGCCTGCGCACTGCACAGGCTGCACCGTGGCACTGCCCTGCAGATCTTGATCGATATCTAGATCTAGACCGTCAGACCGTCGGCCCGTGTAGTACTCCGGTAGGCGGTGCAGTTCTCCAGCGGCTGCGGGCTTTATCATAAGGAGAGGATTGTCGCCAGATTGATCGGCCGCGACCGTCGCTCGATTCCGGCGCGCTCATCGGCTCGGCCGTGCGCTCGGCCGCGGGCCCGGGGTGAGCCTTGAACGCATCAATCAGGGCTGGCAGCCTGCAGGGGGTTCTAGCTATAGGCTGAAGGCGTTGCCATAGGCCTGCCACAGAGCGGCGCGTCGTTGCATTGCGATCGTCACCGTCGGACGCGTATCATAGTATGCATATGAAACGCCGTCGTCGAGTTTCTCTTAAGAGATCAACTTTTCGGAGTTCCCGCTAGGCTGCCGCTATAGCTACATGCGCTGGCGTACGCGCGTTCCCGAGTCCTGAATGCACAGCGATTATGCACCGGACCGTGGCAGTACATGCATATGCATATGTACCGTAGTACACGCGCATACGCGGTGTCGACCGATTGAAACTGAAAGTACTAACCGCAATCGGTCGGCATGCGCAGATTATCAATCCCGAGTTCAACTGCAGTGCTGAGGATCGCCTGCGCACGGCGCTTCTGGCATCGGCTGCTCTCTACCGGTAGGGCCTAGACCTGTTAACGTTCGACTTCAAAAATTTGTCTCACCGACATCGGAGCTGAAGTCGGTTCGGTCCCGGAGTCCTGATCAACGGCACCTTCGATGGCTCCGCTACCCAACACCGGCGGTGCGTCCTCGGTCTCGTCGTCGGGCCTGACGGGCCGCGGGCCTCGCACGCCATGATCGAGATCATGGCTATGGCCATGGCATTTGTGCATGTGTCGCGATCGCGAGCGCGCTAACTCGGTGACGCTGACGCCGGCGCCGCCCACGTACAGGCGACGGGGATGTCTTCACGGACCCCGGCGCGCTCGTCAACTCGGTGCGAGCTGCAGCGTCGACACGTTCGATCCGATGATTGCTGCTGACTCGAAGGCGGATGCGACGCGCACGCGCAGACCGACTACGAAGTGCCGCTCACGTTCGTCGAGCGCGTCCTCAAGACCGGCGAGGACATCGTGCGCGAGAATTCCGGCCACATAAGCGCGCACGTTGCGCGCGCGGGACGTTCGAGCTTTGAGGCTCAGCTGGCCGGGTCCGCGACGCGCAGGTGAAGGGGACGGGCTCCTTCGAGCAAGCAGCAGTCCGCTCTGGCCAGGTACCTGTCGCTTGACCTTGTCCCACGGCGCTATTCCCGCATCTTTCTGATGCAGGAACGCCTGTCGCGCGCTGTGGCTCGCAGATCACTTACACGCAAACGTGCGAGCTCGCAATCGAATTCATCAATATTCTGATCATAAAATCTCCGATCTCGAATCCTTCGATTTTTTTGCTAACGAATTCGAGTACACGCGCAGAGTTACCGAGAAGGGCAGTGACGTCGTCCAGCGTCCAGGCTACCAGACCGGTTCGTTTATAAGCTTAAGCACATACTTCTGCGAGCATTATGATAACGGCGTGCACCGCGGGATCTGCATTTATAATTGAATGCCCGCGCGCAGGCAAGGTCGAGACGAAGGTGCAGGTCGTTCCGATCAAGTTCCAGTACGGTGCGTGCTTAATTGTAATAAATATAACAGCTTCCCCGATTGCCCGCCACCTAGAGTTCGAATTCATATGTACCCGTCGAGCTCCGGATCCGCCAATATCGAATGTAATTCCGGTCGTGCATTCCAGGCGAGGTCGAGCACGTCTTTCTGCCCAAGTCCGTCCCTACCACCGTCGTCGAACCTTTGTTCGCGGTGCGGCCGACATTAACCGTCCCCTTCCGACTTCCCGCTCTGCTTCTATACCTATACTTCTTCTACATTCAATGCCCCCTCCTTCTGTCTATAATTGTTCTGTCGAGTTCGGACCGGAAATTTATATGTGCAGGCTTCGTTCTACATCAAAAATATATATTAATTCGAGATCGGCGTCTCGGCGCAGACGCCCTCGACGTCAGACGGCACCTTTGCGCCGGCCGGCGATCTTGTGCTCGGCGAGACCATCCCCGATTCGACCACTAAGGACGCCGTCGGTGCGATCTCGAGCTCGGCGCCCATGCCAGCGCATAAGCACGTAGAGACTAACGGTTGGATTTTTTGCCATGCTGCAGGCGCCAAGGGCTACTACGCGTACCATGAGGAGCAGCTCACCACGCAGGCCACGGCCAAGCTGTTCGACGTCGAGACCTTTGGCAGCGTCTCGTGCGTGGCCCCGAACAGCAGGTGTGCTGCGCGCGGTCGCCGACGCTGGAGCCGCGCGCCGCAGGGTGCCTGTGCACCTGGACGACAAGGTCCTGGCTGGGCATGAGCTCCCCGGCCTCGTGTGGGTGCGTCGACGTTGGCCGCGCACTGCGGCAACTGCAGTGAACAGTTTTGCGCGATCGATTTCGCGATTACTCACGCGCGCGCCTGCGCTTTGTCTTCAGGGCAAGGTGCAAGAGCTTCTGAGCAAGCCCTTTAACGTCGTTGAAGGTACGTGCACGTGGAGCGCAGCTGCAGAGCCAGAGCCGGCGCGTTTGCGCATACTGACGGTGCACTCGGGCGGGCAGAGGAGCCGATCGAGCGCGAGAACCCGTTCCAGACGACGCAAGTCCAGGAGTATCGCATCGACTACATCGACACGCTCCCCGCCGACTGGCAGAAGACCTACACCATCACGGGCACAAAGACCTTCCAGCAGGCCGGCAAAGTATCCGGCTCTGTCAGCTACACGATCCCCTCCGAGGCTGAAGTTGTGAGTAATTATAATCTCGCTCGACCATTTCCTATAGCCATCAGGAACTGGATTAGTCAACCTTTTCCAGGTCGGGTACAATCTCATCCCCGGCAAGGAGATCGGTCGGATCGATACGTGAGCTCCTCGCGATCTACTGCGAAACTTTTTATTGTCTTACGACTAACCCCGGCCTTCGCAGCTACGTCAAGCTGACTGTCGGCGAGGGTGGCCCGAGCGGCCCCGTGCGCCCGAGATCGATTATATATCCTCGATCGGGGCCTGATATGACAGCGCGGACGTTGCTGCCGCGCGCGAGCAGGAGACGCCCCTGTTCGAGGGCGAGGCTGACCCGACACTCACCGAGACGGGCGCCGTCGTTACCGGCACCGAGGCGAGAGCATCCCGACCGCTTCCATGACGCGCCACGCTCGCCGACCCGCCGGCGCGGCCGGCTGCGCAGGTGGAGGGGACGACGGGCGTGGAGTTCGAGTGCGGGTCGACGGCCGAGGCGAAGCGGGACGAGTCGACGGAGGTGAACAGCTTCAAGGAGACCTCCATCCAGACCGAGGACCTCGGCGTCGTCGTCGGGTGCGCTTAATTAGCTTGCTTGCTTTATGTATCTTTCTACAATTCTGCTTTATATATCTTTCTACGATTCTGCACTCCTCCGAGTTGCTTGGTCGACATCTGACTTCATGGCCACCCGGCCCCCGATCCAGCGAGAACGCTGTGCAGAAGCTGTCGTTCGAGAACCCGACGCCGCTCGTGCTCCTCAAGGAAAACGGCGACCGCGTGGCCGTGACCGACTCATCCCTGAACCCCGCCCTCAATGCGTTGTTCGAGGCTTCCGTGCGCCCCCCTTCATCTGTGGCCGTCGCTGATATTGCATCTGTGGCCGTCGCTGAGTCGGCTGCCCGGCGGCCTTCGAATTCGCCTTGGCAGGCCACGGGCGACAGCGCCGGCAACCCGAGCTTCTTTGGCAAGAAGTTTATTCCCAAGGTGCGCGCATCCCGTCCGCCGCTAATCATTATAACATGTGTTATAATTAGCTTTGAACTAGTCAATGTCTATTGAACTCTGGCTGATCCTGACTGCGTTCACCCATGGCCAGGGCAACTTCATGCTGAAGGACTTGGAGAGCGGCAAGTGCCTCGCGTTCGCCGGGGACGGCAACGACGCCCCCTTGGTCGAGACCGAGTGCGACCCGACTGCCCGTGCGCCGGCTGCAGCTACCGCTTTCCCTCCCATCGGCCCCCTTCCAATTGGGCCCGATATGCGCAGCGCGGACTGTGTGGGAGGCTGTGCCCCCCAAGTCGCCGATGGACGCGTACAAGAACGACGCGGCGATGGGCTTCCGCGTCCTGAAGGTCGTCGGCAAGGACATGGTCGTCGACGCGCAGGGGTACGACGAGACCGCCAAGAGCGGCCTCATCCAGTCGCTCCACGAGTCGGTGCGCATGCATACAGCAGCAGCAGCAGCAGCAGCAGCGACGCTAACATCAGCTGCTGCAGCAGCAGCCTGAGCGCGCGACCGTTCGCGCACGCACGCGTGAACTCAAGCTCGAGCGCAGAGCGGCCACCGGGACAACACGGTCAAGTTCAACTACCTCGGCGAAAAGGACGGACTTGCCATCGTCTCCATCCACGCCGGTGCGACGTCGAATCTGAAGCTTAAGCCCGCATATTATAATCAGTGTTACTAAGTGCCGAGCCGAGTCCCGCAAACTGAAATTAAAGGGCCTTTAATTTGCAGGCGACGCGCCGAGCCTGGTGTACACGATGAGCGAGGGCAGGATCCAGGCCCTGCCGTGGTGCGTGCGCGATGGCTGCGCTTCCGACATCGATGGCGGACCGGACGTCGACCGGCCGCGAATTCGAACTCTGAACGCCGCCTGCGCACATGTGCACGTTCCACGCGCAGGCAGGAGAACGTGACCCCAGGCATCCAAATCATTCCGGTCGACGTTGACGTCGACGGCGGCAAATTTAAACACATCCCTGCGGCTGATCATGACACGCCCCCGCCCGGCTTCGATGCCCCGCCTCCCGGCGCCCCCCCGCCCGGCTTCGAATTCCCGCCCACTGGCGGCCCCCCGCCCGACTTCGAGTTCCCGCCTGGTTTCGTACCCCCGCCTGGTTTCGTCCCCGGCAACCCCCCGCCCGGCTTCGTCCCCGGCACCCCCCCGCCCGGCTTCGTCCCCGGCACCCCCCCGCCCGGCTTCGAATTCCCGCCTGGTTTCGTACCCCCGCCTGGCTTCGTCCCCGGCACCCCCCCGCCTGGCTTCGTCCCCGGCACACCCCCGCCCGGCTTTGAATTCCCGCCTGGTTTCGTACCCCCGCCTGGCTTTGTCCCCGGCACCCCCCCGCCTGGATTCGTCCCCGGGTTCCCTGGGTTCAACTCTGGCCCCCAGCTTCCTACATTGGAATCGGACAAGTTTGTCCTCGTGGCCGTGCGCCCTTTATTTTTAGATCTTGGCGTGTGCGGGGCGGCCGGTTCTATCACTGGCCTCGCGATCGCGTGACCGCGAGCTGCTCTGCAGAACAAAAGCTCTGAGTGCCTTTTCTTCGACTCCAGCCTCCAGGACAACGCAACCGGCAACTGGGCGCTCCAATCCAAGCCCTGCAACCCACAGGACCGTGCGCAATATGTTCACTATGATCTTGTTTATCAGTGCTGCTGGTTTCAGTTTGGCTTCTTTTCAGCCCACGCATACATGTACAAGTAGTCCCTCGAGCTTAAGCTTGCCTGCGCAGCGAACCTGGATCGGAAGTTCTGGTGGAGCCTCAAGTCCCTCGGGGGCCCCGATGGGGAGGATCTGGCCAAGGAGGGGTGGAAAGGCCTCGAGAACCAGGGCCGCTTCGCGGACCTCCCGGGTCGCTGGGACCCGTCCCTTACGAACCAGTGGGTGAGGGGCCAGCTCATCGGCGGAAACGCGGAACAGACCAACGACCCCGACCAGCGCGTGAAGTGAGCTCGAGCCCCCGCCCGCGCTCCCGTAACTCTACTTCCACGCGAATCGAATCGCCACAGGTTGGAGAAGCTCGAGAACCCCGAGCGCGAGGCGGCGCCCAAGGCGGTCGGGGGCGTCTCGGTCAAGATCCTCGGGGCAGCGGAGCTCGGCGGGAAGCCGGTCTACTGGTCCTACGAGGCCCCGCGCGAGACGGAGGTGAGGAACTGGGAGGACACAAAGGACCAGTACTTCACCGTCAAGATGCTCCCCAAGTCCCTCACCGACGCGGCCCCGCCCGCGGAGCCGCCCGCCGTCGACCCGCGCCCGCCCATCCCCCTGCTGGGGCCCAAGTTCACCATCCAGGAGGTGCGAGTTTGCACTCGCCCTTATCTGTCATAGCTAGATCTTCCGATTTCTTCGGGGTCCTTTAATTTCCAACGCGGGCTGCTCTGATTTCACTTGCACGCGCAGAACGCCAGCGGCGAGTGCCTTATGTTCGACAGCGCCGATGCGTCCGAGAACTGGGCCCTCCGCAGCGCGCCCTGCAACCCCGGCGACCGTGAGCACTGCTGGCCGCGGCCCCGCACTGCTCGTCCCTTCGAATTCCTGACGCCGGCCTTCTTTAAATTTGGCGGGTGCAGCGAACCTGGACGGGAAGTTCCTCTGGTCGTACCGCGCGCTTCCGGAACTCTACGGCATGAGCCTGGAGTCGCAGGGCTGGTCCGGCCTGGAGAACCAGGGGCGCAGCCCCGACATACCGGGCCCATCGTACGCCCTGAACGGCCAGTGGAGCGCCGGCCAGCTCATCCGCGGCGCGAAGGATCCACGTTTCGAATTCGATGCGCGCATCCGGTGAGCGGCAGCGCCGCCACGTGCACGAATATTAATGCGCTCGCTTTCGCGATCGAGACAAATAATTGATGAGCTGTTGGCGCAGTTGGGAGACGGTCCCTTCCACCGAGTCGCAGCCCGTGACCGAGGGCGGGACGTCGGTCAAGATCGTCACGACGCCTGTCAGCGGCAATCCGGGCTACTGGACGCACGACGGCGTGGCCGACGAGGTGGAGGCGGACAACGGGGGCAGCAAGCCCGGGCAGTACTTCACGATCAAGGCGCACGCCACGGCCGGCTCCGACCAGCTCGACGACGAGGCCGGCAGCTTTGATGAGGTCGGCCCTCTAATAATAATCGTCTTAGAAGTCTGTTTCTGCGAGCTTGCAATTGCTGACAGGCTCTCGCCCCGCCCCCCATGCGCAGGCGGAGCTGGAGGAGGAGGGGGCGGAGCTGGAGGGGGCGGACCTCGCGGAGGCGCTGGCCGCCGAGGAGTCCCTCCCCGTCGCGTAGACAGACGCTGAGAGGGCGCAGCGGAGGGCGATGGTGACGAGGTCCCCGCCCCGCCCCGCTTCCCCTCGGCCCCTACCCACCGGGGCCGGCGTCTCCTCCGCGACCGCATGGTCTACATGCTGACGTCGACGATCGCGAATATGAATGGTATATTGAATTCGAAGAGGGCGGGCTCGAGGATTGATATTGTAATGAGTTTCGATTCCGGATTTAGATCTTGCCTATTAGACGCGTACGCCGCGCGCGCGTGCATGTTGCCTTTTTTTTGTTTGCAAAAATGGACGTCGCATTGATACACCACGGCACATGTATCAATGTTCTACGTGACGTGCCCTTCCGACCGGTCATCTATCTAGCCGAAGGGCGCGCGTGCATGTTGCCGAATACTCATGACCCTCAACGATTTGCGTATATGCATTAGCACACAACAACAACTACCGTAGTACTAGGAGTTTCACATCGCCCAATTTATCTTGCCGACTAGATAACACTGAGGACCGTCGAGGGCCGAACATGATCATTATCGATATCAATGGTCGGCGCCTTTTATACAGGATTGTGGAAATTAAACACTGTGACTAGCACTTGTCGACGTCGACGTCCGTCACAAGTGGGTGCGGCATGAATAATCTATATCTAGCCAAGTGCACATAGATCAGACTTAGGATACCGGTTATGCATGCATGCGGGTGCATACTATATATGATATGCACTGATCATGCGGCACTGAGCGCTTCATAGATTGTAATATTCATGATCACATGAATTTGCAATTGATGCACATTGGAATCTTCGAGTTCGTCTGACAGTATACGTATACGTAACCTGCCGCAAATGAACTCCTACACCGCTTTACACTAGCGCCCGGCCCATAGGGCCTCCGAATTCGAATATGTACAAAACCGACGAACCCTAAAAAAAGGCGAGGTCATCGCGTCCCATCTCAAAAATTTTGAAAGAATTTCTACAGGGTGAAACTAGGCCATAGAGGTGAAAGCGGGGCCCGAGCTCGCGGGCGCGGCGGCGGCGCGGCGGCGGCGGGAGGCCACGGCAGCGGCGACGGCGACGGCGGCGAGGGCCGCGACGCCGACAAAGCCGCCGACGGCGCCGGCGGCGGGGGAGGCGCCCCGGGCGGCGGGGGCGGGGGCCGCATCCTGCTCCAGGGCGAGGAGGGCGCGGCGGGCGGGGCAGGCGGTCGGGGCGTTGGCGGTGATGTCCATAGTGAAGGCGCCCGTGGCGGACTTCTTGCCCTCCACGGCGATCGTGTACGGCGTGTCGGTCTCCAGGTTCAGCGTCAGCCGCGACTGCCTCGAGCCGCCCCCGCAGCCGTTGTCTGCGCGCGCGCGCGCGCGTCAGCCGCAGGCCGGCGGAGAGGCCGAGGACGGGGCGCGGGGCGCACCATCGGAGGCGACGAGGGAGGCGGGGCCCTGGCCGGAGATCGGGCAGCCCGAGAAGACGTACAGCATCGTGTCGAGCGACACGGCGCGGTTGCACAGGCTGATCGTGTACGAGCTGCGCCGCGTCAGCGCGCCGTCCGGAGCGGCGGGGGGCGGGCAGGCGCACCCGGCGGCGGGGACGGTGAGGGTGTAGTAGGCTTCGCCCGAGGCCTGGCTGTTGGGCAGCAGGTTGGGCGTGGAGGCCGTGATGGAGCCGGCGACTCGCGGGCCGCAGGCCGCCACGGCGGTCGACTGGGCGCAGGTCTCTGCGCGGGCGGTGAGGGGGAAGCGACGGCAGGCGCGCTGCAGCGTGCGCACTGGCGACGGGGAGGGGCGAGGGCGTCGGGGCGACGGGCGCGTCGGTCGGGGCGGGAGTGGGCGCCGCCGGCGCGTCAGTGGGGGCCGGGGTGGGCGCCGGGGTCTCAACGGGGGCGGCGGTCGGCGTGGGGAGCGGGGTCGCGGCGGGGAGGGGCGACGGCGTCGGCGCTGCGCGGAATGCCCGTCAGAGGCGCAGCGGGGCGGGCCGGCCGGCCGGCGGGGCCGCACCGGCGGGGGCGGGGAAGAGGGCGGAGAGGAGGAGGTTGGGGGAGCCCATGGCCCCGGCGATCTTGTCGGGCACGGCGGCGGCGAGGAGGGCCTGGAGGACCTGCGCCGGCGAGGCCGCCGGGTTCCGCTGCAGGTACAGCGCCGCAACGCCCGAGACTGCGCGCGGCGGTGAGCGGCGGTCGGCGCGGTCGGCGGGGCGGGCGGTGCGGGCGGCGGACCGTGCGGGCAGGCCATGGAGGTGCCGGACATGGTCGTGGTGGCGGTGGGCGAGGTGTAGTACGCGGACAGCACGCTCGAGCTGCGCGGGGGCGTCGGATTCGTCGGGCGGGGCCCGTTGAACGGGGGGGCGGCGCACCCGGGGGCGAAGATGTCGACGCAGCTGCCCCAGTTGGAGTACGAGGCGCGGGCGTCCGTGCTGCGGCCGGGCGGGGTCGGCGAGAGCGGCGCGCCGGATGTCGGGCGGGGCGGGCGGGCGGGCGGGGCGGACCTGGTGGAGGCGGCGACGGTGATGGCCGCCGGGGCGGAGGCCGGCGACGCGGTGCACGCGCTCGCGTTCGAGTTGCCGGCCGCGACCGAGACGACGATGCCGGCGCCCACGGCGCTGCGGGGGCGGGGCGGCGTGAGCGGCGAGTCCAGCAGAGCGGGGGCCGCGGGCGAGCTCAAGGGGCGCACTTGGCGACGGCGGTGTTCATCGAGGACGAGACGCCGCCGCCGAGGGACATCGAGATGACGGCCGGGCCGACGCGGTTCGTGCGCACATAGTCGATCCCCGCGATGACGCCCGACGTCGAGCCGGAGCCGGTGCAGCTCAGCACGCGGACCGCGTACACTGGCGGCGCGTCAGCGGCGGTGCGGCGGCGCGGGGCTCGGAGGCGGGCGCACGCTTGGCCTTCTTGGCGACGCCGTAGGTCTTGCCGCCGACCGTACCGGCCACGTGCGTGCCGTGCCCGTGGCAGTCGGTGCCGTTCCCTGCGGCGGCGGCGGTGAGCTTAGCGCCGGCTCGGTCCCGCCGCCCGCGTGGCAGCGGCGCACCGCCAAAGGCGTCGTAGGCGAAGGAGGCGCGGCCCTCGAACTCGACGTGGTTGTACAGGATGCCCGTGTCCAGCACGTACCTGCGGCGGAGGTCAGCGGGCGGATCGCGGATCGCGGGCCGCGCGCGGACGCACACGCTGACGCCCTCGCCGGTGGCGGTGTACGTGTAGGTGCGGGAGAGCGGGAGGGCGGCCTGGTCGATGCGGTCGAGGCCCCAGAGGCCCGAGGAGACGCTCTGCGTCACGCTCGTCTGGTCGACGGAGACCTCCCGGTCCTCCTCCACCTCCTCCACGTCAGCCGAGCCGCGCACGAGCTCCGCCACCCGCTCCGACATCCTGCCCACCGCCCTCAGCGGCGCGCGGCGCGCGGCGCAGGGCGCGGGAGGCAGCGCACGTGGCGGCGAAGCCAGGGAAGACCGACTGGTACTGAAAGGTGACTTCGAAGACGGGCGCACCGGCGGCGGGCAGGTCTGCGAGGCGCGCCGCCACGTCCGCGCGCAGCCGCTCGAGCAGGACCGTCGTCGCGCGGCCGAGGTTCGGGCCCTCCGGGCGCGCGCCGGGCTGCCCGACGGCCGCGCCGGCCGCGGTCTCCGTGAAGCGCTGCGCGCCGCCCGTCAGCGCCGGCGCTCGGTGCGCGCGAGCGAGGCGACGCGTGTACGAACCACGATGTAGGACTTGGGGGCGGCGGCCGCGGCGACGCTTAAGAGCGCCGCGAGGGCGAGGAGCGCCGGCCACGCGTTGCGCGCGAACGCCATCGCTGGTGACGTCGACTCTCGAATGTGCGGTCGCGAGGGAGGCGGCGTCGGCGCGTTGGAGAGGCGGCCGCGAATCGGCGAAGGACGGCGCGCGTCCTCCGACTGCTGCTCGGGAGAGCGGGAAGGGCTAGTGCTGCTTGATGTGTGGATTCGCGCGTAGAGGCCGATGCAGGAGCTCGTGCGGGTCGTCGGGCGCGGTGCGCGGGATGCGCTGCGCCGGGCTGCTGTGCGCGGTGGCTTGCTGTGCTTTCCGCAGACGAAGGACGGCTTCGAGGAGGCCTCGCGCGCAAGTGCGATGGGTGCTTAAGGCTGGGGGTCGAGGATGGCGCGCCGAAGCTGCGAATGACGGAGCTCGACGCGGCGGGCGACGTAGGAGGTGACATCGTGACGTCGTGGATGTGCGTGCTGGCGGATCCAGCTGGCGGCCTCGATGCGGCGCTCGGAGGCGTCCGAATTCCAACCTGGCACTCCGAGCCTCTTTCTTCCACGTTTTTCGGCCGTACCCCCCGCCGGCGCCCCGGGTACAAGCACCGATCGCTCGTAACCCGGCTCGCTCGAAGCCCAGCCCAGAGCGGAGCGTAACTGCGTGCCACGGTGCTCGGTATACTCCGGCGAGCAATTCTGCGGGGGACCGGTACCACGTTAGCTAGCGCCTCGGGTCCGTCCCGCGCTCCTCGCTGAGCCGCGACGCGGTCTGGATCATTCTCGCTTCGATCACGGACTCGCGCGTACAGCTGCCGGCGACCAGCGCCGCGCGCCGGGGGCGCGCGAAGTACAGGCTCCTAGCCTCGAGCTCACGGGTCCGAGCCGTTTCGCCGGCCAGATCCAGGCACCGGCGAGCGCTGCAGCGCCGCAACTGAGTCATGCAGCTCGTTTTTAAGAAATCTATAGCACGTAGCCCGCAGCTGGCCCCGCGCGCAGCCCACAGCTGGCCCCGCGCTGGCTGCGTCAGCCAGCTGCAGGCGGGGAAGCGCGAGCGCGCGGTCGCTGCCGCAGCCGTTCTCCTCCTTGTGTGCTTGTGTACGTTCCGCCGCATGGCCGCCGCGCGCGCGCGAGCCCGGCCTTACGCTTGACTCCGGGCGCAGGTCTCGCGGTGTCACGCGCGGCTGGCCAGCTCCCGGCGCCCCCGGGCAACCCGGACTCGCTTGCCCCCGGAGAAAGCTCCTTCTGCGTCGGCTCACAGTACGACACGACGCTCCCCACCCCCACCTCGGCCAACGGTGCTCCGCCCTCGCGCTCCACCAGCACTTTAGATCTCTGCGCGCGCTCAGCCTCCCACCGCTGCTCGCAGGCCAGGGGGCGAGCGCCAGGTTCACCGGCATACGCAGTGCGCTCGTACCCCCTTCGTAGAGGCGCATTCGGCTTTCTCTTAACGCACCCGGCGCCCGCAGGCGTCCACTACAACAACTACGACGGTACCCCCCCCTGCCCCTCCCCCCTCCCCGTCCGCGCCGGCGGGACCGAACGCCGGGCCCCCAGGTTATCTCTACGTCGGGGTTCGAAACGGCATCTTCCGAGTCGACTCGACGTGCCTTCGTACCCCTGCCGCCCAGCTGGGGTACCCCCCCTCGACCGGCTCGCGCGTGCAGGTGCACGGCGACCCTCATCGTCGGCTCGTACGCCGGCGTCGCGGCCGACGGGGCCGGCGGTGAGACGCGACCGCCCCCGTGCCACTCCGACGAAGTCGCGTACCCCCCTGAGCTCCCGGCCCCGCAGTATTTGGCGTGGATGGGATGGGCACCTTCGCCACGTTCGGGTACCCATTTGTCGTTCGTTCGTCTTTGTACCCCGAAGCTTATCGGTACCCCCCAGGGACGTCTACGCGCTTGCCGCCGGCCCCGGTGCCCCCCGCCGCGTACCCCCTTACAACCCCCGCCCGCCCTTAAGCTTTGAATCCTGTACTCAGGGAACTCGCTGTACGTGGTGGACAAGGGACCTGCCGAGTCGGCGATCCGGCGGGTCGAGCTCATCGACCTCGCCGTCTCCACGGTCCTGCTGCAGCCCACCAGGCGAGCCCGGCCCCAGACCCTCCCTTCTCCTTACCCCTCCCGACTTATCTTCCCCGCAGCATGCAGACGCTGGCGTACTCCCCCTCCGACGGGCGCCTGTACTGGGCCCTCGCGACGAGCGGGGGCGAGCCGGGCAACGTGACGTCCTGCCTCCCCGACGGTCCGCCCCCGTACCCCCCTTCCGGATTCTCTCCCCGCCTTCTAACGCGCGCCGGTGCCAGGGACGGATGTGCGGGTCGCGGCGATCCTCCCTCCAAATGTGGTACCCGGCGCGGGCAGCGGCCTCGCCGCGGAGGACGGCAGCGTACCCGCCCTCTTCATCGCTGCCTCCTCGGGCTCCTCGGGGGCCGTCTACAGGGTGCGGGGGGTACCGCGAGCCCGCAGGGGGCGCGCGTGACGCGGGCAACGCCAGGTCGACGTCGGAAACCCCGCGCTCTGGCCGGTGCAGGCCGCGCCCGTCGCGACGGTACCCAGCCCCTGGATCCCCCAAGGCGTCGCCTCCTTCCCCTCGCCCGGGTACGCGACCCCCGGCGCCGGCCTACGGCCCCCTGCCTGCCTGACCTGTACCCCCCCGCGCGCAGGCCGTACCGCCTCTTCGTTCAGGCCCGTGGCGACCCCGCCATCCTTTCCCTCGACGCCGCCGGCGCCCTCGTCGCTCCCGAGACCGTCGCCCCGCCCTCCACGTGCGTACCCCCCCCCCCCCGCCCCGCCCCCCTTTGCGATCGACAGCCCCTCTCGCCTCATAATCATTCGCTGCGCAGCCCGTCGGAAACGTACGGAATCTCTCCAATCCGGAATCGACCCGACGCCGTCGTCTATACCTCCTGGGACCAGGTTCGGCTCCGGGGCGGGCCCCTTTTCGTTCTTCTCCCTTCGGGGGGTTGAAGCCGCCCCGCAGTACCGGATCCACGTGCACAAGCTCCGGATCTCGGCCGCCCCTACGCCCAGCCCCTCCCCCGCCCCCGGGACCGCCCCCCTCGACCTCGCATCGGTATCCCCCCTCGCCGGCGCCTCCGCCGACGGCTCGGTCCTCCTCCCCGTACCCCTCGTCTCCCTCGGCGTCTCCTCCTCCGTCGGTCCGGCCCTGTACCCCCTCCGCCTCCCCCTCCCCCGTCTTCGCCTCTCATACCCCCCGCAGCCTCCGCCCCCGCGGGCCAGTACGTCTTCTCGTGGTCCCAGGACGCCGGAGCTGCCGTACCCCCCTCGGCCTTCTCCGGCGCCTCTACCCCCGTGTTCAACGTCTCGGGCGAGGCCCTCGCACCCGGGAGCTACACCTTCACGCTGACGGCCTTCGAGCCGGCCGCCGGCCGCTCCCGCTCCTTCCCCTTCCTCCTCGTCGTTTCCATCGCGCCCAGTGCGCCGTACCCCCTGCCCCATCACCCCCCGCCCCGTCTTACCTTCCTGCAGTCCCCCTGCGGATCCCGGGCGGAGCCGCCGTCACCATTTCGCTCTCGGTCAGCGTCGGCGTGAGCGTGAACGTCGGGCTGACGGCGCCGGCCGCCCCAGCGGCGCCGGCTTCGACGCCGGCTCTGCGGCCCGGCCAGACGGTCCCCTTCGACCTCACGGGGCTCCCCGACCTCTCCCCGTACGCCTCCGTCGCGCCCTTCGTCTTCCGGTTCGAGTCCCGCCGGGCCCCTTTCCATGCCGACGCTCCGGATCCAGCCCCTGAGGCCTCGCAGGTACACGGCCGGGCTCTACCGCGCCTCGTCCAACGCCTACGTCACGGTGCGATGTACCCCCGTCGAGCTTTTCCCCCCCGGCCTTTCGCTAACGCCCGGCCAGAACGTGACGGTGATCGCGGAGGCGCTGCCGCGGAACGGGCGGGCGGCGCTCGTGCTGCCCGGGGCGGCCTACGTACCCCCCACCGACGAGCTCTTCTACATCCGCCTCGAGGCGAGTGCTTGTCTTAAGAGGGAAGCGAGGCCTGGAGCGCCTGCCCTTATTATATCGTTTAACGCCCGTTTGATAAGACCATCTTATCGCTCAGAGGATCTACATATGATTGGTCTAAAATCAATAGGGGGGCAAGGCCTGGAGCGCCCGCCGCTCACTTTCGGCCGTCTCTCCGCGCAGCTGCGGGGGCGGGACGACGTCGTCTCCGTGCCCCTCGCCCGCAGCCACAGCCGCCGCGCCGCCCTCCAGGCCCCCGTGCTCCGCTTTCGTTTCTGCCCTTCTCTTCCGGGCTCGCCTGAGGGGGCCGGCCGCGCATACGCAGCCGGCGGGCTTCGCCGCCGTGATCGCGTCGGGCCAGAGCGGCCCCTTCCGCCTCCTCACCTTCAAGGGCGGTGCGGACCTCTGTCCTCTTCTGTCTTTCGAAGGCGGCTCACCGCGCGCGTGCGCGCCCCGCCGGCGGCAGACTCGGCGCGGGCGGAGCAGGCCGGCTTCTGCGTGACGATCTTCAGCGGTGCGCGCGCGCTCGAATCCCGCGTCGCCCTCAGCCGGCTCGAGTAAAAGTCGCCGCAGCGGCCTCGGCGGGTATCGCCGTCCTGACGGACGCCGCGGTCGCCCTCGCCGGCGCGGGGGCCGGTCCCTACGGCTTCGGGCCCGCCGCCGCCGCTGCCGCCGGCGCCGGCGCGGCCGGCCTCGGCGCGGCCCCGTGGTCCCTCGGGGCTGCCTCCGCCTCAGCCGCCTCCGCCGCCGCCTCTTCGGCCCTCCCCCGGGTCCGCTCCTTCGAATTTGCCTCCTCCTCCTTCTCGCCCGTCCCGCCCCGACGCCGTCGGCCCCGCCTCGCAGTTCGGCTTTGGCGCAAACCTCGCCGTCCGGAGCGCCCAGTTCACCTGTCCGCCCCGGGCCCCGCCCTCCCTTTGTCCTACCGCTTTAGCCGTTCTTGGTTGTTTACGCCTCCGCCCCGCCCCCCCCCCCCCCCCCCCCCGCGCAGACTTCTCGGCGTTCTACGGGGGCCAGCGGACGGCGTACCGCAACATGTCCGCCTCCCTCGAGTGGGCAAACCTCTACTTCCGCCGTGCGCCTGTAGCTAGAAGCCCTCCCTAAAGCTAGAAGGCTAGAGGCTTCTAACTACACCTCTAACTGTGGGAGGGTCGTCTAAATATTTGTAGGACTTCCTCTAACTTCCTATAGTTAGAGGGCTTCTAGCCGAGCGGGCCAATTGCAACCCGTATAGCTACTTCCGCCGTGCCCGCCCCGGCCCCCGCCCCCGCTCCCGTCCGCTCGCCCGCCCTCCCGCCGCTCCCTCACGCCCCGGTCCCCGCGGCAGTGCCGTGGGGCAGCAGCTGGGCGACGGACCGCGCCCCCGTGCGCCGCTCCCGGGCCGCCCTCGAGCTCACCGAGATCAGGTGATCCTGAGCACACCACCCCCCCCCCCCCCCCCCCCCCCCCCCCGCGCCGGCGCTGACGGCGGGGCGGGGCCCCCGGCAGCGCGAGGGAGGGGGCGGACTCGCCGAGCGAGCGCTTCAAGGAGAGCGCCTTCTGGAGCGGCGTCGCCCTCGCCGGGGTCCGCCCCCGCCCCGCCCCCCCCTCTCGTCTTCCTGCGGATTCCCGCCCTCGATCTAGAGTCCATAGAGTCGGCACAGCTCCCGCGCCGGCCCCTCCTCTCGTCCGGCCTCCTCGCGCCGGCCTCTTGAGCGCGGCCTCGCGATCGCGGCAGGCGGCGGTGCTGCAGCTGGCGGGCCTCGCCCTGTGGGACTGGAGCCGCCTCGCCCCCCGGCTGCCCCTCGTCGGCCCCAAGGTCCGCACCCGCCGGCCACACTCGCCACGTAGAGCGGCGCCGGCGCCGGCGCTGACGGGCTCCCCCGCGCTGCGGGGCAGGTGGAGAGGAAGCCCGTCGCGCTGCGGGCGCCCCGCCTCCAGGTCGTCGTCGTCAACACCGCCGTCCAGGGTGAGCCAAGAATTAAAGGGCTGCAGAAGAAGAGGGCTCTAGAAGGGGCGGGGTGAGACGAAGGGGGCGCGGGCCTCGCTTACGCTTGCTGCTCACCGCGGGGGGCGGCAGGGTTCCTCGTGGCGGCGGTGGCGACGGCGTACCTGCGCGGCAACTCCACCCAGGCCGCCATCGCCGCCTCGTGCGCCCGCCTCGCCCCCGCGACCCGTCGGAGCCACATGCATCTGACCGCGGGCCTTCCCCCCTGCAGGGCCGCCGTGGGCGCCGTCGCCCTCCTCGCGATGATCGCCGTCACGCAGTGCGCCCCGACGTCGACTTAGAATTCTGCCCCCTTCGATTCTATGAAGGCCCCGACGCCGACGCCGCGGCGCCCCCCTAGGCCTTCTAGACCTGCCCCCTTCGATTAAACATTCTAAGCCCTTGTACATGTTCGAATTCTGCCCGAGCCTTGTTCGATTCTTCTTCTTCTAAGGCCGGCGCGCAGCGTCCTTTTCGTCCAGCGCGCCGTCGTCTTCGAGCGCCTCCCGGTGCGCCCCGCCCTTCGATTCCTTCAAATTTGCAGAGGGCAAGGCAGAGGACCGAGCGCGCCCCGGTCCGACCCGCAGGAGCCGTCCTTCTCGGAGCGCGTGCAGGCGGTGCTGGACCGCTGGGCGGCACCCCCGCGGGCGGCCCCGCGGGCGGCCCCGCGGACCGCCCACCAAAAGGCTGCCGGGCCCGCGGCCGGCGCCGCCGGGGCCGACGCTCTGGCGGACCGCAACACCCTCTTCCCGAGCGCCTCCCGCAAGCCATCGCAGTGCGCCCGGCGCCTGCCGCGCACCCGGGCCGCGTCGATCGCCGACGCCCGCGCCCTTGCCCGCGCCCAGGGTCGTGGTGCACGTGGTGGTGGACGAGGACGACCCGGGCCCGTCGCCGGCCACCCCGCCCGAGAGCCCCCGCGCCCGCCGGCCCGCGTTGGACGAGGACGAGGAGGACGACGTGGAGCGCTACCGCACCCGATCCGCTGAGTTCGAGCCGGCGCAGCGGCCGCCGCCCAAGGCCCTCGAGCCTTACCAGCCGGAGCCGCGGGATGCGGGGCCGCGCCCGCGGGGGCCGGACTGCCTGGAGCGTGGCTGGGCGCGCGTCGTCGCCGCCTGGGACTGGCTCTCGGCAGTCGAGGGCCGCTGGATGGCCCGCCCCGCCCCGCCCCGCCCCTCCCCGCCCCGCCCCTCTCTCTTAGGCGCGCGTGTGAGCAGGTGAACGTTCCTCCGGAGGAGCGGGGCGGGGGCGGGGGCGAGGGCGGGGACGGAGGCCGCCCGCCCTTCTTCTCGCGGCACACCTTCTACTTCGCCTTCTCCTCCCTCTTCGCCGATTGCGTGCGCAGCGCCCCGGCCCCGGCCCCTCGTCGGCTCCTGTCGCTCTCGTGCCTTCTTCGTTAGCTACTATTTATAATTAAAAATTGAATCTGGAGCGCTGTGTCCCTGAGGCGCTCTTCCTCAGAGGCACGGCGGACTGGGCTTCCTCTTCGCCTTCTGGGACAGCATCCTCAAGAAGGTGCAGTGCCGCTCAGCGACTCGGGGCTCGGTGCGCGTCGACGTCTAACCGGACTTGCGCTCCGCGCACGTGCACGCAGGTCTTCACCGCGCTCGTCGTCGGCGTCATGAGTGCGTCGTCTCTTAAAGCTTGACGTCGAAGCCTCCTTTTCCGTTAAAATGCTCGCGCCTGGAATCAAATAAATGACTCCGGCCCGCCCGCCGCGCCGCAGCGACGGAGGAGAGCGGGTCGGCGCTGGCCACGGCGCAGGTCCCGTGCCGCCCGGCCCCCCCCCCCCCCCCCCCCCCGCCCCGGCCCTCGGCCTTGCATCTAATTATAACGGCGCCGGCGGCCCCGCCCCGCCCCGCCCCGCCCCGGCCCTGGCCTCGAGTCTGACGGCGCCGGGCGCGGCGGCCACAGACGTCGGCGGCGCTCGCCATCATCGGCTTCGAGCAGGCCTGGATCCTCCTCGGGCGGCCCCTCCGGTGCGCTAAATATAATATGAATTCACGGGGCGGGTCGGCCTGGTTTCAACCTTGCTGTGGGGCGGGCAGGGAGCGGGGCAGCAACCTCGTGCTCTTCCTCGTGAACGCCGCCGACGTCGCCATCATCGCCCTCCTCCGCCGCGTGCGCCCCACTGCGCCCCACTCGTTTCCAGCATTTACCTCGCTTTCTAGCCTGTCCACCCCCCTCTCTCCCCTCGCCTGCCCTCCGCGCCCCTCTCCCCTCTCTCCCTCCCAGCGCTGACCGGAGCCCGTGGGGGCCGGGGCGGGCGCGGCAGGCGTCGCTGCTGGCGGCGGAGGAGCCGGAGGCCTCGCGCCTCGTCGACGCCGCCGTCGGTGCCGCCGCCTCCTCCGACGCTTAAGCTTCCGCGCGCTGGCGCCTGCGCCTCTCAGCCTCGTCGGCGCAGCGGTGAACTTCGCGAAGAGCGGCTTCGTGCTTCTCGTGCAGCTCGTCGCCTCCTGGGCCACCCTCGCCGTCCGCCCCGCCCCGCTCCCCGCCGAGTCTGCTTGGCCGACTCTGCTCGAGCAGGCGCTGGTGTCGAACGCGGCGGCGCTCGTCCGCCCGCGCCGCGAGCCCCGCGCCGCGGCCCTCGGCGCGGCGGCCCCGGCGTGGGACCCCTACCCGATCGCAGGCTCAAAGCTTAAGGCCGCCCCGCCCCGGCCGCGGGCCCCGGCACCGGTGCTGCCGTCCTCGGAGGACGAGGTCGAGCCGGAGCGCCGGCGGGCGCCCTCCCTGGCGGCGCGGGAGGCGCAGCGGCGGGCCTCGGTCGCCCTGTCGAAGACGAGCGCGGCGGGGCGGCCGAACGCGAAGCCGGCGCCGAAGCCCGAGCCGCCCCGAAGGGCCTCCGCGCCTCGCCCCGCGCCCGCCGCGGCCCCGCCCGCCGGCTCGGGCGGCCGTGCGCCATGGCCGGCGCCGGCGCTGGCGCTAGGGCTGCCGTCGACGTCGGAGGGCCCGAGGGCGCCCCCGGGCCTCTCGGAGGCGCTGGCGGGCCGGCGGGCCGGCGCGGGCCCTGGTCAGGGGCCCGGGGCCGGCGAGGGGCGGCGCTGGGTGCGCGTGGTGGAGGACGACTACGTCTCCAGCTTCGCCAGCCGCTACTTCATCGTCTAGCTGTCGTCGCCTTATCGGAAGTTTAGATACATAAAATTATAAGTATTGTGTATACGTAGCTAAAGAGTGTTAATAAGTGCACGATCTGGGTCCGAAGACCGGTGTCTTCCCCTCCGTGCAAGTCTTTCGGGGTGAGCGTAATTATAACTCAGTAACTCTTCACGTCAAGCTCACGTTTACAGCCTTCATGATCATCATATGAGCAGCCCTTGCTATGTATGAGTCGATTTAGATATGTGAAGAGTACTAGTGTGTAATGCAAATGATTACTGCAAGGGGGTTGTTGGTTAACGTTCAGTTTCTGACCGCTGTATAGGTACGATTAATATTGCCGCAACGACAACGTTGTTGGTCAACGTTGTTGGTACGATTGCCGCAGTGCGCTCTAGGGCGGAATGTGGATCGGCCGCGGTAATATAAAGGATAGCTATATATATAGACGACCTCACATGCACGTGCTCGCACGATCACTTGGTGGCAGCTTAATCGGAACGCTTCGACCAGGGTCGACGTCGAGATCAAGCTAGCCACCTTCCAGAAAAATTAAGTTTGTTAAGGCCGAAGCCTTCACAAACTTTGATCTTTGCTATCCTAACGTCGCTGTCTTCGTGCGACGTGTACGTGCAGTGTATTCGAACGGAATTTCGAACCGTCAGATTCTCAGAATCTAAAACAGCCTCAAGCTTAAGCTTAAGCTTAAGTTTACATCCTACGTATACGAGCAGCGCATTTAATTTGAACACGATCCTAGCTGAACCAGCAGCGCATTTAATTCGAGCACGCGCAGCTGAACAGCTGAACGGACGTCGACGTAAAATCTTAAGCTAAACATATATTATATGAACGTCAACGTCAAGCGGTCGCGAGAGCTTTGAGCTACCGCTGTTGAGAAATCTAAAAGTGTCCAGCTGAGCGACGAATTCGCACAAACAATCATCATCGGCCATTCTAACTACCCTAGTACAACTGGACTGAATCGAACGACTTTGTATTTCGATTGCAATCCGAATATCTAAAGCGAACTGAGCGCGTCATCAATGGGTCGCCGTAATCGCTTCACTAGCTATATATATAGTACCTGTTGCTCATGAAATTCACTTAATCAGATTGGATTGCGAGTGATCAATCGAATCGCTGAAAGGCGTGAATTCGAATCAAAAGACCTAGAAGACTATCATTGGAACTACCAGTTAAACAAACAATGGCGTTACTACGCACACAGAACCCAGTGAGCTAAGCTCCAAAAACATCGAGGCAAAAAAACAACTTCTGCTTTCAAGCTGCTATCGCTGTGAAGAGAAAATGAAGCTGACGTCGCAATACGGCTAACACATTTCGGATTAAAAAACTAAAAAGACTTAAGAAGACGAACTAATGACTGAGCATGCGGCCAAAGATTGAATGAAGAGAATTTGGATCACGGGCACGCTAACGAGTTGTAAAATACATGCAGGCAATTGCAAGCTTTAATCACATAACGTTAACAGCGTCCATCATGGCAGACATAAAGAAGAACTGATAGCTCAAACTGGTCGAATTTTCGCATGCACCCTGGCTTGCTGCACCCTGGGGTGCACCCTAGGCTTGCTGCACCCTGGGGTCGGCGGCGGGCTGCGACTGGCTGTCCTCGCGATCGAGCGTTCTCCAACGGGACCCGGACGTTCGTTGCGAACGCGAAGTGACGCGGCCCACCGGCGACGAGCCCCGGGAGCCGTCCGGCGTCCCCGGGATGGAAACGGCCCCCGACCCGGCGCTCGCCCCCGCGGACGGCGCCGGCCGCAGACGGGTACCGGCGGCGTCAGCGTCTTCGACGTGCACGTCCAACGGCAGCGCTGAGAGCTGCGAAAGCGTACGCGTGGGCCGGGAGCCGAATCAAAGAATTGTGCACGAGCGCGACTATATAGCTAGGCCTAGGCGACTGCGCATATGGCTTACGGAAAGAACGGATCTGGATGTTGTCGCTCTGGATACAGAATAGTCTGCCGCTGAAGGCGATTCCGAGTGCTCCATGGTGCCGGCGCGGTCACTGGGGGCCCTCCGGAACGGCCGCGGCCGCGCTTGCCGCCAGTCGCTCGCGGGCACTTGCAGAGAAGGCTGCGAGACGTGTATATGCGGCATGCTTCTCGGCGCCCGAGCGCCGCCGTGGCCGCCCGCTTGCGGAAATTGGGGAGCGAAAGCGACGCTCTCGGCCTCCAGCGCAGAAAAGGCACCGCCGTCCGATTGCCCATCGACAGTGGTCGCCGCCCCCGGAAGATCGCACTCGGATGGAGCGCCGACAACGTCGACGCCAGCCGCTGTAGAGTGCCTTCGACGACCGTCAACTGGCGCGTGCTGTCCGACCGAGGTGTGCTCGAGCTCGAGCTCGCCATCGCTGACCGCGCCCTCCGTTCGCCCGCGCCTGCCAGCCCAGCGCTGCGAGTGGCGTCGACGTCGGCACATGTACATGTGATTAATTGCAAATTAAAAGAATAGGCTGGTCATGAAGCGGCACAAGTACGGACCGCTTCGGCTGTGGCGAACGTCAAGACCTTTCGGTTCCGCTTGCGTGCACGCTCTTGGTCCGCACGCTTTCTCCGCCGCTGAACGATGCGTTTACGCCATGGCAAACTCGGACAGCATTGACAAAATTCAGACGGCCGTACCTTCAGCCACTTCATGAAGTCAAGGTACCTCTCGAAGGGAGTTCCGATGTAGTCCTTCGCCGCGAACGCGAGCGCCCAGATGCCCGCGATAAACTCAAGCGGGCTCTGCGCAGGTGCACAAGTCGTGAACAAGACGTGCAAACTTCTTATCTTGCGATTGCGGGGCGCACGTTCTTTGTCTTCACGTCGACGAGCAGGTACGTCGGCGCGACGCTCATGTCGACGCGGACGGCGACCTCGTTCTGCGACTGCAGCTCGGGCCTGAATGTGGCGAGGCCCACCTCGGCGCCGGAGTTCTCCTCGTTCGGAACTGACGCTTTGTAGCGCGCGCGGCCCTCGTCGCTCTTGAAGTGGACCGCGTTCAGGGCAATCGGAACGGTGATCGGCCTCGGCCCGCGGAACGCCCGGCTGCGCGTCGACGTCGCGATCGAACCGTTGATGGCGACATCGCCAGGCAGCTGCACGGAAATCGAAGCGCGATATTGTTTGCGGTGGTATAATTCATGATAAATGAAATCGTGTAAAATACCTGGATGGCGAACTGGAGTCCGAGCGAATAGGCCAGCGTCCGAGCCGTCGAAGCTCGTGTTGTGGGGCTCGTTCTCAGAGGCATTTCCGTAGAAATGTTCCATCTTGGCACGAGCCGGAATTGTACGAAGGGATTGATCGTTTGAACGCTCGCGAATCTGCAGAGCGTCATCGCGCATTCGTAGTGAAACTAACACCTTTCATACCTGCATCGTCTACAAAGCCAGCTGATGGAGCACGTCGTTCTGTCCGCTGTCTGCAGTGTCGCTACGCTCGAGGCGCCGGAGAAGCCCCCTGCAGTAACGAGGACGTCGTTGTAGCCGGACTCCCTGGCCTGGCACGGGCCGAGGTAGCCCCGCACTGCAACCGTAACCGCAAAGACGCCCTGGATGTTGCCGGCCGACGGGGAGGCGCCCGGCGTCAGAGCCTGCGACGGGTTCAGCGTGGTTCACATCATTCGCATCGCGCGGTGTCCCTGTCTTACTCACCGCGGTCACGTAGTAATTCGCGTGGACGTACTCCGTAACGGTAAAAGAGACCGCGAGAACCATCAGAACCGCCACGAGGACAGTCAGGAAGGCGCCGAGCAATGTGCGCGTCTCCGACTTGTCCTGTTTTTGACCATCATCATGATTATCATCATCCGATTCGTGCGCGAGGAAATGTAACCAGACGATCTGCGTGGTCAAGATAACTCGCTGTAAGCTATAGCTACAACGCAACAATGCACATGGAATGCAAGACGCAACCCTCTGTTTCCGTCCGGCGATAATATCGGAAGGTGGCGGGAATCGCAAGGACCGTTTTTGCTCGCGTGTCTCCCCGTCCCCACCCGACTGCTCGCCTGATCAGCGAAATGAAATTCCGCAAAATGAAAGGCCGGCTACCTGATTGGTAGAGACGGGAAAGTAGATATACACGAGAGCTCCGATTCCCACTGCGCGCGCATTAATATTGCGCATGCGCGCGGTTTGAGAGACACGAACTGAAGTGCAAACAAACATGTAAAGCCCAACGAACAGGGCATGCGCACCTGCGACAACCCCGCCGACCGCAATTCCGAGGATTCTCAGGTAAAGGTTGAATAGATAATCATTCTGCAGTCGGGTCAGATCCTGCCTTTAAGACTCACGCAAAGCTTAGCGCGTCAAAATCGCGGCGGACCACGGCGGCCTCGTCCTCGATCACGGGTTCGACGACGGTCGCGTTGAACGCGCCGTAGAGGTAGGCCGAGGCCTCCGTCTGACTCGCTCCGGTCGGCGCCGACGCGTTCAACGAGGCCTGCCGCAGGCCCCGGCCGCGAGCTGCCCTCAGCGTCCGGCGCGCGCCGGGAAGCGGCTCAACGACGCCCGCCCCGTCATCCAGAGCGGACGTTCTGCGCATACGCATCCGGATTCAGAAACCGATTGCGGCATCGATATCGAGATAATTATAAGTGTTTTTCGAGCGCACTCTACGTCTGGAAACACGAAGGCCGCCAGGTCGAGCGCCTCGGCCTCCGGAGCGAAGATGTCGCTGAGCTTGATCGGCCGAGACGTGGCCACGGTGCACAGCTCGTCGCTGCTGCAGAGGAGGCACGCCGTCGAGCCGGCTTCGGGCGCATACGAGCCGGGCGGACACTGAGCGACACAACAGCTTCACTCATTGGGTTTGCAGCATCACGGGCTCTACACTTCGAACGCACAGGAGTACAGCTTGACATTGATGCGTTGCGGCTCGTTCCGGGGCTGCAAGCCTCGCAGACCGTCCGCGCAGGATCGCTCTGTTGAAGGGAGAGTCAATCAGACATCTTGCGCAGAGACCTGCAAAATGAACATATGAAGGTCGTCGACTTCGGCGCACCGTAAATCCGGCCGCGCAAAGCTCGCAAGCTAGAGCCGCAGCGACAGAAGCCACGCTATTCAGAGGGCAAGCCTCGCAAGCAGCGGTTGTGTTGGACAGGTACTCGCCAGGGCTGCCGCGGCGAAAATTGAGACAATGATGAAGCCTTACTTAACCGTTGCACAGTGACAAAAATGAACAGTTCAACAGTAAAAGCAGCAATATAACAGGTAACGTTCTGGCACGATTCGCACCTGCAAGGGATGCAGGAAACGCCATCCCCGCTTGTGACGTGGCCCGACGGGCAGGGGCGGCAGGCGGCGGTCGCCTGCGCCGGGGCGTGCGATCCCGCCCCGCACCGCTCGCAGCGGAGCCCATCCGGCGACGGCGCGAACCCGGCCTCACACGCTGACTAGCGATCAGATAATTCGAATTAGAAATTCGAAATTGATTTGACGGCGCACCTGTGCAGGCCGTGCGGTCGGCCTTCGAGACCCATCCCTCGGGGCAGCGCTTGCAGATCGAAGCACCGAAAGCCTCGGCGAAATATCCCTGCGAGAGCATCAGCGAGGTCAAAAGGGAGGAAAGGGCGCTGAGAAGGGGCGATCGTACGCCAGGGCAAAGCAGGCAAGCGGAGAGGCTTGCGTTGCGGAAGCGGCCCAGGGTGCAAGGCGCGCAAGACCGCCGGTCCTCGTTGTTGACTGTTCCCTCCGCACACGGCTGTTTTCAAATTGAAAGCAGAGAGGGTCAGGTCTCGACATCGGTCTGGATCAAATTTGACGCGAAGCAACGCACGTCGCAGGCGCCGCCCTTTCCGGGCGAGTTGGACACAGAGTTCGGCGGGCACGGCTGACACGTAGAGGAGCCGTTCGGCATGAAATTCCCCTCTGCGATATAAATTATTTTTTACAGTCTCACTCAATTTATATTTTAGGCGGCGCTGCAGTTTCAGCTGCAGTGCAAGCGGCGCACCAGTGCAGGCAATGCAGGCTTTTCCGTTGCGCGCGGCAAAAGCTGGCGAGACAAGTTATTATAAATACGCTGCACTCCAACCAACGTGATTGTTTAAAGCGCTCACAGCCGAGGGGGCACTCCAAGCAGTCGCCTCCATGACCCGCCGGAGACCAGAAGCCTGGAGCGCACTGCAAAAAGTTTCACACTTGACCCGGCCTTGCAGAGCCACAGTCTTGGAACGTACCGGCGTGCAGAAGGACGCCCCCGCCGGCATGTGGAACCCACCAGCGCACGGCTCGCAGCGGTCGCCGGTCTCCGCCGGCACCTGCCCCTCCGGGCACCGCGTGCAGTTCGTCGCCCCGAGGCCGCCGGCGACCGCGTTTGGCGGGCAGTCCTGGCACGCCGCCCCGCGCGACGGCTGGTACATCCTGCCGCCCCCGCTCGCCCGCCCGGCGTCGCGAAGCAGCGCGGACCGGCGCCCCCGCGCACCCGACGGGGCAGGGGATGCAGAGGGTGCGGGCGGCGTTGGGGCCTGGCCGAGCGGGCACTCCTCGCAGGCGCCAAACGCGCGCGCGGCCGCCGCGACGGAGCCCGAGGGGCACGCCTGGCACGGCGCCCCTCCGACGCCTGGAATGAGCCCGGCGGGCAGTCCACGCACGCCCGCCGCTCGCCGTTCGCCACCAACCCTGCGCCACCACCAGCCCCGTCGTACGAATTCGAAAAATAAATTTCCATTTCGCTCGGCCCGCCGGCGGCGCACCCTGGGCGCAGGGGCTGCAGGCGCCCTGGGTGGCCTGGTCGGGAGCGACGGCCCCTGCGGGACACTGCGCGGCGCCCCGGGCCGCTCAGCGGGCGGCGGGTATCGCGGTTTCGCGGCTCGCGCTGTCGTGCACCGGGGCGCAGAAGGGGGCGTCGTCGGGCCGGTACGAGCCGCTGGGGCAGGGCGTGCAGGAGCGGCGGTCGGGCGCCGAGATGTGGCCTGCCTCGCACGGCTCGCACTGCCCGAAGGTGGCGGCCGAGGGCGCCTTGGTCCCCAGCGGGCACTGCTGGCACGAGCTGCCGGCGTCGGCCTGGTAGCTGCCGGCCGCGCACTCGGCGCAGCCCGTCCGGTCGTCCCTCGCCACCGTCCCTGCCCGCGGCGCGAGGTCGGTCGGTCGACCTCGACAGGCGCTGGGACCGTTCTTCTGCGCGACGCGAACCGTTGCGGCAGGGCAGGCAGACGCTCGAGCCTTGGGACTGCGCGTGGGTGCCCGCGGGGCACTGCGAAACAAAATCAATTCGTGGGCGGCTTCGTCGGCGAATGGAGCGCGGGGCCGGCGCTCACGGGGATGCAGATGGGGCTCTGGTCGGGCCGGTACGTCCCGCGGCGCACGGCTCGCAGCGGTCGCCGGTCTCTGCCGGCACCTGCCCCTCCGGGCACCGCGTGCAGTTCGTCGCCCCGAGGCCGCCGGCGACCGCGTTCGGCGGGCAGTCCTGGCACGCCGCCCCGCGCGACGGCTGGTACATCCTGCCGCCCCGCTCGCCCGCCCGGCGCCGCGAAGCAGCGCGGACCGGCGCCCCCGCGCACCCGACGGGGCAGGGGATGCAGAGGGTGCGGGCGGCGTTGGGGCCTGGCCGAGCGGGCACTCCTCGCAGGCGCCGAACGCGCGCGAGGCCGCCGCGACGGAGCCCGAGGGGCACGCCTGGCACGGCGCCCCCTCCGACGCCTGGAATGAGCCCGGCGGGCAGTCCACGCACGCCCGCCGCTCGCCGTTCGCCACCGACCCTGCGCCGCCCGGCCCGTCAGCCCCAGCGGGCTGGCGCACGTGCTTGTGCTCGGCCCGCCGGCGGCGCACCCTGGGCGCAGGGGCTGCAGGCGCCCTGGGTGGCCTGGTCGGGAGCGACGGCCCCTGCGGGACACTGCGCGGCGCCCCGGGCCGCTCAGCGGGCGGCGGGTATCGCGGTTTCGCGGCTCACGCTGTCGTGCACCGGGGCGCAGAAGGGGGCGTCGTCGGGCCGGTACGAGCCGCTGGGGCAGGGCGTGCAGGAGCGGCGGTCGGGCGCCGAGACGTGGCCTGCCTCGCACGGCTCGCACTGCCCGAAGGTGGCGGCCGAGGGCGCCTTGGTCCCCAGCGGGCACTGCTGGCACGAGCTGCCGGCGTCGGCCTGGTAGCTGCCGGCCGCGCACTCGGCGCAGCCCGTCCGGTCGTCCCTCGCCACCGTCCCTGCCCGCGGCGCGAGGTCGGTCGGTCGACCTCGACAGGCGCTGGGACCGTTCTTCTGCGCGACGCGAACCGTTGCGGCAGGGCAGGCAGACGCTCGAGCCTTGGGACTGCGCGTGGGTGCCCGCGGGGCACTGCGAAACAAAATCAATTCGTGGGCGGCTTCGTCGGCGAATGGAGCGCGGGGCCGGCGCTCACGGGGATGCAGATGGGGCTCTGGTCGGGCCGGTACGTCCCCGCGGCGCACGGCTCGCAGCGGTCGCCGGTCTCTGCCGGCACCTGCCCCTCCGGGCACCGCGTGCAGTTCGTCGCCCCGAGGCCGCCGGCGACCGCGTTCGGCGGGCAGTCCTGGCACGCCGCCCCGCGCGACGGCTGGTACATCCTGCCGCCCCGCTCGCCCGCCCGGCGCCGCGAAGCAGCGCGGACCGGCGCCCCCGCGCACCCGACGGGGCAGGGGATGCAGAGGGTGCGGGCGGCGTTGGGGGCCTGGCCGAGCGGGCACTCCTCGCAGGCGCCGAACGCGCGCGCGGCCGCCGCGACGGAGCCCGAGGGGCACGCCTGGCACGGCGCCCCCTCCGACGCCTGGAATGAGCCCGGCGGGCAGTCCACGCACGCCCGCCGCTCGCCGTTCGCCACCGACCCTGCGCCACCCGGCCCGTCAGCCCCAGCGGGCTGGAGCACGTGCTTGTGCTCGGCCCGCCGGCAGCGCACCCTGGGCGCAGGGGCTGCAGGCGCCCTGGGTGGCCTGGTCGGGAGCGACGGCCCCTGCGGGACACTGCGCGGCGCCCCGGGCCGCTCAGCGGGCGGCGGGTATCGCGGTTTCGCGGCTCACGCTGTCGTGCACCGGGGCGCAGAAGGGGGCGTCGTCGGGCCGGTACGAGCCGCTGGGGCAGGGCGTGCAGGAGCGGCGGTCGGGCGCCGAGACGTGGCCTGCCTCGCACGGCTCGCACTGCCCGAAGGTGGCGGCCGAGGGCGCCTTGGTCCCCAGCGGGCACTGCTGGCACGAGCTGCCGGCGTCGGCCTGGTAGCTGCCGGCCGCGCACTCGGCGCAGCCCGTCCGGTCGTCCCTCGCCACCGTCCCTGCCCGCGGCGCGAGGTCGGTCGGTCGACCTCGACAGGCGCTGGGACCGTTCTTCTGCGCGACGCGAACCGTTGCGGCAGGGCAGGCAGACGCTCGAGCCTTGGGACTGCGCGTGGGTGCCCGCGGGGCACTGCGAAACAAAATCAATTCGTGGGCGGCTTCGTCGGCGAATGGAGCGCGGGGCCGGCGCTCACGGGGATGCAGATGGGGCTCTGGTCGGGCCGGTACGTCCCCGCGGCGCACGGCTCGCAGCGGTCGCCGGTCTCTGCCGGCACCTGCCCCTCCGGGCACCGCGTGCAGTTCGTCGCCCCGAGGCCGCCGGCGACCGCGTTCGGCGGGCAGTCCTGGCACGCCGCCCCGCGCGACGGCTGGTACATCCTGCCGCCCCCGCTCGCCCGCCCGGCGCCGCGAAGCAGCGCGGACCGGCGCCCCCGCGCACCCGACGGGGCAGGGATGCAGAGGGTGCGGGCGGCGTTGGGGCCTGGCCGAGCGGGCACTCCTCGCAGGCGCCGAACGCGCGCGAGGCCGCCGCGACGGAGCCCGAGGGGCACGCCTGGCACGGCGCCCCCTCCGACGCCTGGAATGAGCCCGGCGGGCAGTCCACGCACGCCCGCCGCTCGCCGTTCGCCACCGACCCTGCGCCGCCCGGCCCGTCAGCCCCAGCGGGCTGGCGCACGTGCTTGTGCTCGGCCCGCCGGCAGCGCACCCTGGGCGCAGGGCTGCAGGCGCCCTGGGTGGCCTGGTCGGGAGCGACGGCCCCTGCGGGACACTGCGCGGCGCCCCGGGCCGCTCAGCGGGCGGCGGGTATCGCGGTTTCGCGGCTCGCGCTGTCGCGCACCGGGGCGCAGAAGGGGGCGTCGTCTGGGCGGTACGAGCCGCTGGGGCAGGGCGTGCAGGAGCGGCGGTCGGGCGCCGAGATGTGGCCTGCCTCGCACGGCTCGCACTGCCCGAAGGTGGCGGCCGAGGGCGCCTTGGTCCCCAGCGGGCACTGCTGGCACGAGCTGCCGGCGTCGGCCTGGTAGCTGCCGGCCGCGCACTCGGTGCAGCCCGTCCGGTCGTCCCTCGCCACCGTCCCTGCCCGCAGAATGAGGTCGGTCGGTCAATCTCGACAGGCGCTGGGCGCTTTTCGCGGGGCGAGGCGGACCGTTCCGGCAGGGCAGGCAGACGCTCGAGCCTTGGGACTGCGCGTGGGTGCCGGCGGGGCACTGCGAAACAAAATCAATTCGTGAGCGTCGTCGGCGAATGGAGGGCGGGGCCGGCGCTCACGGGGATGCAGATGGGGCTCTGGTCGGGCCGGTACGTCCCCGCGGCACACGGCATACAGCTCCTGCGATCGTCCGCCGAGATGTGGCCCGGGGCGCAGGCCGTGCAGTTGCCGAAGCTCGCCTCAACAGACGTGAATGTTCCAAGCGGACAGGCTTGGCACGTTGCTAGCTCTGAAGGCTGATATGTTCTGCAAGGCATTGACATTCGAATTCATATTCAGTTTGAAGCGCAAGTGTTATTTAATCGAACTTGGGTTTCGAATTCGCACCCAGCCGAGCACTTCCTGCACTCCCGCCGATCGGCCGACGCGACCTCGCCCCTCGCGCAGGGCCTGCAGCGCTCGAACGTTTGCGGAGCGTCGGCCACGGAGCCGGCCGGGCAGTTCTGGCAGTCGGCGCCCGGGTACGGCTGGAACATCCTGCAGCGCGACGCCTGCTTCAGGCGAAGCCGAGAAGTAGTGTAGCTGAAGCGCCGACATCGCACCCTGGGGAGCACGGATCGCACGACGACCTCGCGGGGGTCGATGCGCTCCCGTTCGTGCAGACGCCGCAGCCGCCGAACGTGCCGCTGCTCGACGAGGCGGTCCCGAAGGGGCAAAGCTCGCACGGGCCGCCCGGGTACGCTTGGAAGCGCCCGACGTCGCACGGGCGGCAGTCCACTCGGCTCTCAAGCGATTCGTGCCCTAATGTTTCCACGTGAGCGAAAAAATTTCAAATTATGATATTCAGATTCGACAAAGACTTAGAGAGATCACCCAGGGGGCATTGCGCGCAGGAGCCATTTCCGTCGGAGCGAGTCCCGTAAGGACACTGCAAATTTAAATAAAGTCGTCAAAAAAGAATCACAGGTCATAGCAGGAGCGGCCGCGCACGAGGACGCAGGAGAGGCCCCCTTCGGGCGCGTGCTCGCCGGGCCCGCAGGGCGTGCAGCCGTCGCGAGTGTCCTCCGGGACCTGCCCCGGCTGGCACCGCCTGCACTCCCCGTACGCCCCGAGGCCGGCGAAGGTCCCCAGGGGGCACGGCTGGCACGGGGCGCCCCCGGAGGGCTGGTAGAAGCCCGCCGCGCACTTCTCGCACGCGAGCCTCCCCGGCGTCGAGACGGAGCCGGGCGGGCACGGCAGGCACGAGCCGTTCAGCTGCGTGCTGGCGACGTCCGCAAAAGTTCCCGTCGGGCACTGCAGGGTTTCGGTCGCGGAATTCAGAGAATGCGAAAGTGGCCAAGACACACCTCAACGCAGCGAGTGCCATCAACGGGCAGGTAGGACCCACGCGGGCACTCGGTGCATGAGCGACGGTCGGGAGCCGACACAGTGCCAGACGGACAGGGCGAGCATTCGCCGTAGGTGCCGTTTTGGGGCGCGAAAGTCCCGAGCGGGCACTCCAGGCAGCCCTCGCGGGGCCCTGGCTGATACGTCCTGCAAACAAATATGTCAGACGGCTCTCGTTGAGACAATTAGGGGGAATTCAAAAGTGCACACCCGGGCTCGCAGGGCGTGCACGATCCTCCGTCGCTTGAAGGCGCACTTCCCGGCTCACATGCAGAGCAGTTGCCGAGCGATCCTGCACGCGATTGTAAATATAGTGGTGATATCGATACAACGCCGCGGAAATTTGCACCACGTACCTCTCGGAGCGTAGAGGTACGGAGGGCACTGAAGGCAGATCGTCGCTCCGGCCCGAGGGAGGTAGAAGCCGGCTGCGTGAAAGGCGCGATAAGCTGGACTGCGTGATAAGCAAATTTGCGACACAGCAGATTCGCACGGTCGCATGGTAGGCATGGAGAGGTCCAGGCCTGAGACGGAGTGTACGCATGGTCCAGACTGCGCGCGCAAGCGATCGACGCTGGTTCGTTACACGTGCAACGATCAGCAATCAGTGCAGTTTTACCATTTCGCGCAGCCTGCCGCCTCGTCCATCCCGAATCTGGCGTCACCGTTACCGAAAGCGATGAGCTGCGCGCAGGCTCACGCACGTATTTTCCGGGCAGTCGGTGCAGGCCGACGACGCGTTCGCAGCAAAGGTTCCGGCCGGACACGGGATGCACGCAACGCTCCCGGTCGGCGCGTAGTGGTGCTCGGGGCACACTCCCGCCTCCTCAAGGGATAGCAGGCTGCATTCCCGTGAGCCCGCGCCAAATGTAACGAAAGCTGGCGGGCTCACCCCGTTCGATTGGAGGAGTACCCGCCAGGCAGCGGCACACAGTCACCAGCGTCGAGGCTGAAAATGCCGCCCGCAAAGCAGTCCGTGCGCACGGTGAAGACTTCGGCGCTGCACACGGGGGTTTAGTACGTACGTATTTCCAAGTTCCAAGTCAGCCCGTAATTAGAAATATCGATGCATGCCTGCGGTGCGTGAAGAAGGCGAGGCGTCGCGCCCCCAGCTGCGCGTTCGTCGCGTTCGGCCTGTCCTCCGGAACCAGAACTCCTCTGTGCCAGATCGAGCATCAATCTCAGAACTGAGCTTTAAGGTTTTGCACATGGAGCCTACCGGACGCCGGGGACGAAGCCTTTGACGACGACGACGGGCCCCATCTGCTCTCCGTCCGCGTTGAAGACCTTAAGGAGCTCCGACGAGTTGGCGTAGAGCCGCGAGAAGTCGATCTGGCGAAGAAAGGTTGCATTATATCTATTTTAGCTGCCGCAAGTTGTATCAAATATTTGCTTGCACCTTCTTGCCCGTGATGTCCACGTCGATCTTGTCCGACGCCATCCCGTCGCCGAACGGGGCCGACATGGCCTCGCGCGCGATGAAGAGCGAGCCGTCCTGGTAGGCCACGGCCCCGACGCTGTACCACCGGCGCCGGGAGGGCGCCCAGCCCTCCTCCTCCGTCAGCTGCAGGGTTCCCGCGAGGGGCCCGCCGAGGGCCGTCATGTCCTCCCGGCTCGACGCCTCCGGAGGCCGGCTGCAAAGTAAATTAAGATTGACATGTCAGCTATGAAAAGGGCTCAAGCGTGCTTGCTGAAAATACCTGAAGCGGATGAGGGTGTCTCCGATGACATAGAAGCCGAAGCGGGGGCCGTCGGCGTAGACGCCCTCTAGGCCGCCGTACCCCGCCGACGCGTAGCGGGGGACGGCATTCTGGGCGATGAAGCCGTCGTCGAGGTGCAGGGACGCGTTGTAGAGGGGGAGGACGGCGTCGAGGGTGGCGGAGCTGGAGCTCGCATCGGAAGAGGCGGTGTGGACGCTCCAGGCCATGCGAACCACTGAATGAATTACTGTTCCCGGCAGGGGAATGTCTCCACGAAGATGGGGGCTGTCAAGTTCTGAAATAATTGTGTTCAATGCATCTCCTAGATATGGTCGCAGTATTGACGTCATCGCAGTTGTAACTCCAAGCGTTGCTGCATCCGGAAAAAGCGGAAAGCGAACAATGGCGCGAAGTTGGAGCGGCAACATTGGATTGGCTGGATCAGAACGCGGCTCTGGACTCAGCACATGGACAGTCGGAACAGGCGGGTAGGAAACGGAGTATCGCTTGAAGAGCGTTGTCGGGAACATCGGCGAAGAGTTTGTGGAGTGACTTGCGGGAAGAAGGTGTGCGTATCTGGCTGCGACAGACTCGCTGAAATTGGCAGGCTCAAATACGTCGAGAGGGAGTTGAACGGTGCCGGTTCCAGCGCAGAACCGCAAGTCATAAGTCGGTACATAACTGTCCATCGTAAGCACGAACTTTTCAAACTAAATCATTGTATGTTAAATCATATGCGTGATCACCTGTGCGAATGCGCAACAGAGCTTGGAACTGTTGGTGCGCTCATTAGCAAACGACGATTCGAAGTTTGCGTTGGCGTGCTTCCAGCGCACGGATCCCCGGATTTAAGACCACTGCATGTTCGAACCAGATTTTGAGGTCCACCAGTGGACGTGGATCTTAAAGATGTTGCGGCTACCACACAGCAACGTGGTTGGTCAGTGCTGCTGCCGGGACAGCAAGCAAGTGTTTGGAGGCATCGGTTTGGATCCCATGAATCCGAATCGCAGAACTTTGACGAGCACCGTGATGAGACAATAGGTCGCTGCAGCTGAGAAGGCAACGAACAGGCAAAAGAACTAGATTCTCCACACGTATAAGCACTTTCCAGAGATGCAGTGCCCCCGTAAAAACAGCATGTACTCTGATGTGGACCGGATGCGCATTCACCCCTGCAATTGGCAGGCGCCATGCAAGTTCCGCCATCCAAATAACATTCCGAAGCTCGTTTGCATTCGTGAAAGCCGCAGACAGTCTTGCAGCAGCATGCGGCACAGCCTCCGCACGCGCTCTCGGAAACCATCGCCCCTCCAAGACTCGCACATTCACGCCAGGATCGACAGCTGGGGAAGGCCTCTGCGTAGAGACCGCCCGGAGGAAGCTGGCAGCACACGCTTGAGCACGAAAGTGGAAGATTGACAAATGTGACAATCTCTCTCGGTATCGGTGCTGCAGGCGGGGTATAGTCGTAATCTGAGCACGTCTCCGTGCATCCAGTAGAAACGACAGAAGTGCCGGTCGGGCATGGAGCCTGGGCACAGCTGTAGTTCGACACTATAGTACCTGTGGTCATGCTGAACCCTTGCGACATGCAACACACGTGATATACACGGCGAGGCACATAGTCCGCGCAGCCAGCGCCATCTTTGCCGAGGTTTCCTGGAGCAGCACAGCTATCACGATACCAATTTGAGCCGTAGCCGGTATTGCGCCAGCCTGCTCCTGAAGGCGGCGGGCTGCTCACGGGTACGTTCGAATACTCTAGTGAAGACTGGTGACTCCATCCGTTGGGACACAAATTACTCCATCCGGAAGAGTCCCAAGGGATCCATTCGGGGTTCTTGCTGCACATGTACGAATACGGCTCGGTTTGTGTGCGGCAGCAAGAATAGGATGGAGTCGGTTTGTAGTATTCGCAGCTTCCAAAAGAGAGGACGGAGCATACGGCATCATCAGTTGGTCCTATGGAGCTCGAGCCCTGTGAGCTGTACGCGTAGGATCCGTCCAGGATTCTGGGCATGCACTTTTCTCGGGGCTGGCAGGTGAACGAAGTATGCGTACTGGAACTTGTGCCGGAACCTGTAGTACTAGTATAGTTGCAGCAAACGTACTCGGGAGGCTGCGCTGTCAGGCACCCTCCTCCACCGTTGCAAATCCCGTCCCACGCAGGTGTCGGATACTTTCCAGTAGCGTTGCAACCGGTGCCCCACATGCACTTGAAAGTGATGCCTGGGTCTCGGGGGTCGGACCGGCAACAGTGTAGTCGAGGGGTACTTGATGAGACTGCCGGAAGAATGGCGCCGCAGATAGAAGTCGAAGATGACGAAAGCGTGGAGTCAGCCGTGCATGTTCTCCCTGAACTTCAAGCTTGGGCAGACGCGTGGCAGGAGCAAGCTGGGGGCCCGGCCCCCCAATGTCCCCGCTGGTTCTGCGATGCTAGTACCCTCAACTCGCCGAGCTGGCCAGGAGCGGATCGCGGCGAAGACGCCCTACTGGTTATGGCAGCTGCAGACTATATCGCCTCGGGCTACATCTCACGCATGACCGGAAACGCCCCCGGCAAACTATCGCGTACCATCCTCCCGGCAATTCGACTGCGATACGCCGCTGCCCTCTACCTTTCAGACCTCAGCCTCACAGGACAAGGCTACAAACCACCGAAGCCCTCTTTCCCTGCCGACTGGACCGGGCCCACCCACCCACATGACTTGGATCAGCTGCATCCGTCTGCGACGCCGCCTCAACCGGAGCCCCCGTCGGCACCAATATTCGGCTCTGTCGCGGCACCCGCACTAGCCGACCCGCCCTCACCGGTGCCCACAACACGCTCCGTGTCTCCTCCCGCCTCACCACCCTCGGGGCAAGCAGGGGCGCCGAACCATCAGCTACCGCCCCCTGTACCGCCCCTCCCCCGAGCTCTATCAGAAGCCGAGAAGGCTCTGCTTCCCCAAATTCGCATCTGCTGGGGTCCAGCCCTCAACCGAGGCGACCATGCAGCGGAGAACGCCATCATCGGGCTCCCACGTGCTTGCATTACGACAGACAGCCGACCCTCCCGATCGCCTGCCCCGGACCTCTACGTCGCAGACCTCGCTCGCCTCTACACAGATCTAGACCTACCCCCCGCACCTAGGGATGGGCGAGCTCGGACTATTGCAAGTGCACTTCCCCGTGGAGTCTCGGACCGTGTGGTTGATGCCTTCTTCGATGTCCTGGCAGCCCGTCCCGTGTGCCGTGGGGGCGACGTTTGCTTCCTTCCTACCGCGATCTCCACGGTCGGTGCAGGCGCCCAACCCCACACCCTGAACCCAGCACAAGCCCTGCAATATCTGCCGCCACGGCCACTACGGTCGTACCGCATGGTTTTCTTCCCTGCTCTGGTCCCGTCCCGCCTCCCGCAGCGGGAAGGCGACTCGGCCGACCACTGGGTCCTCCTTCTCATTGCCCCCAGACAACGCTCGATCCGAATCTACGACGGCGGCAACCGAAGCCGACCCGACCGAACAGCCCTCGGCCTTGACCTTGTCAGAATCTGGCTTCGAAGGGATGACGAGCCCTTCGCCCCGCCTCTCTGGACATCCTTCTCGACAGACGCCTGTGACGGCCCCATCCAGATTGCCCGCTCCTCCTGTGGGATCCTTCTCCTCATGACAGCCTACGTCCTCTCGGGTGACCCGTCGACGCAACGCCTCAGCACACTCATCCGGGACTTCCCGGAACGGCTTCGGACCTACACCCATTTCATTATACTTGCCCTTTACCTCGGCACCACTGAAATAGGCTCCGCACCTTTCCCCCCGGATCAGCTCGCGTTTGCGACTCCAGAAACAGCATGCGTTCCAACGCTCGGCAGCCGGCGCCGGCGAACGGTGGCAACCTTGCACCACGGTGGCATGCTGCCGACGCCGCCTGACTCTGAAATCGACGACGGAGGCGAGACCCGCTTAACACTCGAGGACAACTGGCAGGCAAGCGACAGCGAAGAGGACTCCCTCGTTGCTCACTCCTGCCCTCCCTCGCCAACGCTCATCACGTTACCAGATCCGGCAGCAGATCCCCGCCAAAATCAGACGAGGCCGCCTTCGCCCAGGTCGTAGGAAAACTGCAAAGAGAACGGAGGCTGCATCTGCCTCGCGCCGAGATTCTCTCTAACCTTACCCGCCCGGCATCGCTCCGCGCAGCTGAGGTTGCCACCCTCGCCGAAGAGAACTCAAAATCGCCCCCACCGGCCCCTGCGCCTGCCCCGACCAAGAAAGACCGGGCGCGAGCCCGCCGGGCGCCGGGAGCGGAACTGGTACCCAATCCAGCGTACGACTGCTACAACGACCAGGCCGATCGCCTCGCGAAAAGCTGCAACGATGGGCCTTTCCCTGCCCTTCTATACCTCCCCGCAGGATGCGGGTCCACCACCCCGCTCATCCGCTATGGCACCAAGCCTGGCTCTGCGGAGCTACCGACCGGCACAGAGAGATACGCCGGCCACCTCTTGGCGTACCGCGTGAACGGAGACCCGCGCAAACACATGGACGAGGAAGCCCACCTCGTGGATTTCATTCAGTGGAGCTGTCAACTCGAAGCTGGTAGACTCCTGCGCTTCACTGGCGGCCAAATCGACGCTGCTCTCTCCCTCATGTCCGCACACCGCAAAGATGGACGCCGCAAGACCCAAGCCGGGGTTCAGCTTCGCGCGACGCGCTCGAAACTGCTGACTGCATCTCTGGCCACGCTGCGAGTCCGTGCTCGCACGCGCCCGGACATCTATGCGGCAATCTGCCCCGAGGGACCGATTTGCCCCCGCTGCCGCCTCGCAGAGGAAGACTTCGATCACATCTGGGTATGCCCTGCTGCTGCTACTGCCGTCAACGTCTTTCGCCTAGCCGCCCGCGAACACGTCCTTAAACACGTGATGAAACACAAGCCGACGGGACTTCGCAGCTCCTGGGACTCGCTATTCCCCTTCCTACTAGACCCTGGCATGTCCAGCCCTCCGCTCGAGTTCGCTCCGGATTGCCCACTGGGCCAGAAACTAGCTATTCTCGAAGCAGCCGACCTCCTTCATCAATTCGAATTTCGCGCTCTCTTCCAGCTTGTCGCCCCGCAAGGAATTCACGTCCTACTCCGAGCCTTCGGAGTTCGAACTCTAGCTACGACCTCGCAGCAAGCAGTGAATGGATTGGTGCAACTAGCGGACGAACATGCACGGACCATCTGGAAAACCCGCTGCGACGCAGTCATAGCCTGGGAACAGGAACACGGCATCACGTCGGGCAAAAAACGCACCAAGCGGGCTAAGGCCTCAATGCTGGCTCAGGTCTCTGCTACGCCAGCCCCGGCACCAATCCCTCTCAACCCGACTACCCGATGCCCCTCGCTCGAACGCCAACAAGTCACGGTCACGGAGTACCTCGGCGGGGCAGCTCCTGCCCTGGCGGCCGAGCTGGCGGCGTTCACCTGGAAGAAGCTGGAAGAGGAACCTACTCAACAGCCCCCCCGACGTAGCGCCCGCCTCCGCGAACTCGACGCACGACGCCCTCGCTGCGACACCTGCGGGACAAGCTTTGCCTCCGCCCGCCGGTGCCTCCGCCACCTCGCTACCGGTCTCTGCGTCGACAGCGCAGCGGGAGTCGGCTTCCAGCTAGTCCGCAATCCTAGCCCCTCCCAGCCCACGTCCTCGACGACCGACTTGGAACTACCCCTTCTCTACCCCCGCAGCCCCCCGCCCGCGTAGCGAAACGGCCTGCAGTCACGCCTGCAGCACCCCGACATCAGCTAAACGCTTCAGAGACGAGCACGGGGCCCCGCAACACCCGCCACCGTCCACCAGCAGGCCTCCACCCGTTGGCTCCAAACGCACGGTGGAGGATGACGTTACAGCCCCGGCCTCCAGCGCCAAACGTCGCCCAGGGATAACACCGTCAGAGCCGCCGAGCAGCAAACGCAAACACGCACCGGCCCTCGGAAGCCTCCAGGACAGAAACGCGGCAAGCGTGACGCCTCAGCCCGCCACCGGACCCCATTCCGGGGCTCCCTGAGGGCTCCATCTTTAAATTCTTCGCCCCAGGCGAATGGAAACCGACGGCAGAAACCACTCTGCGGCCGCCTAGCGAGCGCGCCCCCGCGGGCCAAGCAACCTCGAAACCCCGGAAAAAACTCCGCCGCCGCCAGCCAGCCCGACTGGAAGAGCTGCCCCCGCTGCCCCGGCCGCCGCCACCGCCCCCGAAGCCACCGCCGACGCCACTACCGACGCCCCTCCCAAGCCGCGCAAACCTCGAAAGCCCCGCAGCATACTCCAATACCTCCCAGACATGTGCGCAACCTGCGGCTGCCGTCGCATCCACCATGACGCGATCACCCCACAGGCCTGGCCCGTCTCCCACATCTGCTCTGCCCCTCCAGACACGCCCGCCAGCTTCTCAGCTCATCACTGCGCCTGTCAGCCACATATCATTTCCTTCATGTCGACCCCTCGGGGCACAACATCCTGAAATACAAAGGCTAGCAAGGAGGTCCGGGGGGGGGGGGAGGGAGGGGCGGGGGGGGAGGAGGTGGGGGTGGGGGGGGGGGGTGGCGCAGGTCTCGGAGCGCGGCGCCTCGTCCCACTGGTCGGAGCTGGACTTCGAACGGCGGCGACGACGACGGGCGCGACGACACCGTGGACTCTCCCCCCTACCGCATCTCCGCCACTATTAGATAGGACACAGCGTACCACGGCCAAGTTCTACGAGACATCAAGCGGGCATCTAGGACCGTGCAGCTCATCATGCCGCGCTCACTGCTAGAGGACCGGCGCATATTATGTTCTGGAGGCGACTCGGTAGACTACAGCTAAAGCACCAGCTCGACACGACTAGTAGCTGTAGCACTCTTGTCACCTATCTCCTCCTGCAGTCAGCATCCCAGTATCCAGTAGGCGAGGAGCGGGGGACTGTTGTCAAGTGTGTACGAATGCAACAGGTTGTTCAAAAAAAACGTGGAGTCAGCCGTGCTCGGAAGCCCACAGGCAATAGACGATCCACACACGATGTTCGACTGGCAGCTTCCAGATTTGTCGTCACAGACAGACCGAAACGAGCATTTGAGGCTCTCGTAGGCATCGGTGCTGGACCATCGCGCCAGGCAGCAACAGCTTTTAGATAGACTGCAGCCTGCGCACTCCGAACTATCGACAATACTCTCAAGCGGACATGCTTGTCGCTCCGTGCATACGGGCCACAAGAGCGTGCTGTTATAGTTAGCGCAGCAAACTATCCTGACAGCAGCAAGGGCTTCCGCCTCGGCCGCCGAAATCGCACGCTGGTCGACGTATCCCTTCAGAGCTGTCGTCGTCGAAGAAGGAGCGAGACCAGCGCATGCCCCGACTCCGAATGCCGTCCCGACGCAGCCAGCGTACGGATAAAAAGCGGAGCCATTCGTATACTGATCGAAGGCTGTCGTTCCGTTGGGCACGGTGGCGGAAGAGTTGGCGAGCTGGCTGGCCATGGCCACTGCAGAGCCGGCGAACTGGTCGGCGTAACGCAGTGCGGCCAACTCGGGCGTCTCATCGCCTGTGTACAACAAGCTGCGTATTGGCATTAAGATCGAATTGAAAGCATTAAAACCAACCGCGTTTACACGCTTTAACGCTGGCTACGTATTCTCTTACCGAATGATCTCTGGCTTGGCGTAGTCCGGCCTAACAAATGTAGATGTCGAGCCCAGGCGAAGGAACGCGACGACGTCCAGAACATTAGGATCAGGCCGCCGCTCATCCGAATCCGAATTTGAAGCGGGGCCGACATCGGCGCATCCGTTTGGGTCGCGAAGGCAAAGGGGCCTGACGAGGGTCGAGTGGAAGACAGCCATGCCGCGCCCGGCGAACGCAAAGTACTGCACGTCATACGTGTCGACGTAGCCTCCTATATCAGAGATCAGTTGAGCGAAGTCTCGAAAAAGAAAGTTCAAAGCACCGGGAGGAACTTGGCCGCTGGGGTACTGCACGACGTTCTCTTGCTCAACGGCACATCCAATGTTGTCGAGCTTAAGATGGTAGAGAACCTGTCAATAGTTCATATCACAAATTCAAAGAGCACTTCACTTAATTATAATGCATAATTACCTTGCGCTGATAGGTTTCCCATGCGGTGAAGTTAGCACCGCGCGGCGGCGGGTCAAGTGGGGACACGGAGAAGATTGTCGACGAATCGATGAGGCGTAGCAGATCGGCATGCAAAATGCAGGGGTACCAACCGTAGCTGGTCTGAATAAAAACATTAAAGAAAAAGTCATAGTCAGTCTCACAAAGAGATAACCAAAACGGCCATTCTCGCATGTACAAAGGAAAAGTCAAAAGGACAATGCTTACCTTGGATGGGGAGGTGTAGAAGTGCGCGAAATAAAGATTGGCAAAGAGGGCCGCGGCTCCAATGTTTCGGACCTGTTCACAATCGATCATCATCGTACCAAGAACAAAAACGAAACGAAGCGGATTGTACCTGGCCAGTGAATGCGGCCGCCCGCTGGATCACGCGCTGCGCGTGTCGGCCTGCTAGCCCCCTACGATAAATCAACGATTCACCGACGTCTAAGTCGTTCTCCAGGCCATGCGCATTCGGGTCGACGAGAAGATCGAGATAGTCCATCGCGGTACCCATCATTTCGGTCCGCATGCTGCCGGTGCAGAACGATCGCGAGCTATTAATATTGCGTGCCCCAACGCAGGTTAGATTTCCGAAGTTTATGGCGAGAAACTCCAGAGCAGCGATTTCCTCGGAAGAAAGTGACTGTCCCGTCCAAGGCCACACGTTGGGATCGAAGCCTGATGCAAGACGCTTCATTCGTTGACCGACGGGATCCTCCTTTAGCTTCTGCTCCTTCCGGTCTCGCTCTTCCTTGGTCATCTTCTCGTCGAGGTTCCGCTGCCGCAGGCCCTCCATTCCGCTCCTGAATTTCAGCTCCTCAATCACCTGCGGATGCGTTAGCGAGCAATAAGGAAGCGAATTCGAAGAAAGTTTATCCGAGACGCCGAAGTCGACGGACCTCGGCCTGTATGTCAGGAAACCTTGTAAGGAAGGCAGCGGTCTCGGGGCCGATGGGGTCCGTGAATGCCACAAGGCGCGTTGCCCCTGCGGATCCACTGCGGTCAGCTTTGACGCTGCAGTAGAGAAACGATTATCGAATTCGGTCGAGCTGGCGCGCTCTGAAAAAGAAGGGAGTGTGACTTTAAACCTACCAATACCGGCGACGATGCGGACGTCGGGGGGAGTTGGCAGGCCCAGCTCTTCCATCCTGCGGCGCGCAATCAGAGCTGAATTGCACCAGCCGCGGAGGCCTGTAGCTATAGCTTGGGCGCGATGCGGGCTCGCCAGTGGAAGCTGATGGCCCGCAGCTCCACCAGGTCGATCTCGCTGCGACGTGCGTTAGGCGAGTAAAGCTGCGTATATGCACAGCCCTCGACGCTGGCTTAACTAATATTGTTAACGAATTCTACAGTCAAGGGCGCAGGCGCAGGCGACTAGTACTCGGCGAGGGATCTGCTCCAGAGTGACGACCATTTGCAAATAGGCCTTCGGGGACCTACGACGGGCGCGGCACGGGAAGAAACGGGCCGAGGCTGCGGGCGGACCTGACGAAGTACTTGCCGGTGGCCTCGCGGCCGATGAACATGGCGCGGGTGCCGCCCATGCCCTCCACGTCGGCGTAATCCGGCATCAGCGCCCCCATCACCAGCTCCGTCGCCGGCGCCGTCTCCAGCCGCAGCGTCCGCCGCCCCGCCCCCGCGGATGCCCCCGAAGTCGACCCGGCGCCGAGCCCAGCGCCGAGCTGCTGCGCGTCGCCTGCGCATGCGGTACAAGCTTAAGTATTGATATAAGCAGCGTCTTAAGCTTCTAGATCTCGCGAACAGCCCTATCATGATCATGATCACGATCAAAGACCATGAAGGCACAAGCCTACGCGTAATCTATGCATGCTCTGATCGCACCTGCGTTGAGGATGCACGCCACGAACAGCATGCCGACAAAACTCCAAAGGACGCATATGCATGTGCGCGTATACGTATAAGTACGCATACGTGCGCGTATGCACACATATGCATGCATATGTACAGTTTTCGCTGCAGTCGGACGCGGCTGCAGTCGCGGGCGCCGCGGCCGGCCGCGGTCTGTACTATGCATGATCATGATATCCTGTAGCTACGTGTACACATGTACACACTGTGAGAGGTGCGGTGCGCTCGTGCTCGCTATGCCTCGCGAAGATGATCTATCGGCGCCTCGACCCGCGATCGGCGAGCTCGTCGATCGATATCGCGAGTCTAGCTAGATCAGCGGCTACTAGGCTAGCATACCGCCGCGGAGCTACTGCTAGTAGTAACTTTAGCTGGCCTCACCGTGCAGATCCGTGCCGTCCGTGCTGCCTGGACGTCGACCGTGCGCATGCTGCACTAGTACTGCAGTCTGCACTGACTCTACAGTGACTCTGCAGAGTCTGCAGTGATTCATGCGCACTGGCAGCTCAGCATGCCAGGCTGCAGCTACAGCCTGCGCGCAGGCTGCACTGCGGCAGCCTGCAGGCTGCAGCCTGCATGCGCAGTGCGCACTGCGCAGTGCCGCAGTGCGGGCCTGTGCGGCTGCTCCCGCTCAGGGGTACGCGTGCGGATCCCTGAATCATCAGAATCTGCATGCGATCTGGAAAAAAGATCGGCTGAATCCAAAAATCCACTGAATCGCCCACGCGTACGTACTGTAAACGTAGAAATTTTCGTCGAGACTTAATTTCGACAAAACCCGAAAATCGTGACGAAAATATGGTTCGACAGCATCAAATTTTCGTCAGCCCCGCGACTCCGCCATAGACGGGCCAGCCGTTCGTACCCCTCTCCATACAAAATTTCCGTTCGTCACAGTGCAGGTCTGACGAATATAGACGAAACTTGGAAATAAAGACGCTGTCGAAGATTCCTACGTTTACAATATATGTGCACGGCCGCGGTGCACCGCCGCATGCGCGCGCAGCACCGAATTCGAATTTGTGACCGAAACCGTCCGACGGTCGTACGGAGACTACGGAGTTACCAGTAACTTTCTACGGATCCCGGAGTAGTACGGAGTAAAGTACTACGGACTAGGCCTGGGTCCAGTGAAACCAGTGGAGGGTCGAGGGTCCCACTGCACTGACTCAGTGGAGATTTTGGCCCACTCGCACAAAGAAAAATGTATGAGGCCAGTGAGCCGGACCTCAGCCAGCGCTGCGTGGGGGGGTATCCGGCGCCAAAAAATTAGGACCCATCCGCCACCTAGTTATTTAGGTGGAACGTCGTGGGGGTACTTAACGTCGGAGTGCCGCAGGCCGCGGCGCGAAGGGCGTGCAACGTCGAGAAGCAATGCCATTATGACAATGGCCTGCGTTGCAAATGATCTCTAAACATATCGGCCTTGGGGAAAGGAGAGGCCCTTAGGTCTGTGCCTGTCCTGTCCGTGGATTCAAACTGCGATTCAGGGCAAAATTTTTGGACCTAGGTACCCGTTTTCGACCCTGGGGAGCACGATGGCCGAGGCGGTTTTCCTATGAGAGGCCTCTAATGGGCAGTAACAGCACCTCGAAAAGCATCGAAAAGCATTTTCCCGGAAAAAAACTGAAAGCGCAAATCACATTGGTCCTCCAAGTCGAATTTTAAGAATTCTTAATTTGAAAAGGCCGCACCCCATTCGCTACGAAATAGTCTCCAAATTAACGGAGCGCCACGTTGCCGGCCAGCAAATTTGTATGAGACGGGGTCGTAGTGTGCCCCGATGTGGGATTTAAAAGGATTTGATGCGTTGATTGAAAGATAATTAAAATAGACAATTTAGACAGAGCCTTATTACTACGAATTACATTCAAATGATTCATTGCTTATTATTAACCACCTCCAAAAAGCGCCGAAATTAAAGTCGTTTTCATTCAGCTGAAACGACCAATGGGCCCCTCGGGGCCTGTACTGGGTACAACTGCGGCCGATTGGGCCCCGCATCGATATCTCTGTACCCTTGCAGCACAATTCTGTACCCTCTCACTTAAGTGTGTACCCTTGCCGAGTGGACCACCTATTTCTCCTCCCCCCTCCCCCGTAACCGCGCGCGGTTGCGGGCCCCCGTTTAAAAACAAAGAGCTGCCACCCTCACGCCTTGAAGCCCCAAGACCCAAGGCCACTCCTGCTCCGCAGGGACTCGCTTGTCGAAAGCCCGTGGAATTACGGTGGAAACAGTTTAGGCACGTAGTGCCTTGAAGCTCAGCGAGATTTAGGTCGTTTTTGGTCGTTTTTCGTACATGTAAAAGAGCACGTACCCCCCACTCACTGGTAGTCACTGAGTGAGTTTGACGCAAAATGTCCACTGACTGAGTGGACCCGGGGGCTCCACTGAACCCAGCCCTACTACGGACTCGTACTGAGTCGTACCGTACCGTATCGCGTACTACGACGCGTAGTACCGACCGTATCGCCGTCCGCGCCGACGGTCGATTCGCCACGCAGAATGCCACGCACGCGCAGATCCGATCCGGATTCCGGATCTGGATCCGGATTCTGGACATGTACAATCGCGATCTCGGACGATGAGTCACGCGTCGCGATCTCGCGGCCCCCGGGGGCTACAGTGCCGCTACACTGTGACAGGCCTAGGCCTACTGGTACCGGGGTAGGCTACAGCCTACTAGGCTAGAGCAGCCTAGCACTGGCTAGCAGGCCTACAGGCTACAGCAGGCCTTCAAAAAAACACATTTCTCGCGTTCATCTACCAGCTGCAGGCCGCGCGATCGCGCGCGCCCCCCGGCCGCGGGGCGCCGGCGGGGCCGGGGGCGCCGGCGAGGGCGTCGAGGGCGGCGCGGGAGGCGGCGAGGGCGGCCCCGCCGCTTCCCACCGCTTCCTCGCGAAGAAGGCGGGGCAGTCGAGCGAGTCGCAGGGGACGGCCGCCGGGTCCGCCTCCCCGCTCGGGCCCCGCCGCACGCCCCGCACGCCGCCGCGAGGCGCGCCCCCTCCGCCTCGCGCTCCCGCAGCCGCGAGAGGAGGATGTACGCGGCCGCCGCCGGCTGCGCGGCGCACTCGGCGCACAGGCCTGATCCCGAGCCCGTGCTGGCGCTGGAGCCGGGGCGGGTCGCAGCCGGGCCCGGGGCCGGGGCGAGGGCGTCGCAGACGGGGCAGTGGCGGGAGAGGTAGTAGTGCTCGAGGGTGGACGAGCTCGCCGCCCCGGGCAGGCCCGGCGCCAGCAGCGAGCCGGCGGAGCCGGAGGAGGAGGAGGAGGAGGCGTGGGGGAGGATGGGGCGCGCCGCCGCCCGCGCCGGCTTCGGCATCGCGTGGTACCTGTACCCCGGGGGGCCGGCCCCGGCTCAGATCCCGGGGGGTACACGGGACGGAGAGCAGGGGGGTACCAGGCCTCGAGGTCGGCGCCGACGAGCTGGAAGACGCGCTGGAGGGGGGGAATGATCTGTCGGCCCGTCAGCACCCAGCCCGCCCCGGACCCACCCCGGGCACGCCCGCCCCGGACCCGCCCGCCCCACGGGGGCGCACGGCCTTGGTGATGTAGTAGGCGGCGTTGATGCGGGCGCCGCCCCCGGCCCCGCCCCCGGCCAGGGACGACCTGCAAGCAGGTTCCGATAAGAGGGGCGAGGGGGGCGCCGGGGCGGGGGCAAACGGGCCCGCCGGAGCCGAGTTGGGCGCGCAGGAACTCGTGCGGCGACATCACCTGCCGGCGCCCGCGCGTCAAGCGAGCTCAGGCTTCTGGAGCGAAGGCTCGGGGCGGGGCGGGGCGCGCGTGGTCGACGAGGCGGAAGTGGGCGGCGGGGCCGGCGACCACCACGTACGGCACCCGCTCCCCGTACCTGCCAGAGATGTCAAATCCGATCCAGGGGCCCGGCTGGAGCCGACGGGGCGGAGCGGAGCGGGGCGGGGGGGCGGGGGGCACCGGGGCTCGGCGCGGGGGTCCCCCTTGACGGAGCGGACGGTGACGGCGGCCGCCGGCGGCAGCTGGCCCCGCCCGCTGCTGCGCGTCAGAGAGAGTGGAGAGAGAGAGAGGGGGAGAGAGGGAGACAGAGAGACAGAGAGAGAGGGAGAGGAAGAGAAGGGGGGCACCTGTAGGTGCCGAGGCGGACCTCGCGCGCGAAGATCAGATCCTGCGCCGCGATCAGCTCAAATAAGGGGCGGGGCGGGGCGGGACGGGGCGGGCGGGGCGGGGGCGGGCCTGGAGGGAGACGCGGCCCGTCATGATCTTCGTCCACTGCTTGCACAGGTACCGCTGCCCGCCCCGCCCCGTCAGCAGGCCAGACCCTGTAGAATCCCAAGGGAGGGAGGGAGGGGAGGGGAGGAGGGGGCGGCTGCCTAGGGGAGCGCGCCAGGAGCCTAGACTCTAGACTCCCAAGGGAGGGAGGGAGGGACGGGGGGAGGGAGGGGCGGCGCGCCTTGACGCGGGAGAGGTCGGGGTCGGAGAAGAGCAGCCGGATCGCCTTCTCCATGATCCGCTGCGAGGCGGGTCGGGCCGGGACGGGTCGGGACGAGACGGCGGGCGAGGAGAACGAAAAGAAAGAAAGGGGTGCGCGTGCGCGCGCGCGCACCTGCGTCGCACCGCACTGGTCCCGCCGGATCGCCTCGATGCCCTGCGAGCGGAGGTGAGTGGGGGCGATGATGAGGATGAGGAGGAGACGGAGTGCCTTGGCGTCGAAGACGGGTACGGCCTGGCCGGGGGCCTCGAAGGCGTGCCCCACGTAGCGCTTCTTCGTGATCAGCACGCACGGGTGGAACACCTTCTCCATCTGCGAGAGCGAAAGAAGAGCGAGGTCAGAGTTGGGCGACCCGGAGGGAGAGTTCGCGCCTTGGGGCTCGGGTCCGGGCGCCCGGGATCCAAATCTAGGGAATAGCCCAGTTGGATCTAAGAGGGCCGCCTCCGGATCCGAGGCCGTCCCGACGCAGAGGAGGGGGTGGGGGGAAGGGGGGGGGGGGGGTGATGGGTGGGGGAAGGGGGGGGGGTGGTGGTGGGCGAGGCGGCTCCACATTTAGACCCCGGGCGGCATCCCCCGGGCCCTTGGGCTCGAAAGTGGGGCGGGCCTGGAGCTTGACGGGGCGGGGGTTCGCGGCGGTGACGGCGGCGGCGATCTCGGCCCCCACCCGGAAGGCCTCCTCCCGGCTCGCCCCCGGCACCAGCACGAACATGCTGCGGCGGCCCCGACGCTCAGACGGGCGGGCGCGGGCGCTGAGCGGAGATCTAGAGCCGCGGCGGGCGGGCGCGCCTGTCGGTGTCGCCGTAGACAACGCGGGCGTTCCAGCGGCCGGACTCCACCAGCGCGATCGCTCGCGTCAGCGTGTCCCGCCCCGCCTGCGCGGCCACGACATCGATGCGTGAGACCAGGGTCTGGACCTTGAATCCGACGATCTCATCGATCTAGCAGCGAGTTTATCCCGCCTGCAGATCGGGTCTAAGACGGGCGGCGCGGCAGGCCTCGACGATGGCGTCGGCGATCTCGGCGCAGGGCATGCGCCCCGAGAAGCCCGCCGCCGTGTACCTGGCCAGAACGAGGCTTCAGACGGACGGGGCGGGGTGGAGGGTAGAGGAGGAGCGCGGGGCCGCCCGTACCCGTAGGTGACGTTGGCGATCATCTTCAGCCCGAACTGCCTGCTCGAGCGCCCCCGACTCTCAGCAGGGGTGAGGAGGGAGAGGGAAGGGAGAGGGGCGGGGCGGGGCGGGGCGGGCCGGGCGTTGAGCATGCGGTGGAGGACGGGGTCCCCCCTCGCCTCCTTCATCGCCCGCTTCACCTGAGGGGGAGGGGCTCAGGAGGAGGGAGGGAGGGAGGGGGGGGAGGGGGCGGGCGGGCCATGACGCGGGTGTCGAGGATCTCGCGGAGCATGCGCGGCAGCACCCCGGCCCGCACTGCCCGGAGGCCGGTCAGAGGAGATGGCGCGGGGTGGGCGCGGAGGGAGGGCGCGGGGCCACCCTCGGGCTTGACGAAGAGGGTGCCGTTGGGCGAGGCGTAGATCGCCTCCTCCAGCTCCCCCAGCGCCCCTAAGGAAGATAAGCAGGCGGGGAGAAGGCGGAGGCGGAGGCGGGGGTGGAGTTGGTGGGGGCGGACCCTTCGGGGGGCAGTAGCGGGGGTCGACCCCGAGGCGCCGGGGGCGCCCCGCCGCCGGCCCGCCCAGCTGCGGTTGCGAGGGCGCGTGAGGCCCGAAGAGGAGGAAGGGCGGGGAGGGGCGGGGAGGGGCGGGGAGGGGCGGGGAGGGGCGGGGCGGGCCTTGCCGAGGCAGGTGGAGAAGCAGAGGTTGTACGCGATCACCATCGAGGGGTACAGCGACTGCCCGGGGCGTGTAAGAAGGTAGAGGGGAGGAAGGGGGGGGGGGGGGGGGAGGAGGGGGCGGGGGCGCCTGGAAGTCGAAGACGATGACGGGGGAAGTGTAGAAGCGGCTCTCCGGCTCCATCACCTGAGGGGGGAAGAAAGAGAGACTAAGACGAGAAGGGGGGCGACGCGGAGGAAGAGGGGAGAGGGGAGAGGGGACCATGGGGATGCACTCGACGGCCGGCTGCGCCTCCACCTGCCCGCCCCGCCCGGCGTCACGCGAGGCAGGCGCCTGGGAGCGCGCGGGAGAGAGAAAGGGACGCCTGGCTCGCCTGGGCCTTGCTCGGGGAGAGGAGGAGGTAGTTCTGGGGCTTGGCGAGCCGCAGCATCATCGACTCCACCCGGTACTGCCCGCCCCGGTGAGAGGTGGGAGGCGGCGGGGCCAGCCGCGGGCGAGGGGCGGCGGTGCGAGAGAGGACCCGGGGCCCGCGGGCAGCGCGACTCTCCCCTAGCTCAGCTAGCTCCCTAGCTCCCTCGGACGGCGGGACTCTCTCCTAGCTTCCCAGCTCGCCGTGGGGACCCCTTCCCGTCGGACCTGGGAGCCGCGGGCGAGGACGGCGAAGAAGTCGATGCCGAAGGTGCGCGCCAGCTCCGACGTCCGCCGCACCTGCCCGCCGCGTCGCGCGGGGCCGGGAGGAGGGGGGCGGGGGGAGAGGGGCCAGCAACAGCCAGCCGCGTCGTGCGGCCAGCGAGTCTCGTTTCAAGCGGACATCTTCGCCGCGCCTCGCAGCCAGCCAGCAGCTCTAGCCTCGGGCGGGGCGGGGCGGGGCGGGGCGGGGCGGGGGCGGACGAGGTCGACGGCCTCGAGGATGGCGAGCGTCGCCCGCGCCCGCTGCCTGCGCGCCCGTGGCGTGAGGGCGCGAAGGAGGCCGAGGGACGGCCGCTTGAGGGACGGGGCCGGCGCACGCGTAGTAGCGGGCGACGCGCCAGCGGGGCGGGGCCGGCCTCCCCGCCGCGGGGTCCGGGGGCGCCCCCGGCGCGCCCCGCCACCACCGCGTCAGCACCGAGAAGGGGTAGTGCGGCAGCCGCGTCTGGGGGGGGCCCTCAGGCGGCGAGGAAGGGGGGGGAGGGGGCGAGAAGGGGGTGCCTTGAGGAGGTGCCAGGCGACGTTCTCGAGGGAGTACATGTTCAGCTTGAGCTCCCCCCGCATCAGCCGCCACACGTTCAGCACGTGCCTGCCGGAGATCAGGCCAGGGAGAAGGGGAATGGATAGGGGCGGACCGGCCGGAGATGTGGACGCCCGTCGCGTGGTCGACGCCGTACGCGTCCTCGCGGCGCTCGAGGGGCGTCGTCAGCCCCGGCGACCGCGAGAGCTCCCTACCCGCAGCGAGGGGAGGGTTGTTAGGCTAAGAGGAGAGGGCCAATAGGGTCGGAGGCGCAGAGCATGCACCGCTGGAGGTCGATGCCGAGGGCCGGGGCGCGCTCGAGGAGGTACCCCAGCGAGCCGCCCTGCACCTCGTACCCCGCCAGCACGTCCGGGTCCATCCCCCGCACCAGCTCCACGAACCCTGGGGGTACGCCGTTTAGACGACAGACTAAAAGGAAAGCGAAAGGGGTACCCCGGAAGAGGGCGGGCTCGTCGGGGAAGGAGCGGGCGTCGGAGAAGGGCTCGCCGGGGTACTCCAATTTCCAGGCGGCCCGGGCTCCCGGCCCCGTCGGTGGGGGCGGGGCGGGCGGGCGGGGCGGGGGCGGGGGCATGGGGTCCGAGGGGGCGGCGGGGGCGGGAGCAGAGGCGTCCGAAGCCGACGGGGCAGGGGCCGGCGGCTGAGCCGGCGGGGGCGGGGGCTCGGGGGGCTCCGGGGGCGGGGTGCAGGGCTCGACCAGGAGGATGCCGAGGCGGGGCCGGTACTGCCCCGGCCCGTGCCCCGCCCGGTCCTGCAGCTCCTCCTTCAGAAAGGAAACGCAAAGAAGGAGGAAAGCAAGGGAAGGGGAGGAGGATACGCGCCTGTTCGGCGTCGTCGTGGACGGCGTACACGATTGCCGCCACCGCGTCCGCCCGGGGGTCGGGCCTGATGGGGGTACACGATCAGCGAAGGGGGAAGGGGAGGAGGGGCGGCCGGCGGCGCACCGAAGCTCGCCGCGCGTGTTGGCGTGCACCTCGATGCTGCCGGAGAGGTCACAGAAGGCGAAGAAGGGGCGAAGCGAAGGGGAAAGGAGGCTTGCCTCAGGAGGGTGAGGAACTGGCCGACGTGGTGCGGCTTCGGCGGCTCTCGCGGGGCCCCCGCCCCGCCCTCCGACGGCCCTGTACCCCCCGAGGACCCCTCCGACCGGGCCGCGCCCGAGCCGCCGGCCGAAGCGGCGGCGGCGGCGCCGCCCGCCGAGGAGCGCGCAGGCGACTCGGCGGTGGGGCGGGAGGCCGGGGCGCCGCCGCCGCCGCCCCCGCCGAAGAAGTACCCCCGGTTGATGGAGCCGCGGTACCCCTCCGAGTACTTGGGCGAGGGCGGCCGCTCCCGCTCCGGCGTCTCCGGGTCGACGCCCCCGGCGCCGCCCTCCGCCCGGGCCCGCTTCGGCGGCGTGCCCCTGCGCTCTAGTGGTTAGTTCAGGGCGGACGTCGCGGGAGGGAGGGTAGGAGGGGGCGCGGCTCTAGATCTCTCGCACCTCGCCTCCTCCTCCTCCTGCCCTCCTTTTTGGTTCGCCGCCGCCTCGCCCGCCGCCGCCGCTTGGAGCGGTCTTGGAGCGGTCTTGGAGCGCTTGGAGGCGGTGGAGGCGGCGGCGGCGACGCGCTTGGACAGCAGCGAGAGGCGCGCGCTGCGGCGGCCGGCGCGGGGCCCCGTCAGCAGCGAGAGCTGCGGAGCGAGGAAAGGTTCAGCTGGGACGAGCAGGTCTCATAGACGGGGCGGGGCGGGGCGGGGGCGCGGGCCTGGGTGCCGCCGTCGGCGAAGGGGGCCGGGTCGTTGGCGCCGGTGCCCCGGCCCCCGCCAGCACCAGCCGCCCGTACGAGTCCACGCGCTCCGCCTGCACCGGTAACCGTTTCTTAGGACGGTCCACGTTTTCTTAGGGCGCAAGGGGGTACGGGCTTTGACGGCGCTGCGCTGGGAGGCGGCGAGGAGCCCCTCGGCCTCGCGCTCGAGCCACGCCCGCGCCTCCCGCCCCGTCGGCGGCGCCCTCCGCGCCGGCGTCAGCGCGTACACCCGCGTCCTGCACCCGGTTCAGAGAAGCGGGGCGGGGAGGGTGGGGCGGGGCGGAGCGGAGCGGGCGCCTAAAAGGCCGCTAAGGGCGCTAGAAGAGTGCGGGGCGAGGCGGGGCGGGGCGGGCGCCTGGGGGGGGCGTCTCGCCGAGGGCCAGGAGCCCGCGCCAGTGGGCGAGGCCGCGGGGCCCCGGCAGCGGCGGCAGGCCCCTCCGCTCCCGCGCCCTCGCCACCGTCAACCGCGTGTCGAACCTGAGCGAGGGGGGTGAGGTGTTGGGGGGTGGAGGGTGGAGGGGGGAAGGAAAGGGGGTAGGGCACTCGGGGAGGGCGGGGGTCTCGGTGGAGGGTACGCGGAAGTCGCGCCCTGCGAAGTGGCGCGGGCGCGCCGGCACGTCCCGCCGGTCCCCGTAGTATGGCTCCTGCGTCGTCCGAGCCAGAAGGGTCAGATGAGCCCCAGCAGTAGTTCAGGCGAGCCCGACGCGCCTCGTGGGCGATGTGGGGCAGGCCGTAGGAGCGGAAGGTCGCGGGGAGGTCGGCGCGGGAGGGCGGGTCGACGGCCGGCCGCAGCGCGAAGAGGGGCGTCGAGGGGGCGCGCTGGGGCGCCGGCCGCGGGGCCGGAGCCGGAGGCTCAACCACGGCAAGCGAGGGGGACGGGGTGGAGGGGGAGGGGGAGGAGCCGGCGCCCTCGGCGGGGGCGGGGGGCGGGGAGGGCGGCAGCGGGGGTGGAGGCGCGGGCTGAACGGGAGGGGGAGGGGGAAGGGCCGGTCCGCGGATGAAGCGGGGAGGGGGAGTGCTGGGCCACGGGCCCGGCGGGGTGGAGTCGGGGGAGAGGGGGTGAGCTGCGGCCGGGGGGGTAGACGGATCCTTGGCCCGGGGCGTCGAAGTAGGAGGTACAGGGGCGGGGCGGGAGCGGGGGGCGGCGGCGGCGTCTCCGGGATTTCGATGGGGTCGGGTGGACCGGGGTGGGAGGGGCCGGTCGACGGGGTCCTGGGTACAGGGGCGGAAGCGGAGGGAGGGGGGGCGGAGTCTCCGGGATCTCGATGGACGCGGGGGGCGCCGGTGCGGAGTGCGCCGGGCGCGGGGGGCTGGCCGGAGAGGCCACGTCGATGACCTCGTAAGGGGCCGGGCGGGGCGGCGGCGTGCCGGGAAGGTGGGCGGGGCGGGGCGGGGCGGAGGCCCGGGCCGGAGAGGGGGGTACCGGGGAGATCCCCGCCTCCTCGAGGGCGGCGGCGAGGGTCCGGAAGGGCCGCTGCGGCGTGCCGAGGGGCGTACCCCCAGCCGCCCGCGGCGCCCCCGGCGAGCCCCGGGGCGGCGCGGGGGGCCCCGCCTCGGCCTCTGCTTCGGCCATCTCCGCGTCCTCCTCCGCCTCGGGCAAAGGAGGGAAGGCGTCGCCGGGGCGGCCGGCGGACGCGTCGGCGGGCCCCGCGGCCCCCGCGCGCGAAGCCGCCGCCGGCGTCCTCCTCCTCCTCCTCAAGCTCTTCCCTTGCGCCCTGGACGGCCGCCCGAGGGCGGGCGGGGGCCCCGGGCCGCCTTCGGGCGGATTCCGACCGCCCAGGCCCCCCCTCCTCCCCCCCCTCCCCCTCGGGCTCCTCGACCTCGTCCCCCGCCCCCTGCGGAGCCTCAGCGGCGCAGCGGCGCAGGCGCGGGCGGGCCGCCGTTGATCGATCGCTCGCGCACCCCCTCCGCCTCCTCCCCGTCCTCCCCGCCCCCCGCCTCCTCCTCCCCGTGTTGGACCTCCTCCGCCGCCTCCTGCGGGGCGCCCTGCGGCTCGTCTCCTCCCTCCGAGCCGCGCGAGGCGGGGCGGGGCTGGAAACGCACCGCGGGGCCCGCCTCCACTTCCTCGTCCTCTTCCTCCTCGTCGACGATTACCTCCACGTGGCCGTCCCCGCCCCCCTCCTCGCCCTCCTCCACATCGTCGCCGCCGCCGGCCTCCTCCGCCTCCGCGGGCGGGCGCCGCGGCCGCCGCGGCGAGGCCGAGGCGGCGGAGGCGGCGGCGGCCTCCGGCGCCGGGCGGAGGTCCAGGGCGTAGCGGGGGACGGGGAGAGCCCTGCGCCGCCGGCCTCAGGCGGGTCGAGGGTCGAGGGGCGAGGGGCGAGGGAGGGGGGCGGACCCTTGGAGGGCGTCCGCCGCGCGCGGGGCGTCCTGCGCGCCCGAGCGGCGGCCGCGGCGCCTCCTCCTCCCGCTCCTCTTTTTCCGCCGCCTCCGCCTCCGCCTCCGCCTCCTCCATCTCGACCTCCTCGTACCCCTCCCCAGCGTCCTCGGGGAGCCGCTGTCCCCGCCCCTCTGCCGCCCCCGCTGCCGCCCCCGGACCCGCGCCAGGAGCCGGCCCCGCCGTAGCTTCCGCCGCCTCCGCCGCCGCCGCTCCGGCGCGCGCGCGAGCCCCGCGCCGAGCCGCCGCTGCTGCTGCCGCCGCCGCTGCCTCCGGGGCTGCCCCTGTCCCGCCTCTCAAGCACCAGGTCCTGCGCGGCTTGTTAGCGCACGGAAAGCTTTATGGACCTCCGACTTCGTTCGCTCGCACCTCGTCCTCGTCGCTGAGGAGGTCGCCCTGCCCCTCCTCGTCCTCCTCGTTCTCCTCCTCCGCGTCCTCGGCCGCCCTGCGCGCCTCCGCCGCCGCCGCCGCCTCGAAGCCCTGCGGGGCCCCATTCTAAGAGGCGGGGAGAAGGGGGGGAAGAGAGGGCGGCGCACGCGGAACTTGGGGACGTAGAAGTGGGGCCCGGCGCGCTCCTCGGCCGGCCCGAGCGGCTCGAACGCGCCCTCCACCGCGTCGAAGAAGTGGCGCACGTAGAACGTGTCTGCCGCCCCCGCCGCCCCGGTGCTCTCAGGGAGGGAGGAAGAGGGAAGGGCGCGCTGCGATAGGAGACGCCGCGGCGCACCGGCGTCGAGCCGCGGTGTCGGAGCGGCCGCGAGGCCGGGGCCGCCCCGCCTGCCGCCGCCGCCCATCCGATCAGATTGGTCAGATCACATCAGATCCGATCCGAACGCAGCGGACCGGAGGGCGGCGTAGGGGAGGACGCGGCAGCGGCGCTCGACGGAGGCGACCGGGTTCTTGTCCGTGTGGTCCGACGCGAAGAGCTCCCTGCACGGGCGAGGGCGCGTGAGGCGCGGGCCGGGCTCGGCCGAGAAGGTTTCTACCGGTGGCATCTCTAGCTACGGCCACAGAGGGCGAGGGGCGGGGCCCGTCTCTCGCGAGGGGCGGGGCCCGTCTCTATCTACCGGCGGCGGGACATTTCTAGCTGGCAGCGGGCGGGCGGGCGGGCGGGCGGGCGGGCGGGCGGGCGCACTGGTCGCCGTGGAGGCCGGGGACGCGCCCCAGCGACGTGTCCTCCGGCCGGTAGAACCACCGCACCTGCGCACGCACCAGGGGGTACGGGCTCAGACGGGGGGGAGGAGGGGGGGAGGGGGAAGGGGGGGCGCCTCCATCCAGTCTTCAGGCCAGTCCTCGTCCTCCTCCTCCTCCTGGCCTCGGCCGCCGAGCAGCCCGGGGCCGAAGTCCCGCCAGAGGCGCACCACGCGCGCCACCGGCGGCGGCGGCCGCGCCGGCGCCGGCCCCGACTCCGAGCCCTGCATGGGCTCATCAAGGGAAGGAGGGTGGGGGTGGATACAAAAGACAGAACAGACGCGCGCCTCCTCGCTGCCCCCCGCGTCCTCCTCCTCCCCCTCGAGGCGCGTGAGTAGGACGCAGTCCCCGGGGCGGATCCAGGCCCCGCTCGGGATGCGCGCCCGCGCGAGGCGGCGCCGCCCACCGCCCACACCGGCCCCGCCGCCGCCTCCTCCGCCGCGCAGGCGGCTGCGGCGGGGGCGGCGGGGCGGGCCGGTGCCGGCTCGTCCTCCTCGGCGGCGTCGGAGGGCGGCGGGGCCGGCGGCGGGGCGCGGGGGAGCGCCCGTGGGAGCCGCGCCCGTGGGAGCCGCGGCCGGGGCCGGGGCCGGCGGCGGCGGCGGCGGCGGCGGCGGCGGCGGCGCGGGCGGCGCGGCGGGCGAGGGCGGCCTGCTCCTCGCGGACGCGGGCGGGCGAGGGCGGCTCGGGGACTGAGGGCGGCACCGAGCTGCCCGAGGAGGAGGCGGGGGAGACGGGGGAGGGCGGGCGGCGGCGCGGAGGGGAGGCGGCCCCCGCCGGGCTCACAGCCTGTGGCCGGCCGAGGCTCGGGGGCCTGCTCCAGACGAGGACGGGCGAGGACGGGGAGAGCGGCGTGGGGGGCACGATCTCCCCCGAGCGCCCCGCCTCGGACCCGGCCTCCGCCTCCTCGAAGGCCGCCGGGGCGCCTCGGCGCTCCGCCTCCGGGCGGCGCGGCGGGCTTCCCGGATCCTCGAAGAGGCATCCGAGGCTGGCGGCCGGGCCGGCCCGGCCCCCGCTTCCGCCCCCGCCCCCGCCGCCCTCCTCCGCCTCGCCGCCCTCCGCTTCCCGGGCGCGCGTGCGGCTGCGGGCGCGCGGGGCCGGCGCAGGCCACTCCGGCTCCTCGCCGGCCGCCGCCGCCGCCGCCGACGACGCCGCTCCCGCCCGCCGCCGCCGCCGCCGCCGCTGTAGTTGATGCGGTCCAACTCGGCCTGCTGCCGCGCCCTCCGCCGCCACTGCCGCCGGAGCGTGAGGGAGGGCGGGGATGGGGCGGGGCGGGACGGGGTGGGGTAGGACCTGCTGGTAGCGGGGGTCGGCCTTGGACTTGAAGCGGGGCACGGCGGGCGGGGCGGGCGGGGCCCGCGGGGCGACGAGCGGCGCCAGGTTCGAGATGGCTGGGGAGGGCGGGAAGGCGGGGGCGGCCGTGCGGGGCGCGCGGGGCGCGGCGCCGCCGGCACGAAGGCCGCCGCCGGGGCACGCGGGCGGGGGCGGCAGGCAGCGGGGCGGACGCATGGGACGAGGCCGGAGCCGGCGCGGGCGGGCGGGAGGAGGAGGAGGATGCGGCGGCGGGGCGGGGGCGGGGGCGGGGCCGGCGGAGGCGGAGCGGGGGCGGAAGGGGAGGCCCCAGGCGGCGCCGGCGGGGCGGGCGGAGGGGGCGCTGGTGCGGGGCGCGGGGCCGGCGCCGGCGTCGGGACCGCGTCCTCGTCCGACGAGCCGGCGGCCGCCGCGCGCCCGCGCCCTGAAGGCGGTCAGGCCGCAGGAGGAGGAGGAGGAGGGGGGGGGCGTGGGCGGGGACGGGGCGCACGTGGGACCCCGGGGCCCGCGCTGACGACGGCGATGGGGAGTGCGCAGTAGCGCTTGCGCCCGGCCGGCGCCGGCGCCGGCGCCGGCGCCGCGGGCGCCCCCGCAGAAGCGTCGCGCCCCGCTTGCGGGCGGGGCGGGGTCCCTTGGCCCCGGCCCTCCGCTCCTTGCGCCCATCGCCCCCCGCCCCCGCCCCTCCTCCTCGTCCTCCTCGTCCCCGGCCCCGTCGTACTGCGGGATGCGCCTCGCCGCCTCCGGAGGCGGCCCCTCCCCTCGCGCCGTCTCCCTGCGCCAGATCAGAGAGCGTCCCCGGCCGGACTCGAGCCGGCGCACCGCATCTCGTCCGCCTCGCGCTGCGAGAAGATCGCCCCGTCGACGGCGCCCGCCGCCGGCTCCTGCTCTCCGGCTTCCTGGGGGAAAGGTCAAGGTGAAAGGGGTGGGGGGAGGGACAGGGGGTACGGGCTCGCCTCGCCGTCCTCTAGCTCTCGGTCGTACCCCTCGTCCCACCGCACGTCCGGCGGGGCCTCCTGCGCCCGGATCAGCGACCCTGTACCCCCCGCCCCAGGGGCCGCGGCGCGCGGGCCGCGCGCCTCGCCGCCGGCGCCGGCGCCGTCCCCGCCGCCCCGCATCCAGTCCAGGATGCCGCCAAGCTCCTCCTCCTCGGCCTGCTGGGGGGTACGTCAGGGTACAAAGGGGCGCGGGCGGGGCACGGCACCTGCGAGGCCCGGGCGAGGGCCGCCTCGTCGACAAACGGGCCGCCGCCGCCGCCGCCTTGGGGCGGACCCTCGCTGCTGCGCCGCGCCGCCGTCTGCTGCGAGAGCGCCGCCGCCGCCGCCGCCGCCGCCGCCCACCACTCGTCCTCGTCCTGGGGCGAAGTGAGCGAAGCGGGGGATGGGGTGGAGGCGGCGGCGCGGGGGTACCGGGTCGGTCGGCGCCGGCTCGGGCGGGGCGGGGCGGGCGGGGCGGGCGGGGCGGGGCGGGGCGAGGCGGCGCGGTCTGCTGCGGAGGGCCAGGCTCGGCTGCCCCCGCCGGGCCCGGTCGCCCCGTCCTCCCCGTGGAAGTCCGCCTCGTTGGAGGGGGCACGGCCTCGGGCGCGAAGGCCCCGGCGCGGGGGCGGCGGGGCCCGGGGCGGTGACCTGCGCGGCGGGAGGGGGCGAGTGGTCAAGCGCGGGGCGGCGTGCACGCGCCTCCGGGGCCGAGGAAAGGCGCACGGGTCGGGCGAGGGCGGCGCCGGCGGCGGCTGCGGGCCCCGGGCGGCGTCGAGGCGGCGGCGGCGGCTGCCTCCAGGAACGGGTTGCTCCACACGAACCTGCCCCGAGAGGGGGGTATGAGAAGAAGCCCGGGGAATGGCGGGGGAGGGGGGGGGAGGCGCGCGGCGGGTGTACCCCGCGTCTGGATCCTCCGGCTCCTCTTCCTCTCCCTCCCCGGCCGGCGCCGGCCGTTTCCGCTGCAGGGCGGGCGGCGGCGGTGGCGGTGGGGGCGGCGGCGGCGGGGCAGGCGGCTCTAGGCCCCCGGGGGCCCGTTCTCGGCGCGTCGGTCCTGCCGGCGCGGGTCGAGGACGGATCAAGAGAACAAGTGGCCCTGTGGCGATTCGAACCTGCGACGCGACCTCGTGCAGGCGGGCGCGGAGCGCGCGGGCGGCGGCCGTGGGCGGCGCCGGCGCCCGCGGCTGCGACTCAGGCGCCTCGGGCTGCGAGGCCAGTCCCGCCTGTCCCGCCGGGTCAGCGGTAAGGGAGACGAGGGGTACGCTGTTCTGCAAGGCGCGCCTGGCGCCGGCGCTCGCGGTCCTCGTCCCACATCGCCGCGAGGCTCTGCACCAGCTTCGTCTCCCGCGCCTCCCGCGCCTGGGGGTACCCCGTTCGGGGAGGGGGTACGGGGCGGGGAGGGGAGTGCTGCACGCGTACCCGGAGGGAGGAGGGGTTCGAGAGGCGCGGGTTTCCGATGGCCGCGGTGGGTAGATCCGATCGGTTCATGACGTCTGGGAGGGGGGGGTACCCGGTCGGAGGGGCATACCCCGGGGGGCAGAGCAGGGGGTACCGCACCCTCGACGGAGGCATCGAGCTCGAGCTCGCAGAGGGATACGCGTTTCGCGCCGGCCCAGGAGGGCCAAATGGCCGAAGGGGGGGTACGAGATGCCGTCCACACGCGCGTGCAGGCGGCCGCCCCGCGCTGGGCCCCTACCACGCGCTGCGTGTACCCCGTCGCCTCTCCCTGCGAGTCTGTGGGGGTACGAGCGGTAAGGGACCGCAAAGAGGGGTACGGGGATCGGGCGCGCCGCCGTCGGGCTCGGGGGGCGGGTCGTAGCCGATGGGGGTCCAGCGCTCACGCGGCCGCTCGGGCAGCGGGGTACGGAAACGAAAAGACGATAGATTCAACAGCGCCATGCCGTACCTGCAGAGAGGGTTACTGAAGGTGAGCGGGGGCGGGGAGCTCGGGGGGGGGGGTACGCGCAGGTTGAGGTCGACGAAGAGCTGGAGGAGGAAGGGAATGTGGGCCTCGTGGGGCTGGAAAGCGCGCCCCAGCACGGCGCCGCTCTGCAGCAGCGCCGCCGCGCGGCTCACAAGGCCCGGGTTGTATCTGGTTGTACCCCCCGTCGGGCCCGGGCCAGGGGCCGCCGGCGGGGGGCGGCAGGGGGCGCACAGGTATATCTTGACGAAGAGGCGCTCGGAGGGGTAGTATCCGTAGAACGGCTTCCCCCGCACGAGCGCCACTTTGAAGATGTGTGCGCGGGAGCGGCGCCCCGCCTGCGGCGCCGCCTCCGCGCCGGCCCCGCCCGCCGCGTCGGCCGCCGCCCGCGCGGCCCCGCCGGCGATCGCCGCGATGTTGGCGCCGCGGGAGAGTTCCATTGCGCGCTCGATGCCCGCCGCGAGCGCCGTAAGGAACGTGGAGACTGCGGCGTGGAAGGGGACTGTTCGCTTCGAATTCGAGGCCGCACGCGCTCGCGGGCGGCCGCACCTTGCACGGCGTCGGTTCCAAGGTCCTCCGGGTACGGAACAAAGAAGTACGGGAAGGCCTACGCCCCGGAGGCCCGAGAATGAGCGCGGGACCTTGAGGCGCGTGCGGCGGGCAGGGGAGCGCCGCGGCACACCCTGTGGAGGTGCAAGCAGGCCTTCTGGCCCGCCGGCGTCGACCCGAACACGCGCACGACGGGCACCTCCCGCACGACGGCGCCAGTTAGCGGGCTTCGCATCGGGTCCGCGCGAGCGATCGGCGGCGCCATGTAGAAGTCCGCATTCACGATGCGGATGCTGAACGCCGCCCGCGGCGGGCTCTCCGCCGACATTTTCAAGACATCGGAACTGGGTACAGGGACGAAGCACAAGCTTTGAAGAATGCCGAGCGCGGCGGCGAACCCGACAGCGAAATACGATCCCACAGCCGGTAAGCAGCGCGCTGGGGCCGACGTAACGGCCTACCGCAGTGCGCGCCTGACCGAGCCGCAGATCTCGAACGAGCCATTACAATCTCGAAAGTCGAGGCTGTCAAGTGAGCGATCTAGCGAGCCTCCTGCAACGCCGTAGGGCCGCGCGCGAGCGGCCGCCCCGCGGCAAAGTTCGCGCCGAGGTATCCCACGGTGCCAACGCGCCCCGCAGGAAAGCACTGCAGCATGGAGCGAACCTTCAGTTCCAGCCCGCGCCCGGCGTCAGCCTGCTGATGCGCGCCTGCGAGACCAAGCACACTGAGATCGTCCGGTGCGCGTGGGCGACGGGGCTTAGCTATTCGCGCCCTGAGGCGCGCCGCAGCATGCTGCTGGAGGCTGGCGCAGAGCTCGATGTGGTCTCGAACGAGGGCTACACCGCCCTGCTGGTCGCCGCCGCCGCCGGTTCGGGCGCGCGCGCGGGCGGGCGCGGGCGGCGCTGAGCGCAGCGGGCGCGCGGCAGGGAACGTGGAGACGGCGCAGTGCCTGCTGAACGCGGGGGCGAACGTGCTTCTCGGCTCGCCCGAGCGCTGGTACGACGCCATCGACGCCCTGCTCTCCTCCAGCAAGGCCGAGCAGCGCGAGCTCGCGAGGCGCGTACCCCCCATGCTTCCGCTCCATCTGGCATCCCCGCACGGGCCGATGGGGCTGGTCGCGCAGGCAAATCATGAGCCGCGGCTGCGGCCTCAGCGCCGAGACTGCGCGGCGGGACGGCCTCTCTCTCCTCGATTGGGCCGTCCGCGAGAACAACGGGGTACGCATACACCGTCTTGCCCGCATGCATTCCGTACCCCCCTTAGAGTTGCGTACCTCCAGGCCCGGATCGCCCTCATCCATGAGTGCACGGAGGCGCGGCGGCGGGCCGACTTCTCGCGTGACGTCACCGCCGTCGTCCAGCCCGTGCGCGCAGTACCCCCCTCCCGACGCCCGTACCCCTCCTCACCCCCTTCGCAGATACTGGAGCTTCTCGACGCCCGCGTCATCGAGCTGTTCCGCCGCGTCGAGGTACCCCCCCCCCCTCCACTCCCCGCGACGCCTCTCCCCATCCGAGCCCGTACCCCCCCCTCCCCCCCCCCTCGGCGCAGGCGCTGGGCGAGCGGCTGTCGAGGGTGGAGGAGCGCGTGGGGCACGCGCGGCCGCAGGCGCAGCCCCAGCCGCAGCAGTTCCACTAGCCCGCCCCGCCCCGCCCCGCCCCGCCCCGCGTCCGCGTCGGAGGCGCCTCGCACGCCGCCGAATCGTGAATTATAATTATGTATTCCGAGCTCCGCCTGAAAAGGAGAGCCGGGTGGCACTGCACTGCACGCGTACGGCCGCGCTGGCGGCGCGCGGCGGCCCGGCGGGCCGGGGTCCCGTCACCCCGTCCTGGACCCCTAGCCCCACGTGCACATCTAAATCTTGACCATGAACGAGATCGAGAAGAGAGGCGGGGATCCCGAGGCCGCTGAGCTCCCTCCCCGAGGCCGAGGGCGAGGCCGCCGCGTCCGACCGTCGGACGGGCGTCCGCGACCGAGCTCGAGCCACGTACTGAGTCATCGTACTTCGAGAGCGGGCCAGTAATCCAGTACTAGTAATCCAGTAATCCAGTCAAAAGGCTTCAAGATTTGTAAAAACGCGAGGAGGCGCCTTCCGCTCCGGATCCGAGGCTCCCTGCCCGGGGCAGGAGCTCGAGGTGCCCCTGCACGGAGTACATGCCCGGACAGGACCTCGAGGCGCCCACGCGGAGGGCGCGCAGGGACCGGAACCATGCGCCGCCAGCCTGGCGGGACGCCGCGGGAGACCAAAAATGTTCAAAGCTTTAATACTAGGGGCCCGGCCGCGTTTGGCGCGCCGGGGGTGCAAGGGGGGAACCGGGATCTAATGAAAGAGTCGTAGTGGCACGGGCATGCACGGGGCAGATGTAGATCGACCCCGGCCCGGCCCAGCTGCAGTAATAATCCATGCATGCCTGCCGGCGCCGGCGCCAGTGCCGCAGCTGAGACTGCTGCCAGCTGCAGGCTGGGAGATCGCGCCCCACGTGCACAGGCCGGCCCCCACTATATTGCAAGGGGGGGTACCCCCTCCCTTGCTCCCCTGGTGAATTGGTGCGGCGTACTTTCTGTGTTAGCAATTTTTGTAAGATGAGATTCTTTGCATGCACTCTCGTATAGGTGTGATCGCACCATAGCCGCTGCGAGCGGCGGAAAAAAATGCAATGGCGGGGCTGCGCAAACATGCCGAAGCCGCTCCTCACCTGCTATTGCTATATGCGCCAAACCACGTGCTCCTGATTGCTCTAAATGCGCTCTACAAACTCTGTCATACATGCCTTGGCTCGAGAAGCGGCGCGTCGCGCGCTAGGCCGCCTCAAGTACCTGTTGTACCGGGCGCCGAAAAAAAGCGCTCCCGAGAGTTTCAGGAGATCGTGTTACAGTACCCGTGCTTCAAGCTGGAGCAGGGGGGAATGGAGCAGGGGGGAATGGAGCAGGGGGGAATGGAGCAGGTGGCCATGGCAAGCGAAGAAGCGAAGCAGCTGTTACATGTGCACGAGCTCGCATGCGCAGCTCTGCTCGCGACGCCGCGTTCCGGTGCGCTTCGAATTCCGGCTGCGGCCTCGAGCTCGGGCCGCGGCGTTCCGCCTTAAGCTTCGCTCTCGGTTTCTGACGAACTCCGGTTCAAGCAGACTCCAGCTAAGATTTAGATATCGATATCGATATGTCTAGACCCTCAAGCGCAGTCACAATGAGCTGTCATGCCGGTGAGCAATTGCAAGTACGGCGCAGCCTATAGCTAGCCGCGCCGCGGCGGGCTGCCTAGGCCTCGCACGCGTACGAGTGAACGCCTAGGCCTAGATAGCTAGCCCTCAACGCCACGCGCGCGTGTCTTGACCCGCGGCCAGCGCCCCGGCCCAGCGCCCGCAGTATTCGCTGCAGCTGCAGCTGGGCCGAGCTAGCCGGCGCCACTGGGCCTCGCCCCCGCGCCGCCGCTCTCCAGAGCGCGCTGGCGCCTCGGCCCTAGGCCCTAGGCCCTAGGCCACCTGCCCCTCCGCTCGCTTCCCCGCCCGCCGCCCTGCCGGTTGCTTCAGCGTCGTCGACTCCAGGTTCGCTCCGCCGCTGCTGCCGCGCACCTGGCCCGGCCGCCCCCGCTGGGCCCCGCCCCCGCACGGCCGCTTTCCGGGGCGAGCTGACGCCTCGGCTCTGCGTATGTGCAGGCCTAGGCTATGCGCAGGGCCCGGCGCCACCTGCCCCTCCGCCCGCTTCCCCGCCCGCCGCCGGCGCCCTAGGCTTGCCGGCTGCTCCAGCGTCGTCGACTCCAGGTTCGCTCCGCCGCTGCTGCCGCGCACCTGGCCCGGCCGCCCCCGCTGGGCCCCGCCCCCGCACGGCCGCTGTCCGGGGCGAGCTGACGCCTCGGCTCTGCGTATGTGCAGGCTATGCGCAGGGCCCGGCGCCACCTGCCCCTCCGCCCGCTTCCCTGCCCGCCGCCGCCTTCGCCTGCCTGCCTGCCCGGTCCCGCCGCCCGCGACGCCACCCCACCTGCCCGCCTCGCCCGGCAGCCAGCCTTGCCTCTCTGCCCCTCCCCCCCTCCCCCCCCTTCCGCCCCCCCCCCTCCCACCCTAAGTACCCTGCAATGTGTACCAGTACCCCCCCTTGCACCTCCGCGCGTGGCCCGCACTTGCCACTCTTGCACGGGGCCGGGCGCGGTCTGCTAGTATGCTAACGCAGTGCCCCTAGGCCTAGCTCGTCCTTACATAAGTGCTTACAATAAAGTAAAAAAAGTAGACGACACGTACTCAGTATACTATGATAGCTAGGCCTAGCGACATCTTAATTAAAAAAAAAAAGACGACATGCGCACTTTGACCATGGCGTCAGCTGTTCTGTCATGAAGATCTGGTGTTTTCCGCGATGATCGAAATGATAAAAGAAAGCTGCCGCAACGCTGCATCGAATGCTATAGCTATCTATCGTCTTAAGATTATGCAATCACTTTAACTCACGATCGCGATCCTGCACGAATCGATTGCAACTGCAAGCTACAACTGAGCTTCAGTGGAATGGGACGTGGTGGTCGGCCCAGGACACGCCGCCGTCCGCGTGCAGCGCCCCTGCGCCGTGGGCGGCGTCCTCCTCCGCGTCGGCGGCGGCCGCCAGCGCCAGCGCCTCCGCCGCGGCGTGCAGCCCGCCGAACGGGTCGTCGGTCGCCTCTGCCGCCTCCGCCGCCTGCGGCCCACGGCTTCAATCGCGCGCTCCGCATTCAGAGCTGCATCGAGCCAGAGCGCACCTCGGCGACGAAAGAGTAGGGCCGCATCCCGGCGTCGACGTCGACGACGTTCGCCTCCACATCCAGGTGGTTGCTCGCCGGCTGCCCGCCATCGCCGACCTGCTCGTCCGCCCCGCCGCCGCCGCTGCCGCCGTTGTCGCCGCCGTTGTCGCCGCCGTTTCCATTGTTGCCGCCATTGTCGCCGCCGCCGCTGCCGTCCTGGGCCTGGCCGTCGGACCCCGAAGCCTCCGCGCCTGCTTGCTGCTGGTCTTGGGAACCGTCAGCTGCAGCCTGCTGGTCGGCGCCGCCCGAATCGCCGCCTGCCTGCGCCGACCCGTCCGCGCCAGGCCCGTCGGGCCCTTGGCCTTCTGCCGCGTCCGCTGGAGGTTGCTCCGGCTGCGCCGCCCGTCAGCGCAAGCTGCCAGCGACCGGCGGCATGCAGCACAAGCGGTCGCACCGGAGGCTGCTCGCCGTTGGACCCCCCCTGGCCGCCCGCGCCCTGCTCGCCGCCCTGCACCCCCAATGAGCCGACCCGCTTCGAAAAGCACACACTCACGGCCCCGCTCGGATGGCACGCTAAAGCGAGCGGGAACGCACCTCCGGAGGCGCCTCGCCGTCCACCGCGCCGCGGACCGTGTCCTGCACGCCGTCCACCGCCTCCTGCGCGGCGCCCTTCGCCTCTTCCACCGCCTCCTTGGCGCCGTCGACCGTCTCCTGAACCGCCGCCTTGGCGCCGTCCACCGTCTCGCTGACCGCATCCTTGACGCCGTCGACCGTCTCCTGGACCGCCGCCTTGGCGCCGTCCACCGTCTCGCTTACTGTCTCCTTGACGCCGTCGACCGTCTCTTGAACCGTGTCCTTGACGCCGTCCACCACGTCGCTGACCGCCTCCTTGGCGCCGTCCACCGTGTCGCGAACCGTGCTCTTGACGTCCTCGAAGGTGCTCTTCGCCTCGTCGATGGTGCCCGTCACGGTGTCCTGCGAAACCCGCTCACGATCGAGACGCCGGCTGCAGCCCGCCGGCCGAGCGACGCGCGACGCCGTCCGACGCACCTTGACGTCCTGGATCGTGTCCTTCACGTTGTCCACCGTGTCCTTGACCGTGTCAACGGCCTGCGAAAGAGGTCATGATCGGCTGCGCGACGGCGACGCGGACACTCTGACGAGGCGCGCGCGCACGTCTTTCACGGTCTGCACGGCCTTGAGCCCCTTGGAGAGGCCCTTGCCGAGCTTCTTCGTCCAGGGCTTCTTGGCTGCGGCCGTGTCATCCAGAGTAGCGCCGGCTGGGGCGTGTCGGGCCGGGAGGCGGCGCACCCTTCGGGGCCTTCTTGACTGCCTTCTTCCCCGGCTTCTTGGCAGGCTTCTTCGCCGGCTTCTTGGCAGGCTTCTTCTTGGCAGACTTCTTGACGGGCTTCTTCTTGGCAGCTGTGAAGGCGACGGCATCAGACGCAGTGCAGCGAGATTCGACGCAGCAATCGATGGAGCACCCTTCTTCACGGGCTTCTTCTTCACGGGCTTCTTCACGGGCTTCTTCCGCATGGGCTTCTTCTTCGCCATGGGCTTCTTCTTTTTGATAGTCTTGCGCGACGAGCGGCCCCGCTTCTGCATCGACTGTGCGGCCGTCAGCGCGTGATGTCGGCGAGCGCTGGCGCGTGAACGGGCGCACCGAGCTCCTGCGGAAGAACCGCGTGTAGTGCCTGAGCTGTACCTGCCCGTCGCCATCGAGCTCGAGTCCGGAGATCGATGCCTGCGGAGCCAAGGCGCTGAAAGGGTCGATCCCCAAACCGGCCGCGTCCTCAATCTCCTCCGCCGCCTGCGGCCCACGGCTTCAATCGCGCGCTCCGCATTCAGAGCTGCATCGAGCCAGAGCGCACCTCGGCGACGAAAGAGTAGGGCCGCATCCCGACGTCGACGTCGACGACGTTCGCCTCCACATCCAGGTGGTTGCTCGCCGGCTGCCCGCCATCGCCGCTCTGCTCGTCCGCCCCGCCGCCGCCGCTGCCGCCGTTGTCGCCGCCGTTGTCGCCGCCGTTTCCATTGTTGCCGCCATTGTCGCCGCCGCCGCTGCCGTCCTGGGCCTGGCCGTCGGACCCCGAAGCCTCCGCGCCTGCTTGCTGCTGGTCTAGGGAACCGTCAGCTGCAGCCTGCTGGTCGGCGCCACCCGAATCGCCGCCCGCCTGCGCCGACCCGTCCGCGCCAGGCCCGTCGGGCCCTTGGCCTTCTGCCGCGTCCGCTGGAGGTTGCTCCGGCTGCGCCGCCCGTCAGCGCAAGCTGCCAGCGACCGGCGGCATGCAGCACAAGCGGTCGCACCGGAGGCTGCTCGCCGTTGGACCCCCCCTGGCCGCCCGCGCCCTGCTCGCCGCCCTGCACCCCCAATGAGCCGACCCGCTTCGAAAAGCACACACCAGTGACCCCGCTCGGATGGCACGCTAAAGCGAGCGGGAATGCACCTCCGGAGGCGCCTCGCCGTCCACCGCGCCGCGGACCGTGTCCTGCACGCCGTCCACCGCCTCCTGCGCGGCGCCCTTCGCCTCTTCCACCGCCTCCTTGGCGCCGTCGACCGTCTCCTGAACCGCCGCCTTGGCGCCGTCCACCGTCTCGCTGACCGCATCCTTGACGCCGTCGACCGTCTCCTGGACCGCCGCCTTGGCGCCGTCCACCGTCTCGCTTACTGTCTCCTTGACGCCGTCGACCGTCTCTTGAACCGTGTCCTTGACGCCGTCCACCACGTCGCTGACCGCCTCCTTGGCGCCGTCCACCGTGTCGCGAACCGTGCTCTTGACGTCCTCGAAGGTGCTCTTCGCCTCGTCGATGGTGCCCGTCACGGTGTCCTGCGAAACCCGCTCACGATCGAGACGCCGGCTGCAGCCCGCCGGCCGAGCGACGCGCGACGCCGTCCGACGCACCTTGACGTCCTGGATCGTGTCCTTCACGTTGTCCACCGTGTCCTTGACCGTGTCAACGGCCTGCGAAAGAGGTCATGATCGGCTGCGCGACGGCGACGCGGACACTCTGACGAGGCGCGCGCGCACGTCTTTCACGGTCTGCACGGCCTTGAGCCCCTTGGAGAGGCCCTTGCCGAGCTTCTTCGTCCAGGGCTTCTTGGCTGCGGCCGTGTCATCCAGAGTGGCGCCGGCTGGGGCGCGTCGGGCCGGGAGGCGGCGCACCCTTCGGGGCCTTCTTGACTGCCTTCTTCCCCGGCTTCTTGGCAGGCTTCTTCGCCGGCTTCTTGGCAGGCTTCTTCTTGGCAGACTTCTTGACGGGCTTCTTCTTGGCAGCTGTGAAGGCGACGGCATCAGACGCAGTGCAGCGAGATTCGACGCAGCAATCGATGGAGCACCCTTCTTCACGGGCTTCTTCTTCACGGGCTTCTTCACGGGCTTCTTCCGCATGGGCTTCTTCTTCGCCATGGGCTTCTTCTTTTTGATAGTCTTGCGCGACGAGCGGCCCCGCTTCTGCATCGACTGTGCGGCCGTCAGCGCGTGATGTCGGCGAGCGCTGGCGCGTGAACGGGCGCACCGAGCTCCTGCGGAAGAACCGCGTGTAGTGCCTGAGCTGTACCTGCCCGTCGCCATCGAGCTCGAGTCCGGAGATCGATGCCTGCGGAGCCAAGGCGCTGAAAGGGTCGATCCCCAAACCGGCCGCGTCCTCAATCTCCTCCGCCGCCTGCGGCCCACGGCTTCAATCGCGCGCTCCGCATTCAGAGCTGCATCGAGCCAGAGCGCACCTCGGCGACGAAAGAGTAGGGCCGCATCCCGACGTCGACGTCGACGACGTTCGCCTCCACATCCAGGTGGTTGCTCGCCGGCTGCCCGCCATCGCCGCTCTGCTCGTCCGCCCCGCCGCCGCCGCTGCCGCCGTTGTCGCCGCCGTTGTCGCCGCCGTTTCCATTGTTGCCGCCATTGTCGCCGCCGCCGCTGCCGTCCTGGGCCTGGCCATCGGACCCCGAAGCCTCCGCGCCTGCTTGCTGCTGGTCTAGGGAACCGTCAGCTGCGGCCTGCTGGTCGGCGCCACCCGAATCGCCGCCCGCCTGCGCCGACCCGTCCGCGCCAGGCCCGTCGGGCCCTTGGCCTTCTGCCGCGTCCGCTGGAGGTTGCTCCGGCTGCGCCGCCCGTCAGCACAAGCTGCCAGCGACCGGCGACATGCAGCACAAGCGGTCGCACCGGAGGCTGCTCGCCGTTGGACCCCCCCTGGCCGCCCGCGCCCTGCTCGCCGCCCTGCACCCCCAATGAGCCGACCCGCTTCGAAAAGCACACACCAGTGACCCCGCTCGGATGGCACGCTAAAGCGAGCGGGAATGCACCTCCGGAGGCGCCTCGCCGTCCACCGCGCCGCGGACCGTGTCCTGCACGCCGTCCACCGCCTCCTGCGCGGCGCCCTTCGCCTCTTCCACCGCCTCCTTGGCGCCGTCGACCGTCTCCTGAACCGCCGCCTTGGCGCCGTCCACCGTCTCGCTGACCGCATCCTTGACGCCGTCGACCGTCTCCTGGACCGCCGCCTTGGCGCCGTCCACCGTCTCGCTTACTGTCTCCTTGACGCCGTCGACCGTCTCTTGAACCGTGTCCTTGACGCCGTCCACCACGTCGCTGACCGCCTCCTTGGCGCCGTCCACCGTGTCGTGAACCGTGCTCTTGACGTCCTCGAAGGTGCTCTTCGCCTCGTCGATGGTGCCCGTCACGGTGTCCTGCGAAACCCGCTCACGATCGAGACGCCGGCTGCAGCCCGCCGGCCGAGCGACGCGCGACGCCGTCCGACGCACCTTGACGTCCTGGATCGTGTCCTTCACGTTGTCCACCGTGTCCTTGACCGTGTCAACGGCCTGCGAAAGAGGTCATGATCGGCTGCGCGACGGCGACGCGGACACTCTGACGAGGCGCGCGCGCACGTCTTTCACGGTCTGCACGGCCTTGAGCCCCTTGGAGAGGCCCTTGCCGAGCTTCTTCGTCCAGGGCTTCTTGGCTGCGGCCGTGTCATCCAGAGTGGCGCCGGCTGGGGCGCGTCGGGCCGGGAGGCGGCGCACCCTTCGGGGCCTTCTTGACTGCCTTCTTCCCCGGCTTCTTGGCAGGCTTCTTCGCCGGCTTCTTGGCAGGCTTCTTCTTGGCAGACTTCTTGACGGGCTTCTTCTTGGCAGCTGTGAAGGCGACGGCATCAGACGCAGTGCAGCGAGATTCGACGCAGCAATCGATGGAGCACCCTTCTTCACGGGCTTCTTCTTCACGGGCTTCTTCACGGGCTTCTTCCGCATGGGCTTCTTCTTCGCCATGGGCTTCTTCTTTTTGATAGTCTTGCGCGACGAGCGGCCCCGCTTCTGCATCGACTGTGCGGCCGTCAGCGCGTGATGTCGGCAAGCGCTGGCGCGTGAACGGGCGCACCGAGCTCCTGCGGAAAAACCGCGTGTAGTGCCTGAGCTGTACCTGCCCGTCGCCGTCGAGTCCGAGTTCGGAGGTAGAGGCCTGCGGAGCCAATTGCAAGGTCGGATTCGCGTGCGGCGTTGTGGCTTGCGGTGCGGGCGCGTTCGTCGCACCAGTCCGTCATGATCATCGACGGCCTGCGAGCCGGAGTCGAGCAGCAGGTTGATGAACCTGTAGATGGCGATGCCAGGCCCCGAAATGTAAGGCAACTCCGGCTCGGCCGCGTGCTTGGCCGCGGCCCCGCCCTTGGCGGACGTCGATGCCGTGTGGCTGTCCTCCTTGTGGTCGTCGTCCCACATCAACGCCTTACGGTCGCCTAGCACTGCAACGTCCGAGCGACCGTGACCGTGGTCGCGATTATGATCGTGATCGTCGCCCTGCGCTCGTCGTCAGGAACGACGCACGGCACGCCAGCGAGGGCCGAGAGCACGCACCTGTCGCTCCTTCGCGCCCGCGCCCTCCTCGAGCTCCTGCGGGGGGCGTCAGACGTGGACAACCGGGCGGGCGGCGGGGTCGGCCGTCGGCCGTCGGCGGCGGCGGCGCGGCGCACCACGTCGTCGGCCCCGTCGCCGAGGACGGCGTTGAGCGTGTCGGGGCGCACGCCGCCCGAGACGAGCTTGGCGAGGAACTTGGCCTTGAGCTCATCGACGGAGGCCGCCGTCTTCTCGCCCAGCGCCGCCGCCACCTTGCCCTTGAGCTCCGCGAAGCGCTGCTCGACGCGCCCCGCGAGGACGCCCGACACGGCCGCCTTGCCGAGCTTGTCGAGCGCGTCCAGGCCGGCCTTGCCGCCGGCCGAGAGCGCCTTGGCCACCTTGTCGCCGATGGCCTTGCCGAGGGCCGTCCGGAGAGCCTCCTTGGCGGTGAGGCCCTTGGCGCGGGCCTCCGAGGCCGCCCGGGCGAGCTTCGCCATCGTCGCCGGCTTCAGCTTGCCGCCCAGAGCCTTCACGACGGCATCGGCGACGGCCTTGCCCAGCGCCTTCTCCAGCGACGCCTTCGCGGCCGCCGCCTTGCCGCCGGCCGGGCCTGCCGCCGCCTTGGTCTCAGCCGCCACGGCCGCCTTGCCGAGCTTGTCGAGCGTGCGCAGGCCGACCTTGCCGTTGGCCGAGAGCGCCTTGGCCACCTTGTCGCCGATGGCCTTGCCGAGGGCCGCCCGGAGAGCCTCCTTGGCGGTGAGGCCCTTGGCGCGGGCCTCCGAGGCCGCCCGGGCGAGCTTCGCCATCGTCGCCGGCTTCAGCTTGCCGCCCAGAGCCTTCATGACGGCATCGGCGACGGCCTTGCCCAGCGCCTTCTCCAGCGACGCCTTCGCGGCCTCCGCCGCCGCCTTGGTCTCAGCCGCGACGGCCGCCTTGCCGAGCTTGTCGAGCGTGCGCAGGCCGACCTTGCCGTTGGTCGAGAGCGCCTTGGCCACCTTGTCGCCGACCGCCTTGCCGAGGGCCGCCCGGAGAGCCTCCTTGGCGGTGAGGCCCTTGGCGCGGGCCTCCGAGGCCGCCCGGGCGAGCTTCGCCATCGTCGCCGGCTTCAGCTTGCCGCCCAGCGCCTTCACGACGGCATCGGCGACGGCCTTGCCCAGCGCCTTCTCCAGCGACGCCTTCGCGGCCGCCGCCTTGCCGCCGGCCGGGCCCGCCGCCGCCTTGGTCTCAGCAGCGATCTTCTTCGCCTCGCTCGCCGCGACGGCGATCTTCGCGACGCCCATCTTGACGAGGTCTTTGCCGAGCGCGCGGGCGAGCTTGTCGGCCCGCGCCTTGCCCAGCGCGGCCCGCACCGCCACCTTGACCGAAGTTCCCGCCTTCGTCGCCCCGGCCACCGCCTTGCTGAGCTTCGCGAGGATGGACGGGCCGAGCTTGCCACCCAGCGCCTTCGCGACCTTGTCGCCCGCCGCCTTCCCGAGCGCCTTCTGCAGCGCCACGGTGGCGGCCGCCGCTTTGACGGCTTTGGCGGCTGCCTTGGCCGCAGCACCGGTGACCGCCCCCTTGACAGCAGCTTTGGCCGCTGCCGCCTTGGCCGCTGCCGCCTTGACTGCTGCCGCCTTGGCCGCAGCCTTGGCAGCTGCTGCTTTGACTGCAGCTTGGTTTGCTGCCGCCTTGGCGACCGCTTTGGCGGCTTCGGCCTTCGCCGCAGCTTTGTTCGCCGCCGCCTTTGCCGCCGCCTTTGCCGCCGCCTTTGCCGCTGCTTTGGCTGCTGCTGCCTTGGCCGCAGCTCTGGCTTCCGCCGCCTTGGCCGCCGCCTTGGCGGCTGCCGCCTTTGCCGCAGCTTTGGCGGCGGCCGCCTTGGCTGAGGCGGCGAGGCCCATTATATCGTCGAAGTCTTCGTCGATGAAGTACTCGTTGTTCTGATCGATCGCAACGCGCGCATCAGCCGGCGAGCGCGGGCGGGGGCGCTGGCACCGAGGCGCCCCTCACCTCCAGCCCTTGGGGGGCGGGGAGCGCGAGCTTTTCCAGAGCAGCGGCGCTCGTGACGACAGCCTGCAGGTGCGGCAGGATCGCGTCAACTTCGCGAGGCAAGCCGGCGCCGAGCGGCCAAGCGGAGCCGAACGGAAGGACGGACCTTGGGGGCCGCCTTGACGACCTTCGCGAGCAGCTTGCCCTTGCCGGCGCCGGCCTTGTTCTTCTCGCCGCCGAACAGGAACGAGCGGTCGGCCTTGCTCGCGAACTTGAGCTTGTCGGAGACCTTCGCCTTCTCCTGGCGGACGCGTCACCGGGTGGAGCGCGCCGGGGGGGCGATTCGAGAGCGGCGGGCACCTTGCTCAGCCCGCTCTTCAGCTTGGCCTTCTTGTCCTGCGGGCCGGGCCGGGCGGGGGGAGCCCGTGAGCCGCGGCGAGGCCTAAGCGCACGCTCGGGGGAGGTCGGGGCCGGTTGCGGCCGCGCACTCTCTCCTGGAGCGAGTGAATCGCATTCTTCAGCTTGTCGTAGGCGCTCTGCTTCGCCTTGGGTTTATCGCCTGCGAGCGCGGCGCGGCCGGGCGCGGCCGCAGCGCGTCGGCGAAGTCGGCGCGGCGCAGGGGCGGGGCGCGCGCGACGAGCGCCGCCGTACCCTTTGGCTGCGAGCCTTTCGGCTTCTGCGGAAGAGAGCCCGCAGCGCCCGCGCCTCCCGGCGACTGCGCATGCGCACGCGAGCGAACGTCAACGTCGAGGGCAGGAGCGGACTCGGCTGGCACCGAGCGGGCTGTGAGGCACACCGACTTGATCGGCTTCGCTATCCTGGCGCCCATGTCAACTGCTCGCGGCTGGGACGGTCGTTGCAGCTGGAACGGTCGACGTCGCTGTATCTGGAGTCCGGCGGTCCCTGGACGCTAGACAGGAGTCCGCGCCTCGTTGGAAGGGAGAGCTGCGACAAAACAGTGAGCGGACACGCCCGCGGTGTCGGGCACGACGCGCTCGTCGAGACGAACGAACCGGGTCACGCTACGGCGACGCTCCCGCGATCACAGCCCTTCTGCACGATGAAGCTGCACAAGCTTGGTCCAATGCGCTGCACCCGCGGCGCCGCGGCGCCCCTGGTCGGCCGTGCGATGCGGCGGCCCACGTTCGTCGCACGCCGTCGGCCGGCTGGAACGGAGCCGCCCTAAAAGGTGCAAGAGCTGTCTTAGACTCTTAGAGTCGACGTGGGTGCAAAGGAGCGCCCGGAGAGTGACGCCGACTCGGCTTCACCAGCTGGTGCACCTCAGGGGGGAGGAATGGGGAGTACAGCATATTGTTGCTCTCGCAACCTGGAGCAAAATCTAGAGCGTTAGCGCGCGTCCCGGCTCTGGGAGAACACCCGTCCAGGCTGTACAGCGATGGACAGGAAGCCGCGGGCTTCGCCCCGGGACCCCAACCCCAGCCGAACACCCCTCGTCCTGCCCATACGGCCCCAGCGAAGCCCGCGCAACCCCAGCCCTCGCCCGGGTGCAGATGCAGTGTCGCCTAGGAGACCGTCAGAGTCTAGGCTCCCGCAGAGCGTTGAGCCGACCAGCCCGACCGGCGGGTTCTTCTCTCGCGCCGGAAAGAAGATCAGCTCATGGCTTGGCAACAAGGATGAGAAGGGCGCCAGCAAGGGCGGGCCAGGCACAGCTGTCGCGCTAGTGCCAGTGCCAGTACAGGGGCCGCACCCCGCCGATCGTAAGCTGGATGTTGCAGAAATGCAGCCTCTCGGGCTGACAATGCCAACCTTCTCGGTCCGCTGAGCGCCGGTGAAGCGCGCCCAACGCTAGCTAAACTTTCAATTGCGTAGGACATGATCCTGGCGAAACACAACAAGATCCAGCCGCTGCCCGCTGAAAGCAAGCTCGTGGACATAGAATCACAAGGATTGTCAAAGCCGACAGTGAGCCTCCCCTCTGTTGCGCTCCACGGCGGCTCTGATCGGGTTGCTTTCTTGCAGGAGGGCACCTATGCCGCGCCTACCATAGCGATCCACGGCCCAGCAAATGGAACAGCGGGCGGTGCGAGAGTCACTCCGATCGCTGTGGCGCACGGCTGAGCCTTCCCGCAGGCACAGAGCTTACGTCCATATTCGGCGTGGCGCCGCCCCCTTCTGTGTACTCGGCAGCGACCAAGGCGGTTTCAACGAAGGGAGAGATCCTCCAGCAGCAGGTCTACCGCGACCTCTCGAGCCGCGCCTTTGTTTTCCGGTCTGCGGTTGTCCCCGTCCGCACTGCAGCTCCGCCGCTGACGGCGGCGGCGCAGGGAGAAGATCATTGAGGAGTTCCGCCTGAAGGACGAGATCCTGGAGGAGAACAGCGAGAACGCGCCGCAATACTCCTCCACGGAGGTCGTCCGCGGTCCGCCGCCGCCGCCACCGCCGCGCGCGCCGCCGCTGCGCCGGCGCCGACGCGCGCGGCAGACGAGAAGCTGATGACGAAGGTGCTGTTCGAGAAGCCGACGCAGCTCGTCCGCTTCAAGATCTTCAAGCGCTCTGCGGAGAACAAGGTCCGCCCCGCCGCTGGCCGGTGCCGCCGCGTGCCCGCGAGCCACCGCACCCACGTGCCTGGTGCCGCAGGACCAGAAGATCGACCGGCGCCTCATCCGCGTGCGCAACATCAACACGGTGCGCGTTCTCGTGTCGATTTCCGCGACCCTTGTTTCGTGTTGGGCTCCTTCGACGCGACCGGCAGGTCCCCTTGGGCGTGTGGGCCGCTTGGGTCGTCGACTCCAAGTTCTTCAACATCCTCGTCAAGTGCGCTTCGTGAACGTAGTTTTGCCTCGCCCGTTCGATGCAGTTTCCTTTACGTCCCTTATCTTCCTCACCGCTTTCTTCTCCTCGGCCTCCAGTGCCGCCATCATTCTGAACTGCGTGATGATGGGGATCCAAAGCGAGCTGAAGGTCCGCCTTTGCAGCAGCGGTTGCTCACGCGGCCAGCAGTCTTGCCCAGCGGCTGCTCACGCGCGGGCGCCGCAGGACGAGGACTACATGGCGGTGCGCGTGCTCAGCATGGTCGACTACCACCTCCTCATCCTCTTCGCCATCGAAATCTTCCTCAAGGCCCGCCCCCACCCCGCCCCGCCCGCCGCGCGCCGCCCAGCCGACGCTCCCTGGCTCCTCGCAGTGGATCGACAACTTCGAGAAGTTCTGGCAGAGCGGCTGGAACATCTTCGTGCGCGCCTCGCCGCCGCCTTCACGCCGCCGCCGCCGCCGCCGCGCGCCTGACGGCGGTCGCAGGACTTCCTCGTGACGTTCCTCTCCATCATACCCGAGATCATCGTCGCCGCCTCCGGCCCCAGTGCGCCCCGCGCGCGCGCCCCGCAGGCGTTGCGCGTCTGTTGCGGTTGACCGCGCCGCAGCGCGCGCCGGCGACAAGAACGTCATCACCATCGTCGCGCGGCAGGCTCGCACGCCCGCCCCATCTTCCAAGGTGTGGGCAGCTGACGGCCGCGCAGATCCGGACCTTCCGAGTCTTCCGAACGTTCAAGGTCGTCACGCGGTTCCGGAACCTAAAGATCATCGTCAGAACGGTCCTCGACGCCTTCGGGGTACGTGACTCTCTGCGCGGCCCGAGTGTACCCCTCGCTTCGCCGACGTACCCCGCAGCAATTCGGGTACATCGCGCTGCTGATGATGCTGCTCTTCTACCTCTACGCGGTACCCCTCTTTGTCTCGTCCTCGCCCATACCCCTCCGACGCCGCGGTTCCCCCGCAGGTCTTCGGCGTGGCGTCCTTCTCGTCCTACTCGGAGTCGAACATCCCGGGGCTGAACTACCAGCACAAGTTCTCGTGCGCCGGGCCCGCCGTCTCTTCCGAGCGGACGGGCACCGGATGACGGGACCGGCAGCGATTTCGGGGCGGCAATGTTGACGCTGTTCCAAATGCTTACCCTCGACCAGTGGTACAAGTGCGCGTTCTGTGTGCCCAGCTTTACGCCGATCGCCGCTGAGAACGCGGTGCGGTGGCCAGGATGTGCATGGAGATATCGAAGTACACTGTGGCGCCGATCACGATCGTCTACTTCATGACGTGGGTGTGGATCGGCGCGTTCATTTTCCGCAACATCTTCATCGGTGTCATGGGTCCGCGCCGCCCCCGCCCGGCTGCGCCCGCGAGCGATCGCCGACGGGAGCGCAGTGCGGAACTTCCGGGCGATCAGCGCGGAGCTGGCGAAGCAGGCGAAGGACGAGGCGAAGAAGCGCAAGCTCGAGCGGATGCTGAAGAAGCTCAACCAGCGCTTCAGGAACCGCGACGGGGCGACGGCGCCGGGCGAGGGCCCGGCGCTCTCGGCGAACCTGCTCGAGGCGCTGAACAAGGGCGGGGACGCCGGGAGCCAGGCGGAGAGCCAGGTCGGCAGCCAGGCGGGGAGCCAGCGGCAGGCCGACGACGACGCGCCGGCCAGCGTCTCCGACGAGGCCAGCCGCCCCGCCGTTCTCGTGGCCGCGGCGGGGGCTGACCGGCGCTGGGGCGGGCGTGCGCAGGGCGGGAAGAAGCAGAAGCCGGAGTCGAAGAAGGGGGTCGGCTTCGCGGCGGCCGACGAGGTGGACGAGCCCCGCGCGAAGCTCGCCGGTGCGGCAGCGGCCACGCTCTCGCCCCTCCCCGCTCGCCGGCGCTGACACGGGCGGGCAGCGTGGGTTCGGAACCAGGAGCCCGGCCCGCCGCCGCCAATGACGGACCGGGCGGTCGCGGCGGAGCGGGAGGGGCTGGAGGGGGCCAAGGCGGCCATCGCCCAGCCGGGCAGCGGGGCGCTGAGCGTCGGGGCGGGGAGCGGGCCGGCGAGCGGCGCGCTGCAGTCGCTGGGGCCGGACGCGGAGAGCTTCCGCCCGAACCGGCGCGGCAGCGTCCAATTCGGAGCTTCGGCGTCGCCCGTGGCTGCTGTGAGCTCCGACCCGGCGCTGGGGACGCGGAAGCGGGGCGGGCTGAAGAAGACGGCGGCTGTGGGGGCGTCGGGCACGCCGGCGGGCGTGGAGTGGGGCCCGACGACGACAGCGGAGGCGAACCCGCCGACGCGGCGCGAGGAGGACGGGACGCCCGTCGAGGGCGGCCTCGCATCGTCGGCTGCGATGGCGCCCGTGGCGGCGGCGGCGGCCGCGGCGGCCGCGGGGCCGTCGAGCAAGAGCCCCGAGGGCGACAAGAGCCCGGAGCCATCGCCGCCGGAGTCGAAGCGGGAGTCGCCGGTGCCGGACGGGCGGGCGAGCAAGGCGAGCTTCGCGAGCGCCGGCGAGGAGGGCAAGAAGAAGAAGTCGGCGCGCTTCGGGCCCGCCGAGGACGACCCGCCCCGCGCCTCCTCTCCGGTCCCCGCCAAGAAGGGCGTCAGCAGCATCCGGTCCGCCCTCGCCCCCCGGCCCCCGCCCCCGAGCGCCCAGTCCAGTTGGTTGACGCCCACGCAGCTTCTCGAACGCGGACGAGGAGGAGAAGAGGGACGAGGAGATTCCGGCGCCGGCTGCCGGCTCGGACGACGGCGCCGGGGCGGGCGCGGGCGGGTCGGACGAGGAGGGGAGCGTGGACCCCGCCGAGGCGATGCTCTCCAAGTGCGCTCCGCTGCGCGGCGGGGCCTAGACCGAGCTCCCGTGCTCAAGTCTCGCGCGCAGGCTGAACGCGGGGCGGGGGGCGGCGGAGGGCATCGACGCGTTCACGCACGAGCGGTGGGCGCGGGAGCAGGACGACATCGCGGACGTGATCGCGACGGTCGCCGCGTACAAGAAGGAGACCCTGTGGCCTCGGTGCGCCGGGGCGGGGGCGGGGGCGGGGGCGGGGGGCGGGGCTGAGGGGGCGGGGCTGAGGGGGCGGGGCGGGGCGGGGGCAGGGACACGCTGTTCGCGTACCTGCAGTCGATGGAGGGGCTGATGGAGGTCATCCGCGAGCACGAGGAGCTCATGCAGCTCGCCTGTGCGCCCCCGCGCCCCCCGCCCCGCCCCGCCCCGCCCCGCTCGGAAAGGCATTCACCCGCGCCGCTCACCGACCCGCCCCGCAGCGATGGCGCTTGTCGGGCTCCACGACACGGACTAGCCTCTTGCTGTCCCTTCGTACTCCTTTCGTATGTTTCTCTAGATAGCTTCCTTTCGCATGTGTTCCTGCGAGTCGCTTCAGCATCGTTTTCTGTTTTCGGGGGGGAGGGTCCTTTCAGTGCGCCTGTGCTGTCTGTAACTACGCAAGTATGCTGCGTGCCGTGTGGCACCGCATATATGCATGATTCTTGTATTAGTTGTTTATAATAAGTAAACAGTGCGGTAGCATGTCGTAGGACATGACAGGCAAGCGCGCGCGCTCGTCGAGCAATTGCAAACGTCGGAGTGCTCGAGGCCACTATACTATGATAGGCCTGAGCCCTTGCCAGTTGGCGACGAGGTCTTGATCATGAATAAGATCAGCCTGCGCATGCGCATGCGCAGCTGGCATGCGGAGCGCCGGCGCCGCGACCACACGCGCCAGGCGATGGGGTACTCTGTTTTGAAACCTGCTGCGTACCCCGCTCGGGCGCAAACGAGCTTTGATCCGCAGGCTCACCGGCCCTGGATTCCCCGCAGGCTCTCGCAGGCTAGCGGCGTCCCAGCAACTTTGGTGAGCCAAGTTCAGCAACGAGCTCTCCCTCCGGGGCGGCGCTAGGCCGCCGCTAGCTATCGATTGAATTGATTCAGTCGGCCGCGGCACCGCCGGGTGCGCGGCGCGGATCGGAGGCCGCGCATCGCCTTTGCGCTCTTTAGCTTTATCTGTAGCTAAGTCATCGCAGCAACGCCCTAGCTACGTGGTGCAGCGGCCCAGGCCCCAGGACTACGTGGTGCAGCGGCCCAGGACGGTCTCGGCGGCAACGCACTGACAGCCCGAGCAATCCGCAGCCCCAGGGCCTCTCGGGTCTAGAGCAGCATTTCGTATCAGCTGCTCGCACGCTCAGACTTCAGCATCGGAGGCGCAGTCTGTTGTCGACATCAAAATGGGCTCCAGCTGCTCCCGGGCGCCCCGCGTGGGAGCGGATGATGCGTACAGAGCGCCTGCGATTCCGGAAGCGCCCGCCAAGGCGCCGCCCTCGCCCCCGCCGCCCGTTGCGTCGATCGGCGCGAGCCCGACGGCCCCGACCGCCGCGGCACCCGCGATCCTGCCCGTGGCGACGCCGGCGACGCCATCTCATCAGAAGCCGCCGACAGCGCCCTCGCCCAAGCCGCCCTCGCACCCCTCCCCAAAGCCGCCTGTGAAGCGGACGCCGTCGATGCAGCAGCGGACGCCGTCGATGCGGCGGCGCGCGGGGACGGCGCGCTCGGGCGACGGCAACTCGACGGGCCAGTCGGAGAGCGAGTACGAGGCGGAGGAGGCGAGCCTGGTCCCCTCGGAGCTCATCGGCGCCGCCCCGGGCCTCTACACCCTCGCCTCGGGCCGCTGGCGCGTCTCCCGCCGCGGCAGCGTCCCCCGGCGCGTCAAGGACGTCCGGGGCATCGCCGATCTCGCGCAGGGCCTCGCCAACGGCTCGTTCTCGATACCCCGGCCCGCCATGGAGGACGGGTCCTTCCGCTCGGCCGGGCGCTCCCCCCACTCCAGCCTGCGCCGCCCGGGCGGCTCCGGCTCCCAGCGCCGCCGCAACGGATCCTCCAAGGTGCCCCCACCCGCACTCTTCCACTCACTTTGTCCTACCCCCCTCTCATTATCGAACTGCATTCCCCCCTCGCGGAGCAGAAGAACACAATGCTGAAGGACCTGGCTGCGTTCGCTTACGTCTCCGGCTCGGAGATGGAGAACACGGGGGGTGAGACTGACGTCGAGTACAACGGTTGCGCCGTACCCGTCCGCCGCCCGCGCGCGTCGTGCCTGGAAATGACGTACCCGGGGGCGGTGCAGCCGGAGGGGGGGCGACCCACGGAGACGGGACGGAGGAGGAGGCACTCGCGGCGGCGCCGGGCCCTGCCGAGGGCATGGCTCCCCTCCCACGGGTCCGCCGCCGCCGCCGCCTCGCCCCGCCCCGCCCCGCCCCGCCCCGCCCCGTCCGCCGGCTCTACGGGAAGTCCTAGCGCCCTTCAGGGGAGCCCAGCGGAGGCCCTGTCAGATCGTTGGGAGATTAACAGTGGGAAGCAGCATCTGCGCTTGCGCTGTCTGACATAAGAGGCGCTTCCTGCGGGCAGGCGTGCGCGGCGGAGGAGCTGGAGGTGGGGGAGGAGTCGCGGGCGGCGCCGCTCCTCGCCCACGACGACCGCTTCTGCTACATCGCCGAGACCGGCGCCTGGCGCCGCCTCCGATAGGCCTAGCTAGGCCCTGGGCCGATCGGAGGCGCACGCACGCACGTACGTGCGCCAGGGGGCCTAGGCCTAGGCCTCAACACCTGCCGTCGTCGCGCGTGTTGTTCTCGCAGTTAGTGCTCTAGCTAGTGCTAGTATCGTTATAATGGTCGGTACGGTGCGCGTCCGCGCGTGAGGCACGCCGACTCAGCCACGTGCACACTAGATAACTAGTCTGTAGTATATATCGATTCTAGATCTAGTACTAGATTGAAGTAGATCATTGACTAGTACTGCTTCTACGCAGCCTTGCTTAAGCTTCGGATTGCATGAATATTAGTATTGAATATTTAATTGCGCATGCAATTGCAATTGCAACTACCTCGTCCGTCGTACAGAATCTTAGCCTGCAAGCATATACTACAGCAACATGCAGTCATCTTCAAGACTGCTAATTATATATAATTATAGCCAGCACCTTGGGTGCGCACTAGGAAAAATTAGCTAGAGAACGGCTACGCGCGACGCGCAAGCCGGACTAAACTGAAAAGCTCAGCTGCGAATGGAAGCAAAAAGGGACCCCTCGATCCCCAAACGGGAAAGCATGAAGCGGAAAGGAAACACAGTGCGGAGAAGGGAAGGGGGCATGCGGAACAGTGAGTAGGGGGCGGGTGGGGCGGTGTGCGGGAGGGGAGCACGACCCGCCGGGAGCTGGGGAAAGGCAAAAGGCGGCGGGGCCGGCCCTGGGCTAGTAGAAGACAGCTCCGTCCTGCAGGGTCCGACCGGCCGGTCGCGGCCGCGCGACCCGCGCCGGCCCGCGCGTGCGGGGCCGCCGCCGCCGCCGCCCACGCCCCCGCCGGCGTCGCCGGCCTCCTCCCCTCCCTCCTCCTCGTCCTCCACGCCGGGGGCGAATGGCTCTCCGTCGGAGAACGAGACGCGGCGGCCGCCGAGGGACTCGCCGTCCGACGAGGACGATATGGACGCCCTCCTCACGCGGTCCGAGGGCGGGACGCGGAGAGAGGACCCCCGCTGCTGCTGAGGCGGCTGCGGCTGAAGCTGCGGCTGCGGCGGGGGCGAAGCGGCTGGCGCCGAGCGGGGGGCGGGGCGGGGCGGGGGCGGGACGAGGTCGGGGCCGCCTCGTCCTCCTCCGTGGGAGGCTTCTCGGCGCCCTTCTCGTCCTCGTCCTCATCCGAGTCGCCGCCCGCGACCAGCGGCGCGACGCGGGCCCGCGGTGGCCGCGCCAGGACGCCCGCGGCTCGGGCGTCGCCGGCTGCGAGGCCGAGGCCGCCCCGCGGCCGCGGCGGAGGGCTCTGGAGGACGAAGGCGCGCTCGACGGCGCAGGGCCTCTTCGGGGACGGGGAAGGGGGTGGAAGGCGGCCTGTGCTTCCTGCGCGGGCGCTCGCTCGGGCGGCGGCGCAGCGGAGCGGCGCGAAGCGAAGCGGGCGCACCCGAACGAGACGCGGAGCCGCTTGAGGAGCGCCAGCGGGGAGAGCTTGGACTTGGGGCGGGATCCCGCGGAGCCGGCGCCCGCCCCGTCCGCCGCCGCCGGCGACGCCGCCGACGCGTCCGAAGAGGATCGAGCTCCGCCAGAGCCCCTCGCCTCCACGTCCACGACTGCTCGGGTCTCAGCACGCGTCCCCTTCGAACCCAGCCGACAGGGCGGGGGCGGCGAACCGAGCGGCGCAGCAAGCGCGCCAGACGATCTGGACAGTCTTCGCATGGCGAATGTGTCGCTGTCTGTAACCGCGGTGCTGATTGCGAAGGCCGTGCGTAATCGACAGGCCGCACAGGGCGATCCCCCGTCGACAGGAAATCTTAGACACACTTGGGCAACTGCTGGAACTTCAAGATTGCTCCATGCCGCCCTGCCAGCTGCTCCAACGCTCAGATCTAGACATGACTAGCTCCAACCGCCGACGTCGATCGACGCCCGCCGAGCGGCAGTCAGTTCCTCGGCCGTTCTATAGCTCGACAGGCTGCGCTATCGAAGCTTCCTGCGATCACAAGCTAGCTCTAACAACTAAGGACATCTCGGCGATTCCGAAGTTCGACGCCACCCGCCATGCAGCGCCCGGTCCACGCTTCTGGCTCCGAATGACGAAGCTTTGCAATTTGCTCGAAGTCTCAATAGCCAAGAAGCACAAGTACCCCCAAGGTCGGGGGGGGGGGGTAAAGTCGATGCAAGCGCTAGTACAAGTACTAGTAGTCCACGCTGCCTGCTTAAGCTTACTCTACTTCAAAGCTTAATCTAATATTAATGGATCGCCGTGCACACTGTGGGACGCATCGCTCACGAAATGCAAGCACTACGTCTATACGAAAACGACGTCGTCGACCGCAAAAGCTGACTAACTGGGCTCACCACGGCACGTCACTCGGAGTCGTGGAGCCCGACAAGCGCCATCGCTGCGGGGCGGGGCGGTGATCATGAGCGGCGCCGTGGATGCCTTTCCGAGCGGGGCGGGGCGGGGCGAGGTGGGGGGCGCGGGGGCGCACAGGCGAGCTGCATGAGCTCCTCGTGCTCGCGGATGACCTCCATCAGCCCCTCCATCGACTGCAGGTACGCGAACAGCGTGTCCCTGCCCCCGCCCCGCCCCCTCAGCCCCGCCCCCGCCCCCGCCCCCGCCCCCGCCCCGCGCACCGGGGCCACAGGGTCTCCTTCTTGTACGCGGCGACCGTGGCGATCACGTCCGCGATGTCGTCCTGCTCCCGCGCCCACCGCTCGTGCGTGAACGCGTCGATGCCCTCCGCCGCCCCCCGCCCCGCGTTCAGCCTGCGCGCGAGACTTGAGCACGGGAGCCTCGGAGCTCGGTCTAGGCCCCGCTTCGCGTTGGTGCGCACTTGGAGAGCATCGCCTCGGCGGGGTCCACGCTCCCCTCCTCGTCCGACCCGCCCGCGCCCGCCCCGGCGCCGTCGTCCGAGCCGGCAGCCGGCGCCGGAATCTCCTCGTCCCTCTTCTCCTCCTCGTCCGCGTTCGAGAAGCTGCCGGCACGTGAGCCGCGGCAAGGCGCCGGCGCCGGGCGCTCGGGGGTGGGGGGCGGGGGCGGACCGGATGCTGCTGACGCCCTTCTTGGCGGGGACCGGAGAGGAGGCGCGGGGCGGGTCGTCCTCGGCCGGCCCGAAGCGCGCCGACTTCTTCTTCTTGCCCTCCTCGCCGGCGCTCGCGAAGCTCGCCTTGCTCGCCCGCCCGTCCGGCACCGGCGACTCCCGGTTCGACTCCGGTGGCGACGGCTCCGGGCTCTTGTCGCCCTCGGGGCTCTTGCTCGACGGCCCCGCGGCCGCGGCCGCCGCCAGCGCCACGGGAGCCATCGCAGCCGACGATGCGGGGCCGCCTTCGACGGGCGTCTCCTCCTCCTCGCGCCGCGTCGGCGGGTTCGCCTCCGCTGTCGTCGTCGGGCCCCACTCCACGCCTGTCGGCGTGCCCGACGCCCCCGCAGCCGCCGTCTTCTTCAGCCCGCCCCGCTTCCGCGTCCCCAGCGCCGGGTCGGAGCTCACAGCCACCGTTGTCGTCCCGAACTGAACGCTGCCGCGCCGGTTCGGGCGGAAGCTCTCCGCGTCCGGCCCCAGCGATCGCAGCGCGCCGCTCGCCGGCCCGCTCCCCGCCCCGACGCTCAGCGCCCCGCTGCCCGGCTGGGCGATGGCCGCCTTGGCCCCCTCCAGCCCCTCCCGCTCCGCCGCGACCGCCCGGTCCGTCATCGGCGGCGGCGGGCCGGGTTCCTGGTTCCGAACCCACGCTGCCTGCCTGTGTCAGCGCTGGCGAGCGGGGAGGGGCGAGAGCGTGGCCGCTGCCGCACCGGCGAGCTTCGCGCGGGGCTCGTCCACCTCGTCGGCCGCCGCGAAGCCGACCCCCTTCTTCGACTCCGGCTTCTGCTTCTTCCCGCCCTGCGCACGCCCGCCGCAGCGCCGGTCAGCCCCGGCCGCGGCCACGAGAACGGCGGGCGGCTCGCCTCGTCGGAGACGCTGGCCGGCGCGTCGTCGTCGGCCTGCCGCTGGCTCCCCGCCTGGCTGCCGACCTGGCTCTCCGCCTGGCTCCCGGCGTCCCCGCCCTTGTTCAGCGCCTCGAGCAGGTTCGCCGAGAGCGCCGGGCCCTCGCCCGGCGCCGTCGCCCCGTCGCGGTTCCTGAAGCGCTGGTTGAGCTTCTTCAGCATCCGCTCGAGCTTGCGCTTCTTCGCCTCGTCCTTCGCCTGCTTCGCCAGCTCCGCGCTGATCGCCCGGAAGTTCCGCACTGCGCTCCCGTCGGCGATCGCTCGCGGGCGCAGCCGGTCGGGGGCGGCGCGGACCCATGACACCGATGAAGATGTTGCGGAAAATGAACGCGCCGATCCACACCCACGTCATGAAGTAGACGATCGTGATCGGCGCCACAGTGTACTTCGATATCTCCATGCACATCCTGGCCACCGCATCGCGTTTTCAGCGGCGATCGGCGTAAAGCTGGGCACACAGAACGCGCACTTGTACCACTGGTCGAGGGTCAGCAGCTGGAACAGCGTCAGCATTGCCGTGCCAAAGTTGCTGCGGGTTCCGTCATCCGGTGCCCGTCCGCCCGGAAGAGACGGAGGGCCCGGCGCACGAGAATTTGTGCTGGTAGTTCAGCCCCGGGATGTTCGACTCCGAGTAGGACGAGAAGGACGCCACGCCGAAGACCTGCGGGGGAACCACGGCGTCGGACGGGTACGGGCGCGGACGGCAGAGTCGGAGGGGTACCGCGTAGAGGTAGAAGAGCAGCATCATCAGCAGCGCGATGTACCCGAATTGCTGCGGGGTACGTCGGCGAAGCGAGCGCACTGTACGGCGCAGGGATTCCCGTACCCCGAACGCATCGAGGATTGTTTTGATGATGACGCGCAAGTTCCGGAACCGCGTGACGACCTTGAACGTTCGGAAGACTCGGAAGGTCCGGATCTGCGCGGCCGTCAGCCGTCCACGCCTTTGAAGATTGGGAGGGCGTGCGAGCCTGCCGCGCGACGATGGTGATGACGTTCTTGTCGCCGGCGCGCGCTGCGACGCGGTCAACCGCAACAGACGCGCAACGCCTGCGGGGCGCGCGCGCGGGGCGCACTGGGGCCGGAGGCGGCGACGATGATCTCGGGTATAATGGAGAGGAACGTGACGAGGAAGTCCTGCGGCCGCCGTCAGGCGCGCGGCGGCGGCGGCGGCGGCGTGAAGGCGGCGGCGAGGCGCGCACGAAGATGTTCCAGCCGCTCTGCCAGAATCGCTCGAAGTTGTCGATCCACTGCGAGGAGCCAGGGAGCGTCGGCTGGGCGGCGCGCGGCGGGCGGGGCGGGGTGGGGGCGGGCCTTGAGGAAGATTTCGATGGCGAAGAGGATGAGGAGGTGGTAGTCGACCATGCTGAGCACGCGCACCGCCATGTAGTCCTCGTCCTGCGGCGCCCGCGCGTGAGCAGCCGCTGGGCAAGACTGCTGGCCGCGTGAGCAACCGCTGCTGCAAAGGCGGACCTTCAGCTCGGTCTGGATCCCCATCATGATACAGTTGATCAGAATCGCAGTGCTGCGAATAGGATTTGATGAGTATCTTGACGGATCGACTCGGATCGACGTCGATGAACGCACTTGATAACATAGGTGAAGAACGTCGAATCCACAATCCACGCGGCCCAGACCCCGACGGGGAGCTGTGGCCGTAGGTCATGTGAGCAGAAAGTGGAATGCGAAACACACGTCGCGCAAATTGCAGACACGAGAACGCGCACCGTGTTGATGTTGCGCACGCGGATGAGGCGTCGGTCGATCTTCTGGTCCTGCGGCGCGCGGCGCGTTAACGTTGCAGCGGCGCGGCGCAGGCCGGCGGCGGGGCGATTGCTGACCTTGTCTGCAGCCGAGCGCTTGAAGATCTTGAAGCGGACGAGCTGCGTCGGCTTCTCGAACAGCACCTTCGTCATCAGCTTCTCGTCTGCCGCGCGCGTCGACAGCGGCGGCGCGGCGGCGCGCGGCGCGCGGCGGCGGCGGCGGCGGCGGACCGCGGACGACCTCCGTGGAGGAGTACTGGGGCGCGTTCTCGCTGTTCTCCTCCAGGATCTCGTCCTTCAGGCGGAACTCCTCAATGATCTTCTCCCTGCGCCGCCGCCGTCAGCGGCCGTGCTCCAGCACGGGTGTCCACGGGGACGTGGCACGTAGCTGCGTACCGGAAGACAGCGGCGCGGCTCGAGAGGTCGCGGAAGACCTCCTGCCTGAGCACGTCGCCCTTGGCGGACGGCTCCGGCTTCGGCGTGTGCGCGTAGACTGTGGGCGGCGGCGCAGCCCCGAAGATGGACGCGATGTCCACTGCATGCGGATCGGCAGATGCCCCTGGGGTTACGGGACAACGGGAAGCGCACCTCCGACACTGGACTCCGAGTTCATTACGGCCAGCACGGGGGCGACGCGGCCGGTGCTCTCCTTGTGCTTAGCAAGGACTGTATCCTATCGTAGCGCGTTAGCTAGCGCTTGATAAGGGAAGCCGGCGCCAATCGAAGCCCAGGGCGCGGTGCGCATGGAGGGGGCGGCACCGAGAAGGTCGGAAGCGGCGGCCCGAGCGTGTGCATGCGGTCCAAAACGACCCCCGCAGGCCGAGGCACCGCGCCTCCAGCTGACGAACCGGGCACCCTTGCCGTCCCCTGTCCATGGTCGTCATCGCCTTTCGTGCGCGAGAACAAGCCATGCAGCTTCTTGGACGCTTGGGCGAAGAACCCGTCGTCAGTGCGCGACGGCCGGCGCCCCGGCGAGGTTGCCGACAGGCCGGCAGTGGAAGGACGCCTCGTCTCGACCTCATCGCCCCGCGCGCTGAGCTGACGGCTGCTGGGGCGAACGACCTGCAACGGTGCAACCAGAGGCGTTCTGCTGGCCGGCTGTGCGTCGCGGCGCCGCCGGGACGACAGCGGTCCGCCGCGCGAGCTCGACATTTGCCAGTGCTTCAGGGTATCTCGGGTGCAAGCACGCCTCTAGAGGACACTCCTGAACCGCGAAGAGATAGCTAGCGCCATAGGCAAGTACAGAGGCTCATGATGCGTCCGTGCCCAGCCCTGGTGCCAAACAGTATGGCCGTGCTGCGACGCTGAATGGCAGCGGACGCTGGTAGAGGATAGCGACCGCTCTCTGGTTGGCCTCTCTTCGATTTGGGAGCAGAATTGGTATACGTGCGTGCGAACGCAGCGTCCTGTACCCAGACGCTACGCCCTGAAGTTGGGCGGCGCCTGTGCGTCTGACGTGCGCCAGGCATAATTCATGCATGACCCCTGCATCTATCTGAACTAGACGTAGTAATCTACCTGTAGCTACCTATAGCTACTACTTCCTACGCTCGCCCAACACGTTCACGTCACTGTTACTCGGAGTCGTGGAGCCCGACCAGCGCCATCGCTGCGGGCCGGGGCGGTGAGCGCTAGCGGCGCCGGTGGATGCCTTTCCGAGCGGGGCGGGGCGGGGCGGGGCGGGGGGCGCGGGGGCGCACAGGCGAGCTGCATGAGCTCCTCGTGCTCGCGGATGACCTCCATCAGCCCCTCCATCGACTGCAGGTACGCGAACAGCGTGTCCCTGCCCCGCCCCGCCCGCCCCTCAGCCCCGCCCCTCAGCCCGCCCCCGCCCCGCCCCCGCCCCCGCCCCGGCGCACCGAGGCCACAGGGTCTCCTTCTTGTACGCGGCGACCGTCGCGATCACGTCCGCGATGTCGTCCTGCTCCCGCGCCCACCGCTCGTGCGTGAACGCGTCGATGCCCTCCGCCGCCCCCCGCCCCGCGTTCAGCCTGCGCGCGAGACTTGAGCACGGGAGCCTCGGAGCTCGGTCTAGGCCCCGCTTCGCGTTGGAGCCCACTTGGAGAGCATCGCCTCGGCGGGGTCCACGCTCCCCTCCTCGTCCGACCCGCCCGCGCCCGCCCCGGCGCCGTCGTCCGAGCCGGCAGCCGGCGCCGGAATCTCCTCGTCCCTCTTCTCCTCCTCGTCCGCGTTCGAGAAGCTGCGTGGGCGTCAACCAACTGGACTGGGCGCTCGGGGGCGGGGGCCCGGGGCCGGGGGCGGACCGGATGCTGCTGACGCCCTTCTTGGCGGGGACCGGAGAGGAGGGGCGGGGCGGGTCGTCCTCAGCCGACCCGAAGCGCGCCGACTTCTTCTTCTTGCCCTCCTCGCCAACGCTCGCGAAGCTCGCCTTGCTCGCCCGCCCGTCCGGCACCGGCGACTCCCGGTTCGACTCTGGTGGCGACGGCTCCGGGCTCTTTTCCCCCTCGGGACTCTTGCCGGCCGGACCGAAGCGCGCCGACTTCCTGGCCCCGGCGGCGGGCGGCGACGGCTGCTCCGTCGCTCCTCCCATGGGCGCGGGCGTCCCGTCCTCCTCGCGCCGCGTCGGCGGGTTCGACTCCACGCCCGTTGGCGTGCCCGATGTCGACGCCCCCGCAGCCGCCGTCTTCTTCAGCCCGCCCCGCTTCCGCGCCCCCAGCGCCGGGTCGGAGCTGACAGCCACCGTTGTCGCCCCAAACTGAACGCTGCCGCGCCGGTTCGGGCGGAAGCTCTCCGCGTCCGGCCCCAGCGATCGCAGCGCGCCGCTCGCCGGCCCGCTCCCCGCCCCGACGCTCAGCGCCCCGCTGCCCGGCTGGGCGGTGGCCGCCTTGACTCCATCCCCCCCCTCCCGCTCCGCCGCGACCGCCCGGTCCGTCATCGGCGGCGGCGGGCCGGGCTCCTGGTTCCGAACCCACGCTGCCTGCCTGTGTCAGCGCTGGCGAGCGGGGAGGGGCGAGCGAGCGGGGAGGGGCGAGAGCGTGGTTGTTGCCGCACCGGCGAGCTTCGCGCGGGGATCCTCGACCTCGTCGGCCGCCGCGAAGCCGACCCCCTTCTTCGACTTCGGTCTCTGCTTCTTCCCGCCCTGCGCACGCCCGCCGCAGCGCCGGTCAGCCCCGGGCGCGGCCACGAGAACGGCGGGGCCGCTCGCCTCGTCGGAGACGCTGGCCGGCGCGTCGTCGTCGGCCTGCCGCTGGCTCCCCGCCTGGCTGCCGACCTGGCTCCCCGCCTGGCTCCCGGCGTCCCCGCCCTTGTTCAGCGCCTCGAGCAGGTTCGCCGAGAGCGCCGGGCCAGCGGCGTCGCCTGCTTGTTCTGCGCGCTCTCGGTTCTTGAAGCGCTGGTTGAGCTTCTTCAGCATCCGCTCGAGCTTGCGCTTCTTCGCCTCGTCCTTCGCCTGCTTCGCCAGCTCCGCGCTGATCGCCCGGAAGTTCCGCACTGCGCTCCCGTCGGCGATCGCTCGCGGGCGCAGCCGAGCGGGGGCGGCGCGGACCCATGACACCGATGAAGATGTTGCGGAAGATAAACGCCCCGATCCACACCCATGTCACGAAGTAGAAGATCGTGATTGGGCCGATGGTGTACTTGGTTATCTCCATGCACATCCTGCTTGCGTTTTCAGAGGCCGATTGACATCCGGCTATAGCTAGCGCTGGGCAATCAGAACACGCACTTGTACCACTGGTCGAGGGTCAAAAGCTGGAACAGCGTCAGCATTGCCGTGCCAAAGTTCCTGTGAAATGTACCATTAAAAATGAATGCTCGCTGCATTGGTTCACATACGATTGACGCACGAAAATTTGTGCCGGAAAAGGAGTCCAGGAAGGGCTGATTCCGAATAGGACGAGAAGGACGCCACGCCGAAGACCTGCGGGGGAACCGCGGCGTTGGAGGGGTATGGGCGCGGACGGCAGAGGCGGAGGGGTACCGCGTAGAGGTAGAAGAGCAGCATCATCAGCAGCGCGATGTACCCGAATTGCTGAGGGGTACGTCAGCGAAGCGAGGGGTACACTCGGGTCGCGGCAGAGAGTCGCGTACCCCGAAGGCGTCGAGGACCGTTCTGACGATGATCTTTAGGTTCCGGAACCGCGTGACGACCTTGAACGTTCGGAAGACTCGGAAGGTCCGGATCTGCGCGGCCGTCAGCCATCCACGCCTTCGAAGATGGGGCGGGCGTGCGAGCCTGCCGCGCGACGATGGTGATGACGTTCTTGTCGCCGGCGCGCGCTGTCGGGCGAGTGGTCAATCGCAACGGGCGCGCAACGCCGGCGGGGCGCGCAACGCCTGCGGGGCGCGCGCGCGGGGCGCACTGGGGCCCGAGGCGGCGACGATGATCTCCGGTATGATGGAGAGGAAAGTCACGAGGAAGTCCTGCGGCCGCCGTAAGGCGCGCGGCGCAGCGGCGGCGGCGGCGGCGGCGGCGGCGGCGAGGCGCGCACGAAGATGTTCCAGCCGCTCTGCCAGAACTTCTCGAAGTTGTCGGCCCACTGCGAGGGGCGAGGGAGCGTTGGCGCGGCGACGCGCGGCGGGCGGAAGGGGCGGGGGGGCGGGCCTTGAGGAAGATCTCAATGGCGAAGAGGATGAGAATCATGTAATCCATGATGCTTAGCACACGAACCGTCATGTAATCCTCGTCCTGCGGCGTGTAAAAGAGGCATACGTTGCGATGATGCATCTAGCTATAGATTCAGGTTCGCACTTTTAGATCAACTTGGATCCCCATCGTCAGGCAGTTGATCAGAATTGCAATGCTGCGGATTCGAAACGCCGCCTTAATGTTGATTAGACGGCCATGGGACGCAATGGCGCACTTGACTACACGCGAGAAGATCGTCGAATCCACAACCATCCCCGCCCAGACCCCAACGGGGAGCTGTGGCCGTATATATGTCATGTGAGCAGAGGGTGCGACGCGAAACACACGTCGCGGAAATTGCAGACACGAAAAAGAGCACCGTGTTGATGTTGCGCACGCGGATGAGGCGCCGGTCTATCTTCTGATCCTGCGGCACCAGGCGCGTGGGTGCGGTGGCTCGCGGGCAGGTGGCGGCGCCGGCCGGCGGCGGGACGGACCTTGTCTGCAGCCGAGCGCTTGAAGATCTTGAAGCGGACGAGCTGCGTCGGCTTCTCGAACAGCACCTTCGTCATCAGCTTCTCGTCTGCCGCGCGCGTCGACAGCGGCGGCGCGGCGCGCGGCGGCGGCGGCGGCGGCGGCGGCGGCGGCGGACCGCGGACGACCTCCGTGGAGGAGTACTGGGGCGCGTTCTCGCTGTTCTCCTCCAGGATCTCGTCCTTCAGGCGGAACTCCTCAATGATCTTCTCCCTGCGCCGCCGCCGTCGACGTCAGCGGCCGTGCTCCAGCGCGGGCGCCCACGGGGACGTGGCACGTAGCTGCGTACCGGAAGACAGCGGCGCGGCTCGAGAGGTCGCGGAAGACCTCCTGCCTGAGCACGTCGCCCTTGGCGGACGGCTCCGGCTTCGGCGTGTGCGCGTAGACTGTGGGCGGCGGCGCAGCCCCGAAGATGGACGCGATGTCCACTGCATGCGGATCGGCAGATGCCCCTGGGGTTACGGGACAACGGGAAGCGCACCTCCGACACTGGACTCCGAGTTCATTACGGCCAGCACGGGGGCGACGCGGCCGGTGCTCTCCTTGTGCTTAGCAAGGACTGTATCCTATCGTAGCGCGTTAGCTAGCGCTTGAGAAGGGAAGCCGGCGCCAATCGAAGCCCAGGGCGCGGTGCCACGGTGCGCAGGGAGGGGGCTGCACCGAGAAGGTCGGAAGCGGCGGTCCGAGCGCGTGCATGCGGTCCAAAGCGACCCCCGCAGGCCGCGGCACCGCGCCTCCAGCCGACGAACCGGGCACCCTTGCCGTCCCCTGTCCATGGTCGTCATCGCCTTTCGCGCGCGAGAACAAGCCATGCAGCTTCTTGGACGCTTGGGCGAAGAACCCGTCGTCAGTGCGCGACGGCCGGCGCCCCGGCGAGGTTGCCGACAGGCCGGCAGTGGAAGGACGCCTCGTCTCGACCTCATCGCCCCGCGCGCTGAGCTGACGGCTGCTGGGGCGAACGACCTGCAACGGTGCAACCAGAGGCGTTCTGCTGGCCGGCTGTGCGTCGCGGCGCCGCCGGGACGAGACGAGCGAAGCGCCGCGCGAGCTTGGCATCGAGCTGAGGCGCTCAGCTAACCGGCGCCTATGACGTGCTATGCCATAGATGCTGCGGATGCGGTGCTTTAGCGGATCCTCTAGATCTCGGGCGCGACTTCGCCGCGCGTCGCGCAGGCCCGCCGCGGCCGCGCAGCCGGTGCTTGACGGGGGTGTCAAACGCGCCCGCCTCAGCGGCAGGCCAGCTAACGCTGCAACCTTGGCAAAGCTTAGATAGGCGACTTTGGATGGTGCTCAGCCGGGTCGGCAGATGGCGCCGGCTGACGGCAGCTACGCAAAGTTGACGTACCCCGGCCGACGACCTTTCAATTATCGGTGAAATTTCATAATCATAGTAAAATTAATTGCTGCAGTCAAAAGATTGAATTACGGCCCGGCGCGGTACCCGGGCGGGTGGCGCCGGTGCGGGGAGCCAGGGCCCTGGGGGTACGCAGAATACGACAGCAAGCTAGCGCTTCGAATTCGCCGCAGGAAGTTCGCTCGCCGCCGCAGCGCCGCCGGCCGCGGGCCGCCGGCACGTCGACGTCACTCGGAGTCGTGGAGCCCGACAAGCGCCATCGCTGCGGGGCGGGGCGCCGGCGGTACAGGTGAGCAGCGCCGGCGCGGGTCGATGGCTTCCCGAGCGGGGCGGGGCGGTGCGGGGGGCGCACAGGCGAGCTGCATGAGCTCCTCGTGCTCGCGGATGACCTCCATCAGCCCCTCCATCGACTGCAGGTACGCGAACAGCGTGTCCCTGCCCCCGCCCCGCCCCGCCCCCTCAGCCCGCCCCCTCAGCCCCGCCCCCCGCCCCCGCCCCCGCCCCCGCCCCGGCGCACCGAGGCCACAGGGTCTCCTTCTTGTACGCGGCGACCGTCGCGATCACGTCCGCGATGTCGTCCTGCTCCCGCGCCCACCGCTCGTGCGTGAACACGTCGATGCCCTCCGCCGCCCCCCGCCCCGCGTTCAGCCTGCGCGCGAGACTTGAGCACGGGAGCCTCGGAGCTCGGTCTAGGCCCCGCTTCGCGTTGGAGCCCACTTGGAGAGCATCGCCTCGGCGGGGTCCACGCTCCCCTCCTCGTCTGACCCGCCCGCGCCCGCCCCGGCGCCGTCGTCCGAGCCGGCAGCCGGCGCCGGAATCTCCTCGTCCCTCTTCTCCTCCTCGTCCGCGTTCGAGAAGCTGCCGAAGCGTGAGCCGCGGCGAGGCGCCGGCGCCGGGCGTTTGGGGCGGGGGCCGGGGGCGGACCGGATGCTGCTGACGCCCTTCTTGGCGGGGACGGGGGAACCGGCGTCGGCGCGGGGCGGGTCGTCCTCGGCGGGCCCGAAGCGCGCCGACTTCTTCTTCTTGCCCTCCTCGCCGGCGCTCGCGAAGCTCGCCTTGCTCGCCCGCCCGTCCGCCACCGGCGACTCCCGTCCGGTACCGGCGACCTTCTTGGCGGGGACCGGGGATCCGGAGCTCGAGCCGGCTTCGAATTCTGCGCGGGGCGGGTCGTCCTCGACCGGCTTAAAGCGCGCCGACTTCCTGGCCCAGGCGGCGGGCGGCGACGGCTGCTCCGTCGCTCCTCCCATGGGCGTCCCGTCCTCCTCGCGCCGCGTCGGCGGGTTCGACTCCACGCCCGTCGGCGTGCCCGATGTCGACGCCCCCGCAGCCGCCGTCTTCTTCAGCCCGCCCCGCTTCCGCGTCCCCAGCGCCGGGTCGGAGCTGACAGCCACCGTTGTCGTCCCGAACTGAACGCTGCCGCGCCGGTTCGGGCGGAAGCTCTCCGCGTCCGGCCCCAACGACTGCAGCGCGCCGCTTGCCGGCCCGCTCCCCGCCCCGACGCTCAGCGCCCCGCTGCCCGGCTGGGCGATGGCCGCCTTGGCCCCCTCCAGCCCCTCCCGCTCCGCCGCGACCGCCCGGTCCGTCATCGGCGGCGGCGGGCCGGGTTCCTGGTTCCGAACCCACGCTGCCTGCCTGTGTCAGCGCTGGCGAGCGGGGAGGGGCGAGCGAGCGGGGAGGGGCGAGAGCGTGGTTGTTGCCGCACCGGCGAGCTTCGCGCGGGGATCCTCGACCTCGTCGGCCGCCGCGAAGCCGACCCCCTTCTTCGACTTCGGTCTCTGCTTCTTCCCGCCCTGCGCACGCCCGCCGCAGCGCCGGTCAGCCCCGGGCGCGGCCACGAGAACGGCGGGCGGCTGGCCTCGTCGGAGACGCTGGCCGGCGCGTCGTCGTCGGCCTGCCGCTGGCTCCCCGCCTGGCTGCCGACCTGGCTCCCCGCCTGGCTCCCGGCGTCCCCACCCTTGTTCAGCGCCTCGAGCAGGTTCGCCGAGAGCGCCGGGCCAGCGGCGTCGCCTGCTTGTTCTGCGCGCTCTCGGTTCTTGAAGCGCTGGTTGAGCTTCTTCAGCATCCGCTCGAGCTTGCGCTTCTTCGCCTCGTCCTTCGCCTGCTTCGCCAGCTCCGCGCTGATCGCCCGGAAGTTCCGCACTGCGCTCCCGTCGGCGATCGATATCGCGCGCCGTTTCAGCCGGGCGGGACCGAAACGTACTCATGACACCGATGAAGATGTTGCGGAAGATAAACGCCCCGATCCACACCCATGTCACGAAGTAGAAGATCGTGATTGGGCCGATGGTGTACTTGGTTATCTCCATGCACATCCTGCTTGCGTTTTCAGGGGCCGATTGACATCCGGCTATATATAGCTAGCGCTGGGCAATCAGAACACGCACTTGTACCACTGGTCGAGGGTCAAAAGCTGGAACAGTGTCAGCATTGCCGTGCCAAAGTTCCTGTGAAATGTACCATTAAAAATGAATGCTCGCTGCATTGGTTCACATACGATTGACGCACGAAAATTTGTGCCGGTAAAGGAGTCCAGGCAGGGCTGATTCCGAGTACGATTCGAACGACGCGACTCCAAAGACCTGAGCGGGTGCACATGTGCATGTACACATGGCGTCATCAATATCACAGAGGTCATGCGTAAGCGAGGTGTATACGTAGGCGTCGCGGCATACCGCATAAAGATAGAACAGCAGCATCATGAGGAGACAGATGTACCCAAATTGCTGCGAAAGCACACCTCTGAGATCTAGAATACCACCACAGAATTCGAAGCACGCGTATATGTCGACGTCGTGCTAGAGTTAAACGTATGTATGTACATACGCTGAATGCGTCAAATACGGTCCGGATGATGAGGCGAAGGTTCCGAAACCGAGTGACGACTTTAAATGCACGGAACACGCGAAATGTTCGAATCTGAGCGAATGCCACGTAGATCATCTCGTTGTGCAACTTGCTGGTGGAAATACAAATGGATTGTGGACAAACCTGCCGTGCGACAATGGTGATGATACTCTGATCCCCGGCACGTTCTTTGGGTGGTTGAATCTATATATCAGCGCGCGCAACGTCGGCGGGGGCCGCGGGGCGCACTGGGGCCCGAGGCGGCGACGATGATCTCCGGTATGATGGAGAGGAACGTCACGAGGAAGTCCTGCGGCCGCCGTAAGGCGCGCGGCGCAGCGGCGGCGGCGGCGGCGGCGGCGGCGAGGCGCGCACGAAGATGTTCCAGCCGCTCTGCCAGAATCTCTCGAAGCTATCGAGCCACTGCGAGGACGGGCGTTGGTGCGAAGCGGCGCGTGCACGGGCGGAAGGCCTAGGGGCGGGGTGGCGGGCCTTGAGGAAGATTTCGATGGCGAACAGGATGAGGATCATATAATCCATGATGCTCAGCACACGGGCCGTCATGTAATCCTCGTCCTGCGAATTCGAATGGTGACGGTTGCAGTGAATATCACTTCGAATACGTCCATTGCCGAATTCAAGTTCGCACTTTAAGCTCGGTCTGGATCCCCATCGTCAGGCAGTTGATCAGAATTGCAATGCTGCGGATTCGAAACGCCGCCTTAATGTTGATAAGACGGCCATGGGACGCAATAGCGCACTTGACTACACGCGAGAAGATCGTCGAATCCACAACCATCCCCGCCCAGACCCCAACGGGGAGCTGTGGCCGTAGGTCATGTGAGCAGAAAGTGGAATGCGAAACACACGTCGCGCAAATTGCAGACACGAGAACGCGCACCGTGTTGATGTTGCGCACGCGGATGAGGCGCCGGTCTATCTTCTGGTCCTGCGGCACCAGGCGCGTGGGTGCGGTGGCTCGCGGGCAGGTGGCGGCGCCGGCCGGCGGCGGGACGGACCTTGTCTGCAGCCGAGCGCTTGAAGATCTTGAAGCGGACGAGCTGCGTCGGCTTCTCGAACAGCACCTTCGTCATCAGCTTCTCGTCTGCCGCGCGCGTCGACAGCGGCGGCGCGGCGGCGCGCGGCGCGCGGCGGCGGCGGCGGCGGCGGACCGCGGACGACCTCCGTGGAGGAGTACTGGGGCGCGTTCTCGCTGTTCTCCTCCAGGATCTCGTCCTTCAGGCGGAACTCCTCAATGATCTTCTCCCTGTGCCGGCGCCGTCATGATCAGCGGCCGTCAGCGGCGCAGGCGGGGCCTATGGTTGCGGACCGGAAGACAGCGGCGCGGCTCGAGAGGTCGCGGAAGACCTCCTGCCTGAGCACGTCGCCCTTGGCGGACGGCGCCGGCTCCGGCGGGTGCGCGTAGACGGTGGGCGGCGGCGCTGCCCCGAAGATGGACGCAAGGTCCACTGCAAAATTCGGTGGCATCGGAGTCAGATGAGTCACGCAGCGTGGCACGGGGCGGCGGGAAGCGCACGTCCGCTCGCGAGGGACGGCGCGAAGGAAGAACCGGCCTCCGAATTCACGAGCGCCAGCATCGGAGCTACACGCCCCGCGCTCTCCCTGTGCTTGGCGAGCACAGCCTCCTGCCGAGGCCCGGCGGCGCGCGCGTTAGCTTGCGCTCGAGTAAGGGGATCCGGAGCCGGCGCCAATCGAAGCCCAGGGCGCGGTGCGCAGGGATTTGGAGGGGGCTGCACCGAGAAGGTCGGAAGCGGCAGCCCGAGCGCGTGCATGCGGTCCAAAGCGACCCCCGCAGGCCGCGGCACCGCGCCTCCAGCCGACGAACCGGGCACCCTTGCCGTCCCCTGTCCATGGTCGTCATCGCCTTTCGCGCGCGAGAACAAGCCATGCAGCTTCTTGGACGCTTGGGCGAAGAACCCGTCGTCAGTGCGCGACGGCCGGCGCCCCGGCGAGGTTGCCGACAGGCCGGCAGTGGAAGGACGCCTCGTCTCGACCTCATCGCCCCGCGCGCTGAGCTGACGGCTGCTGGGGCGAACGACCTGCAACGTTAACGGTGCAACCAGAGGCGTTCTGCTGGCCGGCTGTGCGTCGCGGCGCCGCCGGGACGAGACGAGCGAAGCGCCGCGCGAGCTTGGCATCGAGCTGAGGCGCTCAGCTAACCGGCGCCTATGACGTGCTATGCCATAGATGCTGCGGATGCGGTGCTTTATAATTAGCGGATCCTCTAGATCTCGGGCGCGACTTCGCCGCGCGTCGCGCAGGCCCGCCGCGCAGCCGATGCTTGACGGCGCGGCCGCGGGGGTGTGAAACGCGCCGGCCTCAGCGGCAGGCCAGACGCTGCTCAGTGCTGCAGGCACGTGCTGAGCTGCTCAGCGACAGAACGCACTGATCAATGATCATGCTTGCTCGACGGCGCGGCAGCAGCGGAGCGGTCGGCGGCGCATCTGCAAAGAACTGCGTACCCAACAATAATGTATGCGATTAAAAAATGCAATGAAATTTCAATAATCCCTCGGACGCACAGCTACGATAACCGGCACCGTGGCGCTACCGGTACTGCCCTTTCGGCAGGCGTCGGCGCACCAGTTCTGCGGTACTGCCACGTGCACGGTGCACCTAGCCTGTGACCTATAGGTAACTGGGGGCTAGGCTGGCCCCCCGGGCCCGCATCGCCGAGTCGCGGCGCTCCGATTGACTCAGTGAAATCTGGATCCCCTATGGCTAGGCCTGCGAACTACGGGAATGGCGGCAGTCGCGCCGCGGCGGCAGGCCCTGAGGAGTCCCGCCGCAGGGCGTGGCCTGCACCTGGCGCGGCTCGCCCGCGCGGCAGGCCAAAGTCCCCAGGCCCCGAGGCCTGGGCCCCTGACCCCCTGGGCCCGGGCCCGGGCCTGCCAGCTGCATGCACTCATTGCACTGCGGCCCGGCCGTGGGCGGCTCAGGGCAGGGCCAGGCGCCTATCCGATGATCTAGCAGTACTGGCCGGCGGCGGAACTAGGCCACGGGCAGGAGGGCGGGGCCGATCCACGCGTGGTGGGCGGTCCAGCCGGCCAGCTCCGCCCCGCCGCCCTCCCCGGGATCCCCGCCCCCCGCGTCCCCCCCCTCCTCCAAGGCCGACGCCGCCGCCTGCACGCAGGCGCCTCAGCCGGCCTCGGGCCGATCTTTGTTGCCGGGGCGCGCACTGCGTCGGCCTCGTCGGACGGGAGCAGCGCCGCCGCCGGATCGGCGCGGTACGCGCTCACGCCCCCGCCCTCCTCCTCCAGCCCGAGCCCGGGCTCCTCCCCTTCCGCCGAGTCCGCCGGGCACGACTGGGCCTGCGTCGGGGGGCGTTCGGGTCGGGTCGGGATCCGAGGGGGGTACGGCGCACGTCGTGGTCGAGGCGGCCCTCCTGGAAGTTGATCCCGATGCTCTCCTTCGCGTACTTCATCTGGGGGAGGGGGGGTACGGCTTCAGCCTCGCGCCCCGGGGCGAGAGGCTGGCGAGGGGCCACCGCTCGCCCCTCGCCCCTCGCCTCTCTAGGGAGCTCCCAGTCCGTCACGGTCCCCGCGCCCTTAGCGCTCTCTCCTCGGCCGGGCGCACGATGCTCTTGATGGCGTCCCGGTCGAGCTTGAACTTGCCGAGCTTGTGCCCGCGGTGCAGTGCCAGCTGCCACGCCTTCAGGCCCCGGTCGTACGGCTTCACCTGCTTGGCGGCTCAGCCTCAGCGGCGCTGCCCGCCCGCCCGCCCGCCCGCTCGCTCGCCTTCACTTGCGCCTTGTAGTTCGTGGCGTGGATGCCCCTGCGCGCCGGCCGGTCGGGGAGGGTTTCCTCTGAAGTAAGAATGAAATATAAGCGGGGGGGCACTTGTAGGAGCCGTCCATGGTGAAGTGGCACGAGCTGAAGTCCTTCGCCGCGTTCTCCGGCTTGATGCGCCCCGCCCACACCTGCCCAGCCGTGGGGCGAGCTTCGTGAGCGCCGGCGCCCGAAGGCGTGGCGCGCCGGGGGTACGGCGTTGCGCACGAGGGCCTCGCAGATGGGCACGACGGTGGCCTTCAGACCGCACTTGACCAGGTAGTCCGGCAGCTTGACGTCCTGTAAAAGGGGGTACAGCATCAGGGAGACCGCCGGGAAGGGGGTACAGCATTAGAGGGGGGGCGAGGAGGGGAAATCGGACCATGCCGTTGTCATACATGACCTTCTGCTCAAAGGCGGCCTGCGCGGGGTACGGCGGCTCAGCTGGCGGGAACGAGTACCCCACCCCCCTGAAACGGTACCCGCAGGGCCTCTCCGCAGTAGGATTTGGAGAGTCGCTCCTTCGGAGGCTCGAAAGTCATCAGATTGAAGCTCCTGGGAGGCGAAAAGAGGGGTACGCGTCCGTTCGGATAGGGCCGCGGAAAGATTCGAGCTCGGCAGTTGGCGTACCCCGAGATGTGGACCTTCAGGGTCCACGGAAGGTCGAGCTTCCCCTCGTTGATCGTCCAGATGACGTCTGCAGAGACGAGAGTGGGGGGGGGGAGGGGGGGGGACGGCGTTCGAGGCTATATTTAGATAGGGGAGGGGGGCGCCGCACCGGCGTGGCTGTAGGGGGGTAGGGTGACCTCCTTCGCCAGCTTCAGCTCCGTGATGCTCTCCGTCGACTGCCGGCGCCCCTTCTCAGCGGCGCGGCGAGGACGGAGCTCCGGGAGGGGGGAGGGGGGGGACGGGCCCACCTGGTCCTTCGTGTCCGTGAGGTTGACCTGCGAGACGCGGGGGGGGGGGGAGGGGGTCGGCCGAGGGGGGCGCGGGGCCGGATGGGGGTACTACTACGCACGATGGCCTTGGTCTTGTTCTCCACCTTGGTGTTGATGTCGATGGTGATGGGCGTGAAGGGAATCGGGATGGGGATCTGCGGGGGCGTGAGGGCCCCGGGGCTCGCAGCCCCCTCCCCTCCCCGGCCGGGCCCGGCTTGGCCCGCGCGCACCTTCACTTCGATGGCTGCGCTGACGGACGCGCCCGTCTTGAGGCTGCTCTCGAGGTGAGCGGGGCCGGCCGGCCGGCGCGGCGGGGGCGGGGGCGGGGGCGGGGGCGGGGGCGCACGTCTTGTCGGCAGTGAACGAGTCGATGTCGATCACCTGCGCGCCGGGGCGGGGCGGGCGGGGCGGGGCGGGGCGTCAAGCGGGAGACCGGCCGCCGCCGCCAGCCCGGCGCCCCGCCCCGCCCCGCCCCGCGCCTCCCCGCCCCCGGCGGGCTTGCCTTGACGGTGCGCTCGATGGTCTCGGTCTGCGCGATCGGACTGTCGTTGTCCGCGTCCGCTATGATCACCTGCCCTGGCTTCTGGACTGCGCGGGAGGCGGGGGAGACGGGGGAGGGCGGAGGCGCGAAGTTAGCCGACTTCGCTGGCTGCGAGGGGCCCATGGATGGGCCAGCGGGGGGCAGGGTGCGCACTCGGCGGCGTCACTTTCAGGTACTGCGGGGCGGCGGGGCGGGGCGGGGCGGGGTGCGCGGGGAAAGAAGAAGTCAGATATAGAAGCCGGCGGCGGGACGAAAAGGTCCGGCGGGGATTCGAACCTTGAACTCGTCGGTGAAGATCGTGAAGTCCGGGGAGAGGTGCAGGTCGTTGCCGTACAGCTGGCGCACGGCGTCAGGAAGGGGAGGTGGAGGGGAGCGGGGCGGGCGCGCGGGGCGCGGGGCGGGGCGCACGTGGCACTTCTTGGGCGTGGCGTTCTTTGCCGCCTTGTCCGGGTGGATGCGCTCCTTCCCCATGCAGAGCGCCTTCGTGTACCTTTGGGCGGGGGGCCGCGGTCAGTGCACGGGACGGGGGCCGGGCCGAGAAGCGGGGCGGGACGCTCGCCTCCTGACGATGTCGGGGATCGAGAGGATCTTCGGGTTGGTGCTTTGCTCGACTGCGGCGGAGGCGGCGTGGGCAGAGGCGGCGTTGGCAGAGGCGGCGCGGGCGGGCGGGGCGGGGCGGGGCGGGGCGGCGCACATTTGGACATGTCGGCCGTCCCGCCCAGAATCTCCTTCACTAAACGTTCGAGCTCCCTTTGAGAGAACTTCGGCCCTCCTGCGCATGCGCACGGTGCGTCAGGAGGCGGCCGGGCTAGCACTCGGGGCGGGTCGGGGCCGGGGCTTCGCGCACCGGCTCCGAACATCTCTTCCCCGGGCAGGTGCCTCGGCGGCGTCTCCGCCGTTTCTGTAATGTGAAGCTGCGCGCGCGCGGTGCGCGTCTCAGGGGCGCAGGCCGCGCGCTCGCTCACTCCGGGCGCACCTTGGGAGCACTCGGGGGCGGAGGGAGCGGCGCCGGCTTGGGCGGGGGCGGCGGGGGAGGCGGGGCCGGTCTGGGCGGGGCCGGCCGGTGCACAACCGCCGCAGGCTGCCGACAACGCGTCAGCGGACGCGCGCGGCGGCGAGTCGAGCCGCGGATCGCACCGGCGGCCGATGTCTGCTGCGCCCACCGCCCATCCTAGCCTGCCTTCCGCGGACTTCGGAGGAGAACGCAGGACCGCAACGCTTCCGCGGACTCTGGCGTCACGGCGCTCGGACGGCCGGGGGCGCGGGCGCCAGCCGGCGACGTCGACGGGCCGGGCTGGGAGGAAGTCGTCAGCCCCGCTGACGCGGACACGCCGGCAACGACAACGCGTCAGCCGGCGCCCGACGCTGGTGCAACAGTGGTGCTGCCGCAGGTCCGCTGGCGCGAGCCGGAACAATGTACCGGGCTTCCGGATGACCGCTGCCAAACGCTTGCTGGGGCTGTGTCTGGCAATGTTATGGAATCAGAGCTCGTTAGCTCGCCCTGTCCCCACAGACAGCGACCATCACCTTTTTTTCACCGCCGGCACGGGTACATGAATTCGAAGTTCAACCACCTGACCAGGCCCGACTGGCCCAGCGGGGCGAAGCCGCAGGAGGCCCTGAGGGAACACTAGTACTCATATTGATTGAAAGAAACCGCAGAATGTATCTACTAGGCTACGTGCTACGAAAAAGTCTGAACGGCGCCGCGCGCGCGCGCGCGACCGTCGACGGTCGGACCGGAGTCCCGGAGTCCGGGAGTCGGCTGCGCATGTTCTGCAACTTTGAGTCCTTCGGGCCAACGTGGCGACGTCTCTGGCGTCTGGCGCTAATGCAGAAGCCAGCCGGCGGCCCCCAGGTCGGCCCAGGCGTCGCCGCCGTCCGCGGCCGACGCCGTCGGCCCTCCCATCGAAATCGCGTGCGGGCCTTCCGACGCGACCGCCTCGGCCTCGCCGACCCCCGAGAAGACGTCGTGCGAGTCCGAGCCGGCGGAGTCGAGCTCCGCGTCCGCGGCGCAGGTGTAGGGAGTCACCGGGGCCTGGGAAATCGCCCCAGTCAGCGGGCGGGCGGCGGGCACGCACGCGCGCCCGGCGCCTCTAAACGGCACAGAGGGCAGCGGGGGCGGGGGTACCTCGGCCGCGATCGCGACTTCGTTCGCGGGGGCCTCGAGGCGGTCGAAGTACGAGTACCCATCCGCGTAGAGGGGGGCCTCGCGGGGCGCATGCATCTCGCCGAAACTGTCGACGTACCCCCCGTGCCGGACCACGGCTCTCTGCGGGGCGCTCCTGCCGCTGCCGCTGGCGTCGCCGCTGCCGCTCCCGCCGCTGCTGTCATCGCCGCCTCCGTTGGAGTCGCCGCTGCCGCCGGCGTCGCCGCTGCCGCCGCTGTCGCCGCTGCCGCCGGCGTCGCCGCTGCCGCCGCTGTCGCCGCTGCCGCCGGCGTCGCCGCTGCCGCCGCTGTCGCCGCTGCTGCCGGCGTTGTCGCTGCTGCCCCCTCCGTCACCGCGCGCCCCGCCACTGCCGCCACCGCCGTCGTTCTTGCCGCCGTCGCTGCCATCGCCGCTGTCGTCAGCGCCGCCGGCGCTGTGGCTTTCGCCGCCACCACCGCCGCCGGACCCGCCGGCGTCCGACTCGTCGGACCCGCCGTCGTTGCCGCCGCCGCTGCGCGCCCGCCCGTCGCTGGTCTCAGGCCTCTGCTCCTCGCCGTCCTGCGAGGAACTACCGCCACTGCCACCGCCGCCGCTGCTGTCGTCAGAGCCGGCGCCGCTGCCGCCGCCATCGCCGCCGCCGCCGCCACCGCTGTGGCCGGCGCCGCTGCTGCCGCCGTCGTTGTCGCCGCCGCCGCCGCTGCTGCTGCTGTCCTCGCCCTGGCGGTCGGACACGGAAGCCCCCGCGCCGTCCTCCGCGCCCGCCCCCCCGCGCCTGTGTGCTGCTGCGCGTCCTCGTCGCCGTCGCCGCCGTCGCCGCGGCCGCTGCGGTCGCCACTCCGGCCGCCGCTGGAGCTCGCCCGCCCCGGCCGCCCCGCCGGCGGCGCCGGCTCCTCCTCCTCAGTTGCCGCCTCCTGCGGGGCCTCCTCGGCCGCCTGCTGCTCGGCCCCCGCCGCCTCCGGCGCCGGCCCGGCCGCCTCCGGCACCTGCACCTCCGCCTGGGTCTGAGCCCCCGCCGCCTTCGCGCCCTCGGCCCCCGCCGCCTCCTGCCCCTGCTGCTGCTCCCGTCCCCCGTCCTCCGCCGCCGCCTGCCGCGCGGCCCCGCGTGAGCTCCTAGGGGGCCGCATGCTCGAGATCCGGCGGGGGGTACCTGCTCCTGGCCGGCCTCCTGCTGCTCCTGCTCCTGCGCCTGCGTTCGCTGCGGTCAGGACCGGCGCGGGCGGCGATCGAGGGCCGTAAAGAACAGGGGCGCCTGCGACTCGGCCTCCCCCTCCTCCTTCGGCGGGGCCGCCTCCGCCTCCTCCGCCTCCGGCGGGGCCGCCTGCTCCTCCTCCTGCATCGCAGAGGCCCCGGGTCAAAGAAGAAGATCGGGAGCCGAGCTGCGCGGGGAGGCCGGCGCGCCTGCGGCTGCTCCTCCTGCTCCTGCCCCTCCTCCTGCTGCGGCGCCTCCTCCTCCTCCGGGCGCTCGGTGGCCTCCTTCTCCTCCTCCGGAGGGCGCTGCGCGCGGGCGCCCCCCGACAGCTCCATCAGCCAATGCGGGCCCGCCGGGCCGGGCCGGGCCGGGGCGGGCCCCGCCGCACCTCCTCAACGCCGTCCTCCTTGAACGAGTCGACGAGGCCCTGAGCCTCCTGGAGTCCCTGCGGCCGGGCCGGGCGGGGCGGGGCGGGCCCGAGTTATAAATAGCGCGCCCCTCGGGCAGGCGTCAGGCACGCCCCGGGCACCTTCATGACCTCCAGCCCGCCCGCCCCGACCTGCTCCGAGGAGGGCGCGGGTCAGGGGAGGACGGAATAGGGACGGCGGGGCGCAGGCGAGCGGGCCGCGCCGCGCTTGCCTTCGCGAGCTTGGAGCCGATGCCCTTGAGGCCCTTGCCGAGCTTGCCCAGCTTGCCCTTCAGCCCCTTCTTCCCCTGCACCGCCGCCCCGGCCTCAGTCCTCTGCCGACGAGATCGGATCGGGAGCTCTGCGACCGCGGACCTTGCTCTTGTCCTTCTTGCCACCCTTCTTCTTGCCTCCCTTGCTCTTATCCTTCTTTCCGCCCTTCTTCTTGCCGCCCTTGCTCTTGTCCTTCTTGCCACCCTTCTTCTTGTCGCCTGCGCGCCGGCGTGAGAACCCGCAGGGGAAGCCGAGTCGCGGGCGCCACGCCAACCCTTGTCGCCCTTCTTGCCGTCCTTGCCCTTGCCTTTCTTGCCTGCGGTCGCGATCCATGTAAGCGAGGGCGGACTAAGGCGCCCAGGGGCGGCCGCGCGGCGCGCCCCGCGCACCCTTGCCCTGGCCCTTGCCCTTCTTCCCGCCCTTGTCCTTCCCGGGCTTGGCGAGCTTCTTGTGCTTGTCCTTCTTCTTCTCCCTGTCCGGCTTGGTCTTCCTGTCCTTCTCCTTCTCCGACGCAAGCTTCTTGTGCTTCTCCTTCTTCGGCTTCCGGCCGCGCTCCTTCTCCTTGCCCTTGTCCTTCTCCTTGCCCTTGTCCTTCGCCTTGTCTGCGGGGAGGAGGGGAGACGGCGGGTGAGCGCTCCTCCTCCTCCATCAGCTAGTTAGATAGTGATAAAACGGCGCGCCCTTCTTCTTCTCGGACTTCTTGCGCTCGCGCTCGGAGCGGCGGCGATCCCGGTCGATCGCCTTGTCGGGCTTCTTCTCCTTCCCCGGCTTGCCCGGCTTGCCGGGCTTCTTCTCCCGCCCGGGCTTCTTTTTGTCTGCGGCGGCCTCTTATTTTCAGTCCCGCGCTTTGATTTGCTCGAGGTCGGCCGGGCGTGGGGCGCGGCGCACCGCCCCTCTTCTCGCCCCCGCCGAGCTTCTTCTGCTTCTCCTTCTCCTTCTGGCCCTTCTTGCGGCCGCCGTCCTTGATTAAGCCGGACTGCGCGCCCGCCGCCGCGTAAGAGGGGCGGCCCGCACGAAGCTCGGCGAGGACCTCGCCTTGTGCTTGGTCGGCTTCCTGTCGCCGCGGCTGCCCCCCTTGCTGGAGCCGGGCTGCGGCCCCGGCGGGGACGCCGACAGGTCAGACGGGGCGCGAGGGGCCGGCCAGAGGGGAGGAGTCAGCCCCGGCCCACCTTGTTCTTGTGCGGCTTCGACGAGTCGTCGCCTGGAGGTATTGGTGGGTGAGGGGGGAAGCACGAAGGCCAGGCGAGGCGGGGCGCACCCTTGCCGCCCTTGTACTTGCCGCCCTTATCCCTGCCGCCCTTGCCACCCTTGCCGCCCTTCGACAGGGCCTTGTCTGCGATAGTTGCGAAGGGGTGTCAGGGGATGATATCGACGCGGGCGCGGCTCGTGCGCGGCGGACCTTTCGACGGCTTCTTGCCCGGCTTGGAGCCGGGCTTGGGCTTCTTGTCCGGCTTGGACCCGGGCTTGGGCTTCTTGTCCGGCTTGGACCCGGGCTTGGGCTTCTTGCCCGGCTTGGACCCGGGCTTGGGCTTCTTGCCCGGCTTGGACCCGGGCTTGGGCTTCTTGTCCGGCTTTGCTCCAGGCTTCGTCCCCCCCTTCTTTCCGCCGCCTGCGCGCCGTCATGAGACTCCGTGGGGGGGAGCCGACTCGTGGGGCCGGGGCCGACCCTTATCCCCCTTCTTGCCGCCGCCCTTCTTGCCGCCGCCCTTCTTGCCGCCGCCCTTCTTGCCGCCGCCCTTCTTGCCTCCCTTCTTGCCTCCCTTCTTGCCGCCCTTTCCACCGAACGATCCCGCGTCGAAGCTGCGGACGAAGTTAGTTACGCTTGCGTACCGGGGAGGGGGAGGCCGGGGGAGGGGGAGGGGGGAGGAGGGGAGGGAGAGCGCACTCCATGGTACCCCCGGTCTTCGAGGAGCGACCCGCGAACAGCTTGCGGCCCCTGCGGCGCCGCTCAGCTCGGCCCAATGGAACTCGACGGCGGGTTCGGATCCCGGCGGGCGCACTTGTCGGCGGCCGACTCGCCGGCCTCCTTGTTGGGCCGGTTGGGATCGTCCTGCGCGGTGCAAGTGGGCCCGGGGCTCGGGGAGTTCGGCCGAGAGGAAGGAAGGGCTTCAGCGGGCTCTAGAGTCTCGAGAACCGCAAGGAGAGAAGGAAAAGGAGAGGCTAGAGGCTAGAGGCTTAGAGGCTAGAGGCTAGAGGAAAGAAGGACGTCGGTGGGCTTAAAGGCCGCGAACAGCCGGGGCCTGGCCAGTGGCGGGGCGGGGCGGGGCGGGGCGGGGCGGGGCGGGCGCGGGCGCACGGGCGCTTCGTCCTCGTCCTGCCCGGGCGAGCTCTCGTCCTTCGTCCTCGCCCGCGGCCCTGCGCGCGCCCCCGCCCGCCCGCCCCCTCAGAGCAGAGGCGACGCGCGCCGACGGCGGAATGGGGGGCACGCACGCACCGACGTGCTTGGGCTTGGGCTTCGGGAAGAGGCGCTCCGGCACGGGCGGCAGCGTCTGCTCGCCCCACTTGAACTGCGCGGGCCCAGGTTGGGTGGGTGGGTGGAGGGGCGGCGCGCGGCTTCTCGGTGCTGCTCTCGGAGCAGGGGCGCACGATCTGCTTGATTGCGTCCTCGTCGAGCTCGTAGTCGTCCACGTTGCGCCCCTGCGAAGGAGGGAAGGATCAGATCAGATTGATCAGATCAGATCTGATCTGATCCGAGGGACGGCGCGGCGCGCCTGGTAGAGGGCGAGCTGCCAGGAGGCGAGGCCCGGGAGCGGCTTCGTCTGCGAGCGAGCGAGCGAACGAAGAAGGCACTCCCCGTCAGCGAGAGGGAGGGAGGCCCTCCTCGACGGCTTGCTTCCCTCTGCGATCCAGATCTAGGTCCAGAGCGAGCGCAGCGCACGGAAACTTGGGACTTGGTGCCGGCGGCGGTCAGGCCCTTGTACTCGCCCTGCAGCGTGAACGAGCACTTCGAGAAGTCCCGCGACCACTCCTTCACCTTGCCGCCCCACGCCTGCCGCGCGGGTGGGCGGCCGGCCGGCACGGAGAGCCAAGCCAAGCTCAGCTGAGCGCACGAGGGCCTCGCAGACGGGTACGGAGCGCATGTGGAGTCCGCACTTCTCCACGTAGTTCGGCAGGCGGCCCACCGCCGTCCCGTCGCCCCCGTCGTCCTGCCCTCAGGTGAGACGGGGGGGTAGATGGTGGGGGGTAGGGGGGGGGTAGGGGGTTGGGCGCACGCGGTAGAGGAGGCCCTGGTCGAAGTACGCCTTGATGATGCTGCCGCACCTGGGGGTACCGGCTCGGGAGGGGGGGGCGGAGGTGGAGAGGGGTACAGCGCACATGGATGTCTGGGCGCGGTCCGCCGGCGGCTCGAACGTGACGAAGTTGAAGTCGCTGGGGGCGGGAAGGGAGGGGGAGGGGGTGGGCGGGGGTACGCGTCACTGAGGCGGCCGGTGCTAGGCGCGCGCAGAAGAGGCGGTACCCCTCGATGTCGATCTTGGCCTCGTAGGGGAGCTCGGTCGTGCCCTCCATTTGCGTCCAGACGACGTCAGCGTGCGAGAAGGGCGGCAGCTTCACCAGCTTGGACAGACTGCGCAGGCGGGAGGGGGGGTACGGTTGAGATCCTGAAGGGCGCAGGGAGAGGAGAGGGGGGCGCGCTCACGTCATCGTGGTGATCTTCTCGCTCTTGCCACCCTTGCCCTTCGATCCGGTGATCTGAGAGGCGGCGGTCGGTCGGAATCGGCGCGCGGGGGTACATGTGTCCGGGAGGGGGTACGCGCACGGTCGTCTTCGAATCGACGGTCGCTTCAGCGAACGGGACCTCCGCTATCACGGAGACGTTCGTGACGGATTCGACGCTGCGCAGGGGTACGCGGACGAGTCGGAGGCGGGAAGGGGTACGCGACGTGGCCGTGGGGCGCACCCGTTCTTGGAATTGAACTCGTGCGACTCGCGTTGTGTGGCGCTCTGCCGCGGCCCCGCGCCTCCCCGTGAGCAACGCCGCGTTTCGCGTGCCCCCCTCCCCTCCCCCAAACCCCGGCACCTTTGTGATGCGCTCCGTCTGCCACTCCGGGCTGTCGTTGTCCGCGTCGGCGTGGATCACCTGAGCGGGGGGCGGGGGGGTAAGCGATAGATTCGATCTTCCGGGTGGGGGTACGCCGGCGCTGCTGCTAGGCGGCACCTGGCTCGGCTTCTTGACCGGCGGCGTGAGCTTCGTGTCTGCGCGGCGGGGCGGGTCGAACGTCAAGCGAGCGGGCCGCGCGGGGGAGGGGGAAGAGGAGGGAGGGGGCACGCGCATTTGAAGTTGCCGGCCTTGACCTTGAAGGTGGTCGACTTGGGGAGGTCGTTCCCGTAGACCTGCACGTACCCGGGCGCAGGTTCGGCGGCGCCCCGGGCCGGGCGAGGGCGAGGGCGGGGGTCCACTCCAGGCGCACCTTGCATGTCCCCTTCGCCGGCTTGTCGCCCTTCTTCGCCGGGTCGAAGCGCTCCGCCCCCTGGCACAGCGCCTTCGTGTAGCTGCGGGGTACGCGGTTCGCCCGCGGAGGGAAGGAAGGACGACGGAGGGGGGTACGCGGGCGGCGGGCGGACCGCCGGACTTCGTTGGGGATGACGAGGATCTTGGGGTTGTCCTTCGCGACCTCCACTGGGGGCGGGCGGGCGCGTCCGTGAGCGGCGCGGCGAGCCCGGGGGGGGAGGGATCGCGGGACGGGTACGCGCACCCTTCGTCGAGTCGAGGCCGCCCTGGAATAGGTCCTTAACGACCTCCCTCAGCTCGCGCTGCGAGAACTTGACGCCGCCTGCGAGCGCGGCGTAGCGCGGCGCGGCGTGAGCAGCGCGGCGAGTCCGGACGAGGGGCGACGCGAGGACGGGGCGCTGCGCGGCTCGGTCCCTTCCCGACTTCATCTATATGTCCGCCGCACCTGCCGTGAAGAGCTCCTTGGCAGGAGGGAATTCAGACGGCACGGAGGGGCCCACTGTGATGCCGACATCCTGCCGGCAAGCGCGCGCCGCGTCGTTCGGGGGCGAGCTGCTGAGCCGCTCTCAAGCGGGAGCGCCGCGGCTCACCTGCCGGTTCGGGGGCGGCGGGACGGGCGAGGGCGGCGGCGCCGCCGCCGGCACGTAGACCGGAGGCGGTGGCTGCAGGCGCGGGGCGCATATGCATAAGCCGGCCATCGGCAGCTGAGCACGGGAGCGCGGCGGCGGCGGCGGCGGGGGCGACGCACCCCGGGAGGAAGCGGCTTCGGCTTCGCGATCTTGGCGCCCATCCTCGATGCGTCCAGGCACACTCGAGCGGCCGACGCCTCCCACTGCTCCTGCCTGGCGGCTCGGTCGGGGCTCTTGGGCGGCTATCGCTCGGGCATCGCCGGCCTATAAATTCAGCTCCGCGCCGACATGCTCGCTCTCCGGCAACGGAGCCGCTCCGCCGGGAAGTGTCCGGGTGGCGACAGTCGGCCGACCCCGCACGAGCGGGCAGGCGAGCTGCTGATGACCGGAAGCACCCCGATGGCTTCGACTGTGCCAAAAGAGCTGGCGCCGAGCCGCAACGCTCCAAGCCAGCGCCTTTTTTTCGACTTTCACCACCGAGTCGGGTACAGGGTTTGTTTGGAGAAGCAGTACCAGCGAAGCGCAGCGGCATTCGAAAGCGAGCCCCGCAACTCGCTGCAAAATGGGAGGCGGTCGGAGTCGGCACAGGCCGCCGCCGCCGCCGGTGCGTTCCTTGCCATCGCCGCCCGCGCCCGATCGCTCGGCCGACCGCACGGCAGCCCCCGAGACCACCGCCACCACCTCCTCCTCGGCCGCCTCCTCCGCCGCCGGTGCGAGCAATGGGCCGGCTGCGGCCCTGTTGACGCTGACCCGAACGGCGCTCAGCCCAAGCCCGCCATCCCGCCGCCTCCCGCGAAGGTCGTGGACCCGCATTCGGGAGTGCGTAGGCCGGAGCGAGCGCCTTGTGGCGTTCACGCCGCCGACGCGCCGCCGACGCTCCCGTAGATACAAATACAGCTCAACGCGACGAGCGAGGCGGGGCCGCCCGGCAGGGAAGTCTACTCTGCGGGCCCCATCTTGTGCGTAGCGCGGGCGTCTTGAGCTCGGCGCTGCCCAGCGGTCCAGCGCCCCCATCGAGGCCGTCCGGCTCGGCAGCCGGAGCCGGCCGCTGACGCGCCTCGCTCGCGCGCAGCTACAGCCAGAAGCAGACGATCGACCTCATCAAGTCGCTCATCGGCATGGACGCCACCCCCGCAACCAAAGGCGCGCCCCGCCCGCGCCCGCTGCAGCAGCTCCTGCTGCACCCGCACTCGCTCGCTCACGCTGGCCCGCCGCGCAGTCGTGCCGCCGCGGTCGGCGAAGGGCACGCGGCTGAACGTGCCGCGCATTATCAACCGGTGAGGCCGCTCGAAGCTGCCTCGAAGCTCGGAGGGCCGCCCGGCTCGGATCAAATTCGAATCCGACTCCTCGGCAGGTACGCGAAGCACCTGTGCGACGGAAAGGAGCGGTTCTCGACGAAGAAGGCGGTCCTCTCCCACGGCGACAAGTGCGAGGTGCGCGCATAGCTGCGCCGAAAGCACCCGGGCGCACCCGCCAGCTGAGCCACCCCTCACTTTCGGCGCAGCTGTACGGGCACGACCTGGCGCAGTCGAAGGACTACGGCATCGAGGTCCGCGCCGCGCCCTCGCGCTGCGCCTGTCCCCGCCCCGCGCCCTCTCGGCCCGACCGGCCCCGGCGCCGACCCGGGTCCCGCTCAGATCGACGAGTTCAAGTTCGGCCCCGTCAAGCGCGACACCGGTGCCCGCCCCGCCCCGCCCCGCCCCGCCCGCCCCGCCCGCCCCGGCGGCTAACTTCTTGTCCCTCGGCGCGCCCCGCCGCAGACACGAAGCCGTCGGTCACGGTCGTCGCCGGTCCGCCCCGCCCCCCGCCGCCCCCCCCCTCCCCCGCTCACCTGAGCTCGCCTCCGGGCAGATTCGGACAACGACGGGCCCTCGTGGCAGAAGGAGATGATCCAGCGCACCGTCCAGGTACCCCCCTCCCGCCCACCCCGCCCCCCGCCTGCCCCCAGACCCCAGGGAGTCGGGAGTCGGGGCGCCCCCCCCCCCGCCCCCTCCCTTCCCCTTCCCCGGCCGGTCTCTCGCTGACCGGGAGGCCGCCGGCGCAGACCAAGGACGTCGAGCGCTTCGGCACCAAGATGTCGTGCGCCCCGGACCCCCCCTCGAAGGGAGGACGATGGGTGCTGAGCCGCACCCGTCCCGCCCGCCCGCCCGCCCGCCCGCGCAGGATCGAGACGGGGAACGAGACGAACGTGATGGTCGGCGCGTGCCTCAGGTGCGCCCGGGGACCCTTCTCTTAGCTTTTCTGGCCGGGGCCGCCGCCGCCGCCCGCGCCGCGCCCGTCGCCCCAGCCTCCCTCCCGCCCTTGCGCGCGCCCCGCGAGCCGACGACGGCCCCGCAGCGTCACGAGCGTCAGCGCGTGCGCGCGCGGAGGCGCCGGCTTCTCCATCTCGGTCGGCCCGCCTGCGCCCCGCGCGAGTCGACGTCGCCCGGGGATCCTCCTCTGAGCAAGCGCGACGGGGTGCAGGGCAAGGGCGGCAACGAGAAGATGCAGACGAAGGAGAAGGCCCGTCCCCTCTTCACGCGCGCCGCCCAAACTTCCCGAGCTGATTCGCCCCCTCTCCCCAGATCTCCTCGATCAAGCTGTTCAAGGAGATCACGATACCCCCCTACACCCACGCCGGTCCGCCGGGCCCCCGCGGGCAACGCGCGTGGCGAGCAGAGAGCGCCTCACGGCTCGCCCTGTACCCCCCAGACGTGATATGGACGGTGTTCGACCGGGAGGTGGACCTCACGTGGGACGCCAAGGCCGTCTTCAAGGGGTACGCCTCCTCTTTTCCTCTCCGCCGCCGCCGCCATTTTAAGCCCTTCGTTCGCCGTTCGATCCGTCCCAGGAACTTCAACATATTCATGTGGAACAGCCCCAAGGAGAAGGCGGACATCAACTCGTGCGCCGAAAATCGGATTCTTCGTGCCGATTACAAGCGCTGCGGCCCCGCTGACGGCGCGTGCTCAGGTGCGCCCAGACTCTGAAGGCGTACTTCAGCCAGAAGCTCCTCTACGGCGGCGAGGACGACGACCAGGTACCCCCCTCCCCCTCCCCCTCACCCCCCCTCCCCTCCTCGGCCCCTAACCGCCCCTTCCCCCACTCCCTCCCGCCTCCCTCCCTCCCTCGGGGCAGCGCCTGGAGTCGCGCGTGCCGGGCTACCTGAAGAAGTGCGGCCTCAAGGTCATCTCGGTACCCGTCTGCGAGGTCCTGGTGCGATGTCTCTCTCTTTCTCTCTCCCTCTCTATCTTTCTCCCGCGCTGACGCCGGCCGGCCGGCCGGGGGCAGCGGTGGGACGGGAAGATCCCGGCGGAGCAGTCGGCGAAGGACTTCTCCTCGTGCTGGTACCGCCTCGCGGGGAGCTACGAGGCGCAGAAGGCCGTCGACTGGAAGAGCGACGTCAAGGTGCGCGGGGGCCGAGGAGGGGCGGGGGGAAGGGTTCGAACCTCGCAAGAAGAGGATCCGGAGGCTAGACTCCAGTTGTTCAGCGAAGAGATCTCGAGGGTCCAGAAGGGGCCGCTGCGCCGGGGGCCGCCCCTCCGAGCCCGCCGCGGCGCCTGACCTCGACGCGCCCCGCCCCGCCCCGCAGATGTCGCCGCTGAACACCTTCCTCAAGGGCGGCAAGCTCGCCGTCTGGGAGTCCGCCTACGCCACCGGCGCCAGGCCGGCCGTGCGCCGCGCCCCGGCCGACGCGAGAGCGCCTTCGCTTCGCCTCCGCTGAGGCGCTCGGGCCGCGCAGACGTACAAGGCGGACGAGCGGGGCCTCAAGGACCTGGTGCCTCCGCTCGTTCGATTGGATTTGTCGCAGATTTAGACTTTCCTATCCTTCTAGAAGTTCCTTTATGCTCCTTTCCTCATCCTTTACCAGGCGTCCCTTTGGACAGCTTTTTCTCTGTCGCAGATCTAGACTTTCGCAGATCTAGACTTTCCCATTATCCTTCTAGAAGTTCTTTTAGAAGCGCTCTTCTAGACCGCGCGGCCGCGCCCCGCGCCGCTGACCTCTCGCCGCTCGCTCGCGCGCGCCCGCAGCGGCTGGCGGCGTGGGGGAAGCCGAACAAGGCCAAGGCGCCCTCGGGGCCGCGGCCGGCAAAGAAGAAGAAGCCCGTCCTCCGCCTCGACCACGTGCGCCCCAAGTCACATTGCCGCGCCTCTCTATCTCTTCATCTCTTTAGAGGGGGGATCTCTTTGCCTTCTAAGGGCTCGTCCCCCGCCTCGACCGTGTGCCGCGTTGTGCCGCGCCGCGGCGCAGAGAACCTGATAGAAAGAAACGTCGATTTAGAGGCGAGCCCGTCTGATCGCCGGCCGCGCAGCAGCAGCAGCAGGGGGAGGAGGGGGACGAGGAGGACGGGCCGGCCCCGAGCGCGGCGCCCGGCGACGACGTCGCCGACGCCGACGCCGGCGGCCAGGCATCCGCGGTGCGCGCGCCCCCGAGATTCCAGCGCTCCTCCCCTTATCTTTCCCAACCTGGAGCTCGCGCCTGCGCAGGAGGACGCCCTGCTAGCGATAACAGGCGAGGCCGAGATCGACGTCGAGGGGGCGGAAGCCGGCGTCGTGCCCTACCGGTTCGAGGACTGGGACGGGTTCGAGGCCGGGGCGGCGGGCGCGGCGGCGGCGGATCCGGAGGCGTGGGGCGGCCCCATCGCCGCCGGCGAGGCGGAGGGGGCGGAGGTCGAGGGCGCCCACGGGTACCCCTCCTCGGGGCTCCTCCTGGCGGCGCCCGAGCTCCACGGCTCGCCCGCGGCGCTCGCGTAGTGTACAGTGTGCATGGGCATGTGCATGTGCAATATAAATCAGATTAAGATTCGATATGCAATGTCTGCTTTATAGCTAGCTGCCGGCTTGCCTTATCGAATTTCGGCTCGCCCGGACTGTTGCGCTCTAATTATATAAAAAGCCCGGAGCGCCAGCAGAAATCCTTGCTCTAGCTAGATCGAAATCTGCGGCGATGGTCGGTGTTTCAAGAAATCTAGAATGAGCTCGCTGTACCCGGGCGACGCGCGTCACGGTCCCGAGTCTCTGCCCAGCCCGATCAGCCGATCGGCTTGTCCAGGCCTTGAAACTCGCGGCCGCTGTCTCCGATCCTGCGCACGCCCGGCCCCGATCCCCGGTCTGAATTCGAAGAGACATGCCAGCGGGGCACAATCCAGCAGCCTTCGCCTGCCCTCTCCTCGTCTCGATCGACATCAGCCGTGCAAATGGATTAATATTCGGCGGCGGCCACACGCGCGCCTGTGCCCCGGGCGTCGTCGCCGCCCGCGGCTGCGGTGCGCGCGCGCCGCGCGCGCGGTTGCGATCGTCGGCCGCGGCTAAATTTTCGACAGCCGCCTGGTCGTCCTCAGGGGCCGTCGGGGCGTCGAGGTCGAGGTGCCCATCGTTCCTGGGGCTGCCGCTCGGCTTCCAGTTGGGGCCGAGCACAGCTTTGAGCCGCCGCGGCCGCGGCCGGCCGCGGCGCCGGCCGGCGCGCTTAAGCTTCGGGGCGGGCGCCCTGGCCCTGGGGCGCCCGCGGGCGTCTGTGGAGGAGGATTGGGAGCGCCTGAAGGAGCTCTACGACTTCAAGGAGCCCGCCGGCGGCCGAGGCCGCAGCCGCGGCTCGCGCTCGGGCCAGCCGCCGCCGTCGGCGGCGCAGGCCAGCGCCAGCTCCAAGTACAGCCCGCGGGACATGCAGTGAGCTATCAGAGCTCTCATCAACCGAAATTCAAACGCTTGCTGATAATGCTTTATGCAGGGAGCTGGCGAACCGGGACTACACGCTGATCGTGGACAAGAGCGCCTCGATGGCTTCTCCCGTCGCCCCGAACTCCTCCCGCTCCCGCTGGGAGGTTCGCACCCGCCCCTAGGCTTAAGCCTCCTTTTCCGAGCCGGGCCGCGGCCGGCGCTTGGACCTCCCCTCCCCTTCCCCCTCTCCCTTCTTCCCTAGGTCTCTCCCCCTCCCCTCCCCTCCAGATCCCATTCCTCCCCTTCCCTCCTCCCCCCCCGCTCCCCTCTCCCCTCTTCCGTCTCCCGGAGTCCCCCTCCGCATCCTTCTCGCCCCGCCCCCCCTCCGCCCCCTTCTCCCCTCTCTCCCCTCTTCCCTCCTCCTCCCCTCCTTCTAGGCTCTGATCCGGCTCTGATCTTCGAAGCCCCTCGAAGCGGCCCTGGCCTAGGCCTCCGACTCCCCGGCTCTTGAGCTTCTTGAGCTCGCCTCCCCCCTCTCCCCTCCTCCCTCCCCTCCGGGGATCCTCCTAAACTCCTCCCCCGCGTTCCGACCCGGCCGGCCTTCCTGCCTCCCGGCGCCCCTCCGGCGCCCGGAGTCCCCGGTTCTTAAGCTTCGAAGCCCCCCCGCGCCCTTTAGAATTTGCTGAGGCGGGCAGGGCCCGGGACCGTGTCCACGTACCCCAGGCGATGCGGGAGGGGGCGCTGGCGCTGGCGCAGGAGGCCGCCCGCTTCGACCCCGACGGCCTCACCCTCTACCTCTTCTCAGGCGCCCGGGCCCCCTTCGATTTAATTATAAAGCGCAAGATTTAATTTGATCTTCGGCTGTCCCCTGATCATGAGCTCCGAGGCGCAGGGAAGTTCCAGCGCTTCGACAATGTCACCCCCGCCGTGCGTTAACGTTCAAGTGATGACGCCGGCCCGGCGTCATGATCATGATGCCGGGGTCGGGCGGGCGGGCGGGGCGGGCAGCGGGTGGAGGGGATCTTCGAGGAAGCCTCGCCGAGCGGCTCGACGGGCCTCGCCGCCGTCCTCGCCCACGCCGCCGACGACTACTTCGCCCGCCGCGACGTCCGCCCCGCCCCGGGCCCCTCCCGACGGAAGATCTGGAGCTCCGAGGAGAGATCTAGAGGCTCGAATAGAACAAAGGAGCCTGAAGCTTAAGCGAAGGGATTTCCTCTCAGAAGCCCAGTGGACTCGAGCCTACCTCTAGATCTAGCCTAGAGCGAGTGGACTCGTGATCGCTGGTTTGCTGATTCATGCCCCGGGCCCGCGGCGGCAGCGGGGGGCGGCGAAGGCGAACGGGGAGCTGCTGATCGTGGTGACGGACGGGGAGCCCGACTCGAAGGAGGACGTCTACCGCGCCATCGTCGCCAGCGCGCCCCGCCCCGCCCTTATAATCAACGTTCTGAAGTTATAAATTACGAGCGGACGGTCTAACGCCGCTGGCATGCGCAGTCGCGAACCGGTGCCGGCGGGCGCAGGAGCTGCGGATCACCTTCATCCAAGTGGGCTCCGACCGCCGCGCCCGCGCCTTCCTCAAGGTGCCACAGCCACAGACGCGTCGAATTCCGAAGTTTGAGGCTTCGATCCTATATTTCGACTTCGATCAGGAGCTGGACGACGAGATGGAGGGGCGGGGCGCGATGTTCGACATTGTGGACACGAAGGACCCGGACGAGGCGGAGGGGCTCCCCCTCCGCCAGCTCCTTCTCGAGGCCCTCTTCGACTGATCATGAGGCTAGGGGCCCAGGCCTAGGGCTGGGCCGCGGCCGGCGCGGCGTCGCTGCCCGGGACGGGGCATGCGCAGTTGACCGAGAATATAGATGAAATTAAAATGCAAATTAAATGCAAGCGACTGCAAGCCGCTACTGCTCATGAGCTCCTCCGGATCCACGAGGCCTAGGCCCTTTTCGACTGGTGCTGAGCTCGAGCTCGAGCCCGAGCTCGAGGCCGAGTTCGAGGCGCCCGGCCGACCCGGCCGAGGCCGCCCGGCCCGCAGGGGAGCGTCGGACGCGGCCGACCCGGCCGGCGTCACTGAGTCAGGGCAGTTCATCCGATGATCGTGAACGAGAAGCTTGAAGGCCACCTAGGTCTTCGCCTCGCCCCCGCCCCCTGCTCGTCTCAGGATGTGCAAGGTGGGGTCCAACTTGAATCAAACAAGTTAACGTTAACTTAAAGTTATCTGCAGGCTTCAGCTGGCGCTCGCTCGGCGTAGGCCTGGGCCGCCAGACTCCATTCGCTTGCAGCAGCAAAATCGGAATAGAACAAAAAGCCCCTGCGCGCTGCGCCGCCGCCCGCCGTGCCTCCGCCCCGCCCACCGAACCGCGCCGCCGCGCGCCCGCCGCGCCTCCTCCCCGCCCAGCGAGCTCGAGCCACGCCGCCGCCCGCCGCGCCTGTGCCCCGCCCAGCGAGCCGCGCCACTGCCCGGCGCTCCTCCTCCACGCCCAGCGAGCCGCACAGCTGCAGCCGGCCGCCGCGCCTCCGTCCCGCCCGGCGCGCCTCCGCCCCGCCCGCGCCGCCACGCCTAGGGCCTCCGCCCGCGCGCCTGGCGCCCGGCGCGCCTCCACGCGTACGCGCGAGCCGGTCGCCGCGCAGCCGCGGCCGCCCCCGCGCCTCGAGCTCCGATCCGCCCCGCCCGGAGATCTGCATGTACATGTGCCGCCGCCCGCCGCGCCTGCGCCCTGCCCCGCAAGCCGCGCCGCGCGCCCGCCGCATGCGCACCGGTACCGGTACCCGCGCCGGGGCCCGCGGCCGCCGCGCGTCTGTCCACCGCGCGCGGTCGCGCTTGCGATTGCATAGCGCGAATATATATGCATGTGCCGGCCACGCGTACGTGCACCGTACCGCTCCTGCAGCTGCCTCATGATCACTGCCTCCCGCGGGCTCGGTCCGTACGTATACGCGTGCCACGGTGCCGCAGATGGAAGCCGCGCGCGCGCTAGCGCTCCGCGACTAGTACGTATACTGTGCGCCCGCGACTAGCTATAGCATGCCGCGGGTGTTGCCGCGGGCTAGCTAGCGATGGGTTCGGAGTCTTGCCGCGGGCCGCGCCGCGCGCTGCGCCATGCAGCGGAGCTCCGGATCCGAATTTCGAACAGTGCGGCACTCCTTGTTGGGTACATCGGTACGAAATCCGGGGTCCAGGGGTACCTTCTGCAAAGTTTCGATCCTCCAGCGGGAATCATCGCCTGGCCGTGCAACTTTGTTGTACAACGTGCTTGTACATTGACAGCATGGTCGTCGGCGGGCGTACTTTATACATTGGCTTCGAGCCGCGGCGAGCCCCAAAGCGTTCGCGCGCCGCGGCGGGGCTCCGGGAGCTCAGCGACTCGGACGACGATGTCCGCCCTTCGCCGGCTTTTCCAGCGACGGCGGCGACAGCGACGGCCGCGGAGGCGGCGAATGGAGTCAATCACTTCGCGCGGCTGCCCGACGAGCTGGTGCTTCGTATTTTCAGCGAGCTCGAGGGGTCCGAGGCACACGAGACGAATCGGCTTTGGGCCGTCGATCGGCGGTTTCGACGGCTCGCGCGCGGCGTTGAGTGGCAGGAGCTGCAGCTCGAGCCGCAGCCGTGCAAGCAGCCATGCTCGAGCCAAGTCAACGAGCAGGAACGCTTGCTGGAGTACGGAGAGCGGCTGCGCCAGATTGCAGCTTGCGTTCGCAGCGGGGCGCTTGTGGGCTGCCGGCGGCTCTTCGTTAGCCCAGCGTGCAGCTACAGCCGCTTGCCGGATACACTGGAGAGCGTGACTGTGAATCGCACCGTCATGGTCGCTTTGTTAGGTGCGCCCTGCTACCCTGCACGGTGTTTTCGCGTGGACTGATGCAACGCTTTGCATGGCTCTCCCTTCGCAGAATTGCTGAAGGCGCTGGCGACGGCGCCACTGCCGCTGGAGCAGCTATGCCTTACAGGCAGCTGGGAGGGGTGGCCGAGCGAGACGGTCCAGCGTCGGCGCGGCATCACCGAACCGTTCACTCTGGAAGACGTGGCTCGAGCGATTCTGGCAGCCATGAACGCCTCCCGTCTTCGCTCTCTGGAGCTGCACGACTGGCACGGCTCGCTTCAGAAGGCCTTCATAGCAGCCGCAGGCCCGCATTTCTTCCCGCATCTCCGTGGGCTCAAGACCCGCATGGGTAGTATTCAAGGTCTCAAGGCCGAAGATACGGTGCGCTTTCTCCGAGCAGATCTGCTGGCTTCGAGTGCGTAGATCTGACTATCGCGATCGCCCGCACCGCAGTGGAAGCTCGCGCGGAAGTGGCGCGGCCTGCAGCAGCTCTCCTGCCGGCTGGTCGACGGGCGGGCCCTCCAGGAGCTCTCCGCGCTCCCGCTCGACGATCTGCGCGTCCGCATCGAGTCGAACAGCGGCCTGGAGAGCGCTCTTGGGGCGATCAGGCCGGACTGCGTGCGGGAGATTCACCTTGCGTCTGCGGGCGGGCCGGTCGCCCCCGGGATCCTCGCTGCCATCTCCCGCTGCCGCAATCTCGAGAGCCTCACGGCGCCGGTCCGCCAGCCCCATGCGCCCTTGCTCCTAGGACCCCGGCGCCGCCCTGACCACATGTACCCCCCAGGTCGACCAGTTTTCGGGGGGTACCGACTTCTTCCGTGAACTTGGCGCCTTGAAGAAGCTCCGCCGGCTGTCTCTCGGCATTTTCCTTCGCAGTCGCGCTCCGCCGTCATTTGAGGTGAAGGCCCCCCCACCCCACCCCCCCCCCCCTCCCCGCCCCTCCGCTGACGCCGACGGGACGGCAGGTGGTCGACGCGCCGAACGGGGGCGCGGGGCTGTTGGAGGCCGCGGCGGCGTGCGTGGCGACCGCGCCGGCCCTCAGATCGGTCTCGCTGAAGATCGACGGCGGGTCGGAGGACGAGGGCGAGGAGGGCGGGGACGCGGCCATGGAGCCCGCGGCGGTGGCAGCCCTCCTCCGCGCCTCGGCTGCGACCGCGGGGGGCCTTGAGGACCTCGAGATCCGCGGCCTGCCCGCCTCGCGGGAGGTCCTGCGGGTCCGCTGGCTGGCCGCGGCCGCCCCCCCTCCCGCCCCCTCGCGCCGCTGACGGGGCTTCGCGGCCGCAGGAGATCGCGCGGGCCGGCCCGAAGCTCCGGGCGCTGCACCTCCGCCACAGCGCCGCGGACGGCGGCGGCCTCGAGCAGCTGCAGGCCTTCGCGGAGCTGCGCGGCATGGCCCTCCGGGAGAACTCCCGCAGCATCGTCCTCCCCTCCCTCAAAGTCTTCGTACCCGAGGAGCTGCGGGTGCCGGCGATGCAGCTCTTCCGCAGCTGGTTCGGGCGGGACTTCCCAATATCTGTCCTCGTCAACCACTACGACATTTATCGGTCCTCCTCGTTTGCATACGAGTAGTGTTAAAACATTTGTTTGAGTGCTCTCTGTAGAAAATGATCATGTCATGATGATAGTCGGCTGCCGCGGCCCGCTCCCTGTTTCCGTCTCTTCGAATGGCAGATTAATCAGTTAGCTTTTCGAGGACTCCGTTCCGTTGGCCGCGGCTTAGTTTGCCGAAGAGCATTAACATTGTTTTTATGAGAACAAATGAATGAATAAATGAAATTCGCCGTACGCGTCACGAATCACGATCGACCGAGCGTGGGGAGGCGGCGGGCTACCTACGTACCTAGCTAAAAGGACAGGCTAATTATAACTGCATCTAGACTCTCATAAAGGTCGACGTCTTATCACTGGAAGGACTCGAGGTCGCGGAGGGGCGGTCGCCCCTGCGCCGCCCGCTTCGCGTTTATGTGCGCGAGGCTGAGCCGCCGCGCGCAGTCGACCTCCGCCTGGTCCCCGTTGATCGCGAACCCTGCCCCGAGGCGCCCGGCCGTCGCGCCCCGTCAGTCGCGGCGCGAGCGCGCGCGGTGGAGGGGACGGATCCACTAGATCGTCGGATCTGGAGAGGCGTTCGGGGACGCACCGATCGTTCCGAAGGCTGCGAGGGAGGCCGGCGAGTCAGACGCGGTGCGCTGCGGCTCCCGAAAGGCGGCATACGCATACCCATGACTCCGAAAACCTTGAGGGACGTGGGGAGGCGGGCGATATTGGGCGCTGCGGCCGCGGGCCAGCGGGATGTGTCATAGGGCGCGCGCGGTGCGTGGAGGGCGTCAGAGCGGATGCGCTCACACATAAAGTTGCAGAAGCCGACGAGGAGGGCTCCCGACGAGGCCCAGGTCCCGAACCCGAGGCCGGCGCCCTCGAGGACCTGCCGGCGGCCGCGGCCGCGGAGTGCACGTGGTACCGGTGAGCCGGCGGGTCGGCGGCGAGTGGCGTTCAATCAAAAGATAACTCTCTCCTCAACATGAGGCAGTGTTAGCTATAGCTAGGCAAAGATAGGGCGCGCAGATTTGGGAAGATAAAGCTTCTAAAACCTGGGCGCGGCTGGGGCCGCGGCCCGGGCTTAGCGCCCGGCCACGCTGACGTGCAAGCAGGCATGGAGTTATAAAGGGACGTCCAGAAGGGGCGCGTCGACGCCGCGCGCTGCCATCCCCGGCCCGGGCTCTAAGCGGTGCACGCGTGCCCACTCGCCGCGGCGCCGGGGCGCAGGCCAGCGCCTCTGCAGTCGTGCCCTCAACCGAAGGCGCGCTCCCGCGCACCTGGCTCTGGCACTGCTCCCACCGACGCCCGCGGTACACCTGCCCGTGCAGCTCGTCGTCATCGGGCTCGTGAACTGCTGCGCTCGTACTGGGCTGCGCCGCGGCGGGCGTGCTGGGGCTGGCGGAGGTCATTATGCACGAAACTGAGGGTACGAGCACAGATTTCTTGAGCGGGGTACGGTGCATCGCAGCGGATTGGGGGCGGCGCAGCGGATTGCGGCGGCGCAGCGGATCGATGGGCCGGTCGGTCGTCGAGCTGATGCGGCATTGGTCGAAAGATCTGGTTCTACGGTTCGGAACTTTGAAGTCCGCGCCTCGGGAGCTGTGGCTCGTGTACGTGGTCAATGCGCTCGACGCATACTCCTACTTCGCGCTCAGCTACGTAAGCCGCAAGCGCACGATCGGCCGCCTGGCCTCAATTTCCGTGCTGCCGCTGCTGACCGCCACCTCTTCAGATATACGTTATCTACGCCTCAGAAGAGTTCGGTCTTAGTGACTCGCAGGCCGCCTGGAGCTATGGTGCGCCGGGGTCGAACTGGTTGGCGCTCGAATATGGCTGGATTGGGACCGGCCGCGGCCGCGGGCGCCTGGCCGCTCGGCGCGTCGCCGCCTCACGCGGCGCGCGCGCAGGCATCTACGGTATCCTCGTGTCTACTTTCGGTATCTGCATCGGGTGCGCGGCGAGCGGCTACACTTCCGCACCCGCTCCTCTATCTCTACGCCCGCCCTCCCAAGAGAGTGGACGCCCGCTCCCCGCGGGCGGTAAAGATCGACATTAAGATAGAACATGATAGATCGGCTGGGCTTATGCACCCTGAACCGCGCCCCCGCCGCTTCCCCCTTCGTCGCGTTGGCCGCGCCGAGCCCGCCCCGCCCCCGCGCAGGTTCCTCGTGGACAACCTTGGCGTCCGCAAGGTGTGACGTACCCCGGCGCGCTGCGGCTGTACCCCCCCGCTCCCGCCGACGCGCCCTCGCGGCGGCAGTCGATGATCGTGGGGAGCATCTGCCTCTTCCTCTCCCGAACCATCATCGCCCTCACCCGCAGCACCTTCTTCATGCTCGGTGCCGTGCCGTACCCCCTCCCCCCGCCGGAATTGTCGACCGATCCGAACCCACTCCCAGGCACCCTCTTCACGCTCATGCCCTTCGGGACGTGCGTGCACCCCCTCCACTCCTCCCTCGCTTCCCCCACGCCCTTTCGAACGCGCCCCCCTTCCAGGGCGCTGGGGAGCCCGGTGATCACGACGGCGATCCGGCGGTACACCACCAGCGCGAACCGCGCCTTCGGGTACCCCCCCCCCCCCCCCCCCGGCTCTCTGCGGATCAAATTCGAACTCCCGGATCGAATGCCCCAGGTTCTCGCTGCTGTACGTGACGATGAACGTGTCGGCGCTGCTGGCGGGCCTCCTCGTCGACGCCTTCCGCTACGCCTTCGGCGTCGCAGACGACGAGGGCGCCGCCCGCGCCGGCACCATCCCGGTGCGCCCCCGGCCCCGCTCGGGTCCCCCGGTCCCCTGGGTGAGGTTTGGGTGAGAGTTAGATTGGATCGGATCAGATCTTGATAAGTAGGTTAGATTGGATCTAGGGGTGTCGGCGAGAGTTTCGGTGGCCTGATGAGCGGGCGGGGCGGCAGGCCTTCTCGGGGTACCGCTGGCTCCTCCTCACCGCCGCCCTCGCCAACGCCGCCATGGCCGTCGTGCGCCCTTTCGCGTACCCCTCCTCGGCCCGGGCCCCGGACACGGCCCCGGCCCCGTGTACCGGAATCCGCGTGACAGGGCCCCGGACCCAGATCGCGGCCTTTGTGATCCGCGAGATCAACGTCGACGAGGGCGGCCAGGCGAGCGAAGCTGTACCCCCGATCACCGAGCCCGTACCCCCGCCACCGGCCTCTGACCTTCTACCCCTCTCGCCGCAGACGGCCGAGTTTACGCCGCACAAGGGTACCCCCTGGGCCATTATGAAGCAGGTCGCCACCACGGGCCGGTGCGCGCCGCTCCTCTACCCCGCTGCCGCCCCTCCCTGAGACCGTACCCCCCCAGGTTCTGGCGGTTCATCCTGTTCATCCTGCTGCTGGTGGGGGTCCGCCTCATCTTCCGGCACATGGACATGACCTTCCGTGCGCGCCCCGGGCCCCGACCTCTTCTACATCTGATCTCCCTCGCCCCGCCCCCGCCCCTCCGCGCCGGCAGCCAAGTACATGATCCGGGAGCTGGGCCCCGGGGCCCCCTACGGCTCCATCACCGCCATCAACCCCTTCGTGCGCCGCCGCCGCCGCAGAGGCTTCCCAGGCCCCTAGAGCGGCCCGGCGAGGTCGCCCGGGCCGGCCCGGTCGGCCCCGCCCGTCGCGGCCCCTAGGCCCCGCTTGAGCTTTTTCCGCTCGTGTCGCCGAGAGGCCGCGCTGACCCGCGCGGCGCGGCCCGCGCGCGCGCACGTACCCCCGCAGCTCATCATCTTCCTCGTGCCCCTCGCCACCGCCTTCATCTACGTCCGCACCACCCCCTTCCAGTGCATCCTGGTGCTCCCCAGCGCACCCCGCCGCCACGCGCCTTCCCACGCCCCGCCGATGCCCCGCGGGGGTACAGGTCGGCTCCTTCATCTCCGCGGCGTCCCCCTTCTTCCTCGTCATCGGCCCCTACTACCCCGCCGCCGTCGGCGCGCTACACCCCCCCTTCCCCGCCTTCTCTGTACCCCCTCAAGCTAACGTACCCCCCGCAGCCTTCGTGGTGGTGCTCTCGCTGGGGGAGGCGATCTGGTCCCCCCGCCTCTACGAGTACACGACCATGGTACCCCCCCGCTGGAGCGCAGGGCGGGGGGAAGGCAGCGGGAGGCGCTGGAGAGCAGGCGGAGAGGACGCGGGGGAGGGGGTGGGGGGGGGTGGGGGGGGGGGAATATGCGGGGCGGCTTTCCTCCACCCCGCCGACCGCGCGCGCACAGGTCGCGCCCGAGGGCCGCGAGGGGACCTATGCCGCCCTGGCCGGGTACCTCCTCCGTTCCCCGACCTCGTACCCCTCCCAGCGCGCCCCGAGCCGTACCCCTCCCGCGCAGCGCGCCGCTTTTCGCGGTGAAGCTCGCCGTGGGCGGCATGAGCGGCTGGCTCCTCGACACCTTCTGCCCGAAGGCGCGTGCCGTACCCCCTCCTGCCCCTTCCCCTCCCCGAGCCCCTCTCAAACCCCTGCAGGAGGGGCCGCGCAACTCGCGCATGATGTGGTGCGCAACCGTTCCCCCTCGGACCCGCGCACCCGTACACCCCGCAACTCTCGTCCCCCGCACGGCAGGTTCGTGATTGGCGCGACAACGGCCTCGTCCCCCGTCCTCATGTTCCTGTTCAAGGGCGTCATCCAGAAGTACGTGAAGCGATTTCCCCTACCCCCTTCTTTTGCCGCTTTCTATGGGGGGTACAGGGATCTGCAGCGTGACTCGCCGCACGAGACGGAGATGGCGGGCATGATGCCCGTACCCACCTCGGACGAGGACGAGGAGGGGGGCGCGCTCGCCGCGCGGGCCTCGCGCGACATGTTCCGGTACCCTCCCTTCCCTTTTCTCTTTCTCCCCCGCGGGATTCGAACCGGAGCCTCGCTGCAGAATCTCGGAGGGGGACGAAGGGGAGGCGATGTCCGAGCGGCTGGGGCTTGGGCGCGGCTCCTCGGGCCACGGCCACGGCGGTGCATCGGAGGGTAGCGGCGGGGGCGGGAGCGCGCGGGGCAAGCGGCGCGGGAGCGCTGGCGGGGGCGGCCAGGCTTCGGGTGGGGACGGCTGGGGCGACTTCGACCTGGAAGAAGGCGAGGAGGAGGAGGAGGCGGCGGAGGGCGGGTCTCGCGGCCTCGCCGTCGATCCCGCCGGCGGCGGCGGCCGCCGGCTCGCCACGACGCCCCGCGCACCCTCCGCCTAGCACGCCCTTACGCTTCGCTCATCTTCGAGTTCGAGTGCCCTGTCCACATCTTCATTGAGACCAGTAGTTGCGATTGCTTAGACTGAGACAAGCTCAGTGCACTGAGGGCTGCGCATTCGCGGCGGCGCGCACTGGTACTGCGCGTGCGCTTGTTACACTTGTGCATGCATATGCACGACATCGATCGCGACGAGCCGGACGCCGGGCGCGCGATCCTTTTGCTTGTCGAAACCGATGCGCCGGCTCCGGGGGGGGGGGGGTAGGATTGCGATCTTGCGAAAGTGCGGCCGGCCGAGTCCGGCTCGTGCAAATCGGGCGCACTGGAACGCGCAGGGGCAGGGCTACCGCGGCGGCTCGAGCCAATCCCGGGCAGTGAGCAGCGCATGCCTGCCGCGGCCGCCGTTGCTCCCGCTTCTTCCCAGGCAATGAAGACGATTGAGATGCAGCGTGCGCCGCGCCGCGGCCCAGCCTCACCGGGAGTGCCAATAAAATCTCACGTGCTAGCGACAGCGCAAGATGGCGGAAAGGCGTCCCCCGCGCCGCAGGAGCAGCAGGGCTCCGTGGCGATAGATGTGGAACCCGTGCCCGACCCATCCTACCTCAAGCGGCTCTCACAGATCGCAGTCGGCTACTTCCCGCTCGGTGCCCGCCGCTCCGCGCCTCTGGGCTCGCCCGCCTGATCCGGCCGCGTGCCGCAGGCTACACCACGTTCGGAGGCGCGGGATCCCGCCAGCACGCAGATCCTGCTCGCGCCGCCGCTCTGATGCACGCGCCGCAGGCCCGCAGGCGCACATCGCCGTCCTGCAGGACTCGTTTGTGACGAAGCGGGACTGGCTCGACTTGGACATGTTCATGGAGCTCTTCGCCCTCGCGTGCGCCCCCGCGCCCGCGCCGGCCCGGCCCGCCGCAGAGATCTCCTAGAGCCGAGCTGAGCCGTCGGCGATGCGGCGTGGGGTCCGGGACGCCTCCTGCGCGAACCTCGCCGTGGCGAGAGGCCAGAGCAAGCTAGCTAGCGCTCTCGGCCTGATAATGACATTCTTTCCGATGCGTCGGCCCGACGCCTGCCGCCCGGTGCAGGCAATTCCTGCCTGGCCCGGCGTCGACGCAGCTGGCGACGGCGATCGGCGCCGTGCGGGGCGGCTACTTCGGGGGCCTCCTCGCCTACCTCATGTTCCAGGCCCGCCCCCTCCCTCCTTCCCTTTCCTTCCGCCCCGCCCCGCCGCCTCTCTCCTGACGCGCCGGGGGCGCAGATGCCCGGGTACATCGTCATGACCATCGCCGGCCTCATCTCCGGGTGCGCCCCGGCCCGCCGCTCGCCCGCCACCCGCCCGCCCGCCCGCCGCTGGCCCGCTCTTGAACGGAGCGCGACGCCCCGCGGCCCCCTCCCCCCCGCGGCCGCCTCCTCCCTCCTCCGCTGACCTTTCTGCGGGCAGGACGTACCTGACGACCGAGGCCCTCGACGCGACCTGGGTGCGCCCTCCAGGGTCTAGGGTCCGAGGGTCTAGGGCCAGGCCCAGCACGAGGCCGGGCCGCGGGGCTAGGCCCGCCCCCGCCGCGGAGTGCGCCGGAATCGTGTGCCCTTTGCCGACACTAGCCTGGCCGTCCCCAGCCAGCCCGCCCACCCCCGGGCCCAGGCCGCCAGGCCGGCCGCGCAAACGCCGCTAGATTAGGGCGCTCTTAGTAGACGTGCGCCGGCCCGGCCGCGCCGGCCCGGCCGCGCCCCCCACTCTCGCTGGCCGCGCCCGGGGGCTGGCCCCCGCCCCCGCCCTGACCGCCCGGGCCGCAGGTCCGCTACGTCATCATGGGCCTCACCGCCGCCGCCGTCGCCCAGGCGCGCCGCCCCGCCCCGCCCCGCCCACTCTTCCGGTTCGAACGCCGCCGCAGGTGGCCATCGCCTGCTACAACCTCGGCGTGAAGCAGTGCGGCACCAAGCTCCGCAAGCTCATCTGCATCATCGGTCCGCCGCGCCCCGCCGCGCGCCACGTCCTCCTCTCGTGAAAGGGCCTGCGCCGCAGCCGCCGCGTTCGCGATCTACGGGAACAGCGTGCCCTGGTCCTACCCCATCATCCTCGTCGTCGCCGGCCTGGTCACCATCGCCAACGAGCGCTACCGCCGCAGGTCGCCCCGCCCCGCCCGCCCCGCCCCCCTTCTCCCCTCCCGCCCTAAGCTGGAGGCTTGAGCTCCTGTTTCCGAGCCGAGCCTCAAGCACGCTTCTCTGCCCCTTCCTTCGGGGCCGCCGCCTCCTTGTTTCAAGCCTCTTCTCTGCAGGAAGGAGGCGCAGGCGGCCGCGACCGCAGCCGCGGCGGGGGCGGCCCCCCCGGCGCCCCGCCCCGCCTCCAACGCCCAGCGCCACAAGCTCTACTTCAAGGTACCCCCTTCCCGCCCCGTCCTGCCCGCCACCCCCCTTCCCGGTCGCCGACGGGGCGGGGGCAGGTGGGGCCGATCGCCGGCGTGCTCATCATGCTCGCCGCGGTCGCGATCCTCATCCTCGCTATCATCATCCGCAGGGCGCGCCGAGACCCGCCCCCCCCCCCCCCCCCCGCCCCCCCCCCCCGCCCCCCCCCGCCCTCCCCTCCCCGGCCCTCGCTGACAGCTCTTCCCCCGCCCCGCCCGCCCCCGCCAGGTCGCCGCGGACAACCGCGGGGTGCAGATCTGGGAGGTGCGCCCCCTCCCCTGCCCGGGCCGCCGCCGCCGTCGTCGCCGCCGGCTGAGGGCGCCGCCTCGGCCTGGGCAGTCGTTCTGGCGGGTGGGGATCATCATCTACGGGGGCGGCCAGGTCGTCCTCCCCATGCTCCTCACCGAGGTCGTCGTCCCCGGCTGGGTCCTCGAGGAGCAGGCCCGCCCCGCGTACCCCCCCTCGATCGGCCCCGCGCCCTCGCCTGACGTACCCCTTTCCTCGCTCCCCGCAGTACTTCGCCGGCTTCGCGCTCGTCCAGTGCCTCCCGGGGCCCCTCTTCAACTTCAGGCGCGCCCGCCCGTACCGCCGGTTCCCGGCCCCCGCTGCTCCTGACAGCGTACCCCGCAGCGCCTACCTCGGCGCCATCGCCATGGGTGTCTCCTACAAGGTCAACGTCCTGACCGGCCAGGTACCCCCCAACGTCGCCTCCCTTCGCGCTCCCTCCCCTCTTCTCCGGCGAAATTTCATTGTAACCCCCCGCCAGCTCGTTCCCGTGTCGACCGACATCGGGTACGGCATCCTCGGCTCCGTCATCGCATGGCTTGGGTGAGCGCGGGGCTGAGAGGGGTACCCCGTTGTGCCGCCGTCGAACGCCGTACCCGCGCAGCCTGTTCGGCCCCGGGGTGATGCTCATCTTCGGCGTTCTCCCCTTCTGGAAGCGCTTCCGCAACATCCAGATCATCAAGGACTTCCTGGTTCGAATCCCCGCGGGGTCCTTTTCCCCAAATTCGATCCGACGCCCGCGATCCCCGCACGTACCCCCCACCCCCCGCAGATCGGCGTGAACAGCTCGTCGATCGGGCTCGTTCTGGCCGCCGTCTTCCTCCTCTGGACCCGCGGCGCCTACACCGCCCTCCGCAACTCCAACAACGGGTACATGGTCATCTCCTTCCTCGCGTTCAGGTGCCCCTCTCCACACCTCCTTCACTCTTCTCCGGGCTCTCCCATTCCTGATTTACGCACCCCAGCGCGTCGATGTACTTCAAGCTGCCCCCGTACGTCGTCATCCCGGTCGGGGGCTTCCTGGGGTACCTCGCCCAGTTCGTCGCGGGGAACGACATGAAGCTCGAGACGAAGGTCGGCCCGCCCCGTCGCGCTCTTCGGAGTCCGCTCGCGGTTTTGAGTGTGACTCCGCCCCGGCGCCCGCCACTGAACAGGTGATCGCGTACATCGCCAACCAGTGCGTCACGGAGGCGTGCAAGGCGGCGCAGCAGGTTGTGTGAGCTCGAGTTGGCGCCGTGTAATTGCTTACGCAGCCAAGCGCCTTTTATGTACGCCCCGGATGCTTAGATAGGCTATCGATTACGTTATTAGGTAGGTCTTCGCCGTTCTTCGCCGTTCTTCGCAGCTTCGAATTCGCTGCGGTACTTCTCTCGTGCTTTAGTGCTTCTCGGCCCATCGCATTTCAGCTTTCGCGACGGCGCGCGGCCCGACCCCGCGGCGAGCCGCCGGCGACGCGTCGCCCCACCAGTGGGCCACCAGCGCCAGCCTCCGCCAGGCGCCGCCGGCGCCAGCGCGCGCGCGCGCAGGCTCGAGCTCGAGCTCCGAGGCTCGCAGCTCGCAGGCAGGTAACTAGTACTATACGTATACGTATACGGTATACCGTGATACCACAGTGGCACTGTGGCACAGTCTACCAGTAGGCCCAGTACTAGTGCAGGCTAGCGCTACCAGGTGGTAGCAGCTGCGGTTATAATTAAATGTGATTAATATTATGTGAATCTTCAATATTAATATCCAGGTCCACGCCGGCGCCGTCGCCGACTCCACCGTACGCGTCTCCAGTGACTCTCCACGTGCTCGCGCCGCGGCCCGCGGCCGCGGCCCGCGACTCCGGGATCCCCGGCCCGGGGCCGCGAGTCGCGCGCCGGTTCGAATTCATGCGCATGCATCTGGCCATGGCCATGCATACTGACGACGGGTACCGGTGATCGATCCGCAATCTGCGTACGCGTATACGTACTTACACCGTGCCGGTCCGTGCGGCTTACGCGTACTATAGCTCAGCCGCAGCTCAGCCGCTACGCATGCGGGCGCTGAGGTTGAGGGTTTTAGCTAGATCCGTGCCACGGTGATCTTCGCCCGCGGTCGCAAGGGTGATCTTTGCCCCCCCGGCGGTCCTGCAGCGGCGTTGTGCTCTTCGAAGCTCTAGATCTGTCGGTAGCCGCGGCAGATCGCTGATCGGGCGGCCGCAGCCGCGGCCGTTTCGTGCGTTGTACGCGCGCCGTGTTCTCAGCGCCATGGCCAACGAGGACATGACCACGCGCAACTAAAGCACGCTCGCTTGGTCGGCCTTGCCACTAGTACTTCCAATGAGCTCTGCGGAATCTGAGGGCGATGCGGCTCCCGCCCGGGAGGGAATCGCTCCTGGCGCTCTCAGCTCCCTTTCCGAAGCTGTGGGCGATCCCTCGCTCCATGCGTCGTCGGAGTTCCTTCTGCTCCGCCGGCAGGTGCCACGGCTGTCCCAGACGTCGCAGACGTCGTTCCAGCCGTTCGCGCCACTCCCCGAGTCGCTCTGGTCCTTCCAGCGCGAGCCCAGCGGGCGCCTCTGCGTGCACTACCCTTACGTCGTGAAGCTCAGGTCCGCGCCGCCCGGTGCATCGCGCGCGGGGCGGGCGGCAGCGCTCACGCCTGCGCGCAGGAAGTACAAGCTGAAGGCGGCGGCGGCGGGGAGCCCGTGGATCGGGCGCCAGCTCATCATCGACATGACTTACTGGGGCGCGTGACCGCCGCCGCGCGCCCGTGCGACCCCGCCGCCCCTCGCTCACTTCCGCTCCGTTCGCAGACACGGGCGAGGTCTTCACGGGGCACGCCTGCTCCGGCAAGAAGATGACGCGACATGTGCGCCCCTTCGTGGGCAGAGTCCAGTTCGAGACGGGTGTAGATGCTCTGGGGGAGACGGAGGCCTTTGCGATGGACCTGTGCCGCTGCTTCCGCCGCCGTGCATTTGAGCTCCGCATACGCGACAAGGCCACCGACGCCCGCCCCGCAGTGCGCCCTACCCCCTCTCTCGCCCAACTCCGCCCCCCGGAATCCTTTGAATCACCATGCCAGGGACGCATTATGATCCACCTCGTTCGGCGCGGTGGGAGAGTGAAAGAGGACGTCGATTCAGACTCTGAGCCGCAGCCGCCCGGGGCGCCCCGGAGTACCCCCACGTCTTGCCTTCCACCGCCCTTTCTCCCAGTTAAGCACGCCGCCGGCGACGCGGCGCCCGACCCGCCGCCAGCCGTCAAGCGGCCGTGCGCGAGGGCCGACGGGGGACCGAGCGCCAGGCTCGCCCCACGGGTCGCCCCCAGCCCGCCACCTGCCCTGATCCCTCCAACGCCACCGCCGCCCGTTCCCACGCCTCCGCCACCCGCCTCTCCCCAACCGACGCCGGGCACGCCGGAGTCGCCGGGGGGGCCGGCGCCGACCTTCCTCCCGACGACCCAGATCAAGCGGGAGGACACCGTCCTGCAGGAGGCCGGCTACCTCGACTCGCTCTTCTCGGCCTTCCTCCGCTCGCCCCCCGCCGAGAACCGCTCCTCCGTCTCCGAGCTGCTCTCGTCCGCCGAGCAGAAGTTCTGGGAGCTCTTCGTCTCCTCCGAGACCAGCCGCCTCTCCTTCCGCCGCCGCTCTATCCACGATGAGCCCAAGGCTTTGCCGCCACCGCTGCGGCCCCCTGAGGCCGAGTCGCACCACGGGCGCCACGCGCGGCCCGTGCCCGACTCGGATGTCGACGCTCTCTTCGTCCAGCTCTCCAACCTCTCGATCGATCCCGACGCCCCCGTCCCCGTCCCCATCAGCCCGCTCTCTCCCCAGTCCGCCGAGCCGCCGCCGCCAACGCCGTCGCTGCCGCCGCCCGTGCCCTTCTCTCCGTCGCCCTACATCCTGGACCCACGCGAGGAGGACGAGTTTATGCGCCGCGTGAATGCCGCCGAGGCGGCCGGCGCAGCCTCCGCCCTCGCCGTCCTGTTGGGCGACCCCCGGTACCCCTCCGCGCGTCCCCTCCCCCCTCTGGCCCCTCCACTGACTTCGCCGGAAGCGTGCTGGGTACGGCCCTCTTTCGGACGCCCGCTGGCCGAATACGTACCCGGCACCTCCTCGTGGTGCGCTCCTGTACACTCCACACTTCACCACCCCACCCCCCCTCTAATCAACCAACCGCCGTGGGACGGCAGCTTGTCCGCATCGCCGCCCGCTCCGCCGGCCCCGGGCGGGCCCGCTCCCTCTTCCCGCCCCCCCTGGTCCGCCCCCCGCCCCCGCCCCCGCCCGCCCCCCGGAGCTCACCGCGCCTCTGTCGTCTCAGTTCGACTCCATACTCCGGTCCCTCTCATTCAATCTCCTCTCCGGCCCAACCTCGTACCCGTCCCTGTGCGCCCCGCACACCCGGTACCCCCGCCGGGCTGCTGATTTGAATTCCCCCCCCTCCCCCCCCCCCCCCCCTTTCCAGGGAGGAAGCGGAGCGCGCGTGCGAGAACGTGTGGAACTACGTCACGGTCGTCACGGCGGGTGCGGGCCCCGTACCCCCTCCTTCCCCTTCCCTCCCGCAACCCCCTCCCTCCCTAGCCCCCCCTTTCTTCCACACGCCCCCCCCTCCCCCCCCCCCTCTCCCCGTCCATCACGCCCCCGGGCAGAGTACGTGCTCATCTCACCTGACTTTCTTCTCGCTCCCTTGGACGAGGCGCGCCGTACCCCTCCCCCCCCGCTGTCCCCGGGAACGTCACGTGTACCCCCGACAGGTGCTGGCGCTGCACGAGCGGGCGATGCTAATCGCGGAGGACGCCATCGAGCGGTGAGGCGTACCCCTCCCGAGTCCGGCTCAGAAAGCCCGCCGCCCGGAGCCGAACCGGGGCGCGCAGCTTCGGGCGGGATCCGCGCGCGGAGCTCCTGCTGACGACGGCCAAGGTCCGCGAGGGCCGCTGCCGAAGGCGGCAGCTGGCGACTCTGGGGCCGCCCGCCGCAGATGCGGGCGAGTTTCAGTCTGCGCCAGTTTGGGCATATGCGGGAAGCCCTCGAACTTGCCTTCGAGGTCCGCCGGCTCCGGGCCGCCCCTTCCACACGCCGCGGCCGGCCCTGGTCGAACCGGCCCTTCGCTCGCAGGCCTGGGACGACCTCCTCCGCCTGCGGGTGCGTCCCTTCAGCCCCCTACCGGCGCCTCTGCGCCCCGCCGGGCGCCGAGAACCCTGGCAGGTGTACCCCCACCGCCTCGAGAGCGAGGCGCTGCGCGATCTTATCTCTCTACACGGTACCCTTCAATCCCGCCCCAGCGGGGCGCGGGGCGGGCCCGACATTGAGGCGGGCGAGCGCAGTGCACATCGAGCGGACGGACCTCGCGCGCCATTTTGCGGAGCGCCTGTACTGGTGACCTGCAGCCTGCTCGCTCTGCGCTCGCGAGTTGCCGTCTTGGGGCACACTCTCAATTTGCGTGCCCCCCAGGTTCGAGGAGACGAACGACGACGTGGAGTTCAAGGTTTCGTGCCTCCAGGCCCTCGGTCCGCATCCGCCCCTTCGCGGCCCGCCCCGCCCCGCCCTCGGGTCGCCGGGACCGAGCTGGGGCGTCCAGCGCACATTGACTTGCACGAGGGAGACCCGTTGGCCGCCGTCGATGCCTTGCGCCGCGCCGTCGCCATCTGCCGCGGTCCGCCCCCGCGAGCTTTCCCGCCCCGCGAGCTCACGCGGGCTTCTTTCTGCCGCCTGCAGAGCTCGTGGAGCGCACGGGGGGCAACGCGGCGTACGCGCTGCGCCTCGGGCGCGCGAGCAAGTCCCTCGGCCTCTGCGAGCTCGTCGCCGGTGCCCTCTTTGCTTAGCTTGGCGTGGCCTTCTTTCATACCCACCCCATGGGTCACACCCTAGGCCTCACGATAGACCCCAGCTTTCCGCGCGAGAGCTCCCAACGTTTCCTACCCGTCCTGACCGGCTTGTGCAGGGCTGGTGGGCCGCTGGGGGAGCACGGTCAACACGGCCACCAAAGGTCTTCCTCCTCCTCCTCCACCGCCGCGCCCCTCCCAGCGACACGCGCTCACTTCTCTCTTACGCAGTGACCGACGCCGTTTGCGAGCTGACGAGCCCCGAGCACGACGACTTCGGCCTCGCAGGCGCGGGGCCTTCCAGAAACCACTCTCCAGTTTTACTAGTTTTCTAAGGCCCGAACCGCAGCGTGCGCCGTGATCTTCCGGCCCGACGGCTTCAAGCTCCGCCACGCGATCCGCATCTTGCGCACCTGCGCCCTCCACCTCGAGGCGCCCCCGCCCCGCCCCGCCCCGCCCGCCCTCTTCGAAGCCTCCTCCGAGCCTGAGCGCCCGTCTCCCGCGCAGTGGGGCCACCAGCGGTACAAGACGCCGCACAAGATGGCCTCCGCCTTCTACCACATCGGCCTCCTCTGCGGTGCGCCCGCGGCGCAGCGTACCGTCGTTCCTCTTGTGCCGTGCACGTGGACTTTCTCTCGGGCTCACGCTCTCTTCTGTTCCCAGCGCTGGACGGGCAGCTGACGGAGGCGCTGGAGTTGTTTTCAACGGCGATGGCCAAGTACACGTGCACGCCCGAGCTCGCCGCCTGCTTCGGCGACTCCCACCCCCGCATCCGCAACCTCCGCCGCGCCGCCGCCTGGGTCGCCGCCCGCCTCGGGCGGCCCGTGCCGCCGGAGCTCGCCGCCCCCCTCGACGCCAGCGGGCAGCTGTGCGGCCCGGCGGCTCCGGCGCGGCGCGGCTCGCGGCTCGCCCCGCGCCAGAGCCTGGACCCGGCGTTCTGGACCAGCCGGGGTATAGACGTCGAGCTGCAGGAGGTGTTCAAGGCGACGTACCCCGCGGACACCCTCGTGCAGATCGGCGCGTGGCTCGCGAATGGGCCCGGTTGACCACCCTCGGGCCCGCTGCCCCCCACGGTCCCCACCCCTCCGAGGCTCGTGAATCGCTCTGAATCTCGCTTATCTGTCACGCTGAGTCGCTGACTCGTCGGAATCGTGCTGCCTTAAGCTTCTTTTGTTAACCTTACAGACCGTTACATATAGTGAACACTGTACGTATACTACTAATAATACTAGTAGATAATAGTACTAGTACTAGTACGCCCAAATGCATCTAGCCTATCGATATCGGCGGGCGCCGCGCGGCCCCGGGCCGCCGGGCCGCGGCCGCGGGGCGCCATATCGATATCATCCGCCCAAAAAGGCCCCAAATTTAATGCAAACATTATGCATATGCGCATCATATGGGATCGGATCCCCCGGGCCCGGATATCTATATCGATTGCAGCAAGTACCGAAGTTCCTGGGTACGCTGCGGGTTTCGTTCGCTACGGTGGGTGCCTAGCACGGTAGTAGCACCTAGCTATAGCATCCACCTGCAGCCTGCGCGTGCAGGCAACGTAACAAGCGGGCAGCAGCAGAGTTTAAACTCACAGGCGCACTCTCCGAGGCAGCAGCTGATGGCACGACGGCGGCCGCTTCGTGAACTGCAACGCGCGCCGTGCTGCCAGCACGGATATGAGCAGGCGCGAGCGAAGCGCATCCGCTAGGGGCAGCAAAGAAGACTGGCTGGGGGCGGATCACCGTGGCAGCAGCGGGTCTTGGGCCGGATCGGAGCTCGGCATACGCGCATATCGCTTCGCTCGCCACTTCTAGATGAGCTATGTGGAATTTGAGACCGAGGCAGCTCCCGCCCTGGCGGGATTCGCCCCAGGCGACCTCAGCAGCATGTCCGAAGCTGAGGCTGCTCCCGGGGGCGATCCCTCGCTGCATGCGCCGCCGGAGTTCCTTCTGCTCCGCCGGCAGGCGCCGCGGCTGTCCCAGACGTCCCAGACGTCGTTCCAGCCGTTCGCGCCGCTCCCCGAGTCGCTCTGGTCCTTCCAGCGCGAGCCCAGCGGGCGCCTCTGCGTGCACTACCCTTACGTCGTGAAGCTCAGGTGCGCGCCGCCCGGTGCATCGCGCGCGGGGCGGGCGGCACTGCTCACACGACCGCGCAGGAAGTACAAGTTGAAGGCGGCGGCGGCGGGGAGCCCGTGGATCGGGCGCCAGCTCATCATCGACATGACTTACTGGGGCACGTGACCGCCGCCGCGCGCCCGTGCGACCCTGCCGCCCCTCGCTCACTTCCGCTCCGTTCGCAGACACGGGCGAGGTCTTCACGGGGCACGCCTGCACGAACGTGAAGACGCCACGGGATGCCCAGCCTTTCGTGGACGGGGTGCAGTTCGAGACGGGGGTGGACGCGCTCGGGGAGACGGAGGCCTTCGCGATGGATCTGTGCCGCTGCCTCCGCCGGCGTGCATTTGAGCTCCGCATACGCGACAAGGCCACCGGCGCCCGCCCCGCAGTGCGCGCTTCCCTCCCTCCCGCCCCCCCCCCCCCCCCCCCCTCCAACCCGAGCCGCCATGTTGCTGAGTCGAGCCGGGGTACAGGGCCGCATCAAGATGAACCTCGTGCGGAGCGGGACAGGGCCGAAGGAGGACGGCCCCGGGGAGCCCCAGCCCCAGCCGCTGCCGCCCGGGCGCCCCGGGTACCCCCGCGCCTAGTCCAAGCACGCCGCCGGAGACGCCGCGCCCGACCCGCCGCCAGCCGTCAAGCGGCCCTGCGCGAGGGCCGGCGGCGGGCCGAGCGCCGCGCCCGCCGTCTGGATGGCCCCCGGCCCGCCGCTGCTCGGCTTCAGCCCGCCGCCACCGCCCGTGCTCTCACCCCCGATTCCAACCCCTCCGCCGGGCACGCCGGATTCGCCGGGGGGCCCGGCGCCGACCTTCCTCCCGACGGCCCAGATCAAGCGGGAGGAGAGCGTCCTGCAGGAGGCCGGCTACCTCGACTCGCTCTTCTCGGCCTTCCTCCGCTCGCCCCCCGCCGAGAACCGTTCCTCCGTCTCCGAGCTGCTCTCTTCCGCCGAGCAGAAGTTCTGGGAGCTCTTCGTCTCCTCCGAGACCAGCCGCCTCTCCTTCCGCCGCCGCTCCGTGTTCGACGAGCCCAGCCCGCCGCTGCCGCGGCTGCTACCGCCGGCCGCCGAGGCCGAGTCGCACCGCGGGCGCCACGCGCGGCCCGTGCCCGACTCGGATGTGGACGCTCTCTTCGTTCAGCTCTCCAACCTCGCGATCGATCCCGACGCCCCCGTCCCCGTCCCCATCAGCCCGCCTTCTCCGCCCCAACCCGCCGAGTCGCCGCCGCAAACGCCGTCGCTGCCGCCGCCCGTGCCCTTCTCTCCGTCGCCCTACATCCTGGACCCACGCGAGGAGGACGAGTTTATGCGCCGCGTGAATGCCGCCGAGGCCGCCGGCGCAGCCTCCGCCCTCGCCGTCCTGTTGGGCGACCCCCGGTACCCCTCCGCGCGCCCCCTCCCCCTTCCAGCCCCTCCACTGACTTCGCCGGAAGCGTGCTGGGTACGGCCCTCTTTCGGACACCCGCCGGCCGAATACGTACCCGGCACCTCCTCGTGGTGCGCTCATGTACCCTCCACTTCACCACCCCACCCTCCCTCTCCTCAACCAACCGCTCTGGCACGGCAGCTTGTCCGCATCGCCGCCCGCTCCGCCGGCCCCGGGGGGGCCCGCTCCCTCTTCCCGCCCCCCCTGGTCCGACCCCCGCCCCCGCCCCCGCCCGCCCCCCGGAGCTCACCGCGCCTCTGTTTTCTCAGTTCGACTCCATACTCCGGTCCCTTTCATTCAATCTCCTCTCCAGCCCAACCTCGTACCCCACCCTGTGCGCCCCGCACACTACCCCCGCCGGGCTGCTGACTTGACCCCCCCCCCTCCCCCCAGGGAGGAAGCGGAGCGCGCGTGCGAGAACGTGTGGAACTACGTCACGGTCGTCACGGCGGGTGCGGGCCCCGTACTCCCTCCCTTCCCCTCCCCCCCGCCCCCCTTTCTTCCGCACGCCCGCCCCCCCCCCCCCCCCTCCCGTCCCTTACGCCCCCGGGCAGAGTACGTGCTCATCTCACCGGACTTTCTGCTCGCTCCCTTGGACGAGGCGCGCCGTACCCCCCTCACCCTCCCCCGGAACGTCACGTGTACCCCCGACAGGTGCTGGCGCTGCACGAGCAGGCGATGCAAATCGCGGAGGACACCATCGAGCGGTGAGGCGTACCCCTCCCGAGTCCGGCTCGGAAAGCCCGCCGCCCGGAGCCGAACCGGGGCGCGCAGCTTCGGGCGGGATCCGCGCGCGGAGCTCCTGCTGACGACGGCCAAGGTCCGCGGGGGCCGCTGCCAAAGGCGGCAGCTGGCGACTCGGGGGCCGCGCGCAGATGCGGGCGGGGTTCAGCCTGCGCCAGTGCGGCCACTTGCGGGAGGCCCTCGAGCTCACCTTCGAGGTCCGCCGGCGCCGCGCCGTTTCCGCGGGCCCTTCTACCCCTCGCGATCGCGATCGTGATCGAACCGGCCCTTCGGTCGCAGGCCTGGGACGACCTCCTCCGCCTGCGGGTGCGCCCCTTCTGCCCCCTGCCGGCGCCTCTGCGCGGCCGGGCGCCGAGAACCCTGGCAGGTGTACCCCCACCGCCTCGAGAGCGAGGCGCTGCGCGAGCTTTGCGAGTTGCACGGTACCCATCCATCCCGTCCCAGCGGGGCGCGGGGCGGGCTTGACATTGAGGCGGGCGGGCGCAGTGCACATCGAGCGGACGGACCTCGCGCGCCATTTTGCGGAGCGCCTGTACTGGTGACCTGCAGCCTGCTCGCTCTGCGCTCGCACATTGCTCCCGAGTAAACGCTGACTACCCGCGACCCTTCAGGTTCGAGGAGACGGACGACGACGTAGAGTTCAAGGTTTCCTGCCTCCAGACCCTCGGTCCGGCCCGTCGCGCTGCGCCCCGCCCCGCCCCGCCTCGTTCAGGGAGCGCCGGCAGCGTTCATCGAGTGGCACGAGGGGGACCCGTCCGCCGCCGTCGAGATCTACCGCCGCGCTGTCGCCATCTGCCGCGGTCGGCCCCCGCCAGCCCCGCCCCGCCCCGCGAGCTCACGCCGGCCTCTTGCACTGCCGCTGGCAGAGCTCGTGGAGCGCACCGGGGGCAACGCGGCGTACGCGCTGCGCCTCGGGCGCGCCGGCAAGTCCCTCGGCCTCTGCGAGCTCACCGCCGGTGCTCTTCCCTGCGCCGCTTAGCTACTCTCCGCTGCTCTGCGCTGTGCCGTTCTCGAACGTTTCTCACCCGTCCTGACCGCGCGCGCAGGGCTGGTGGGCAGCTGGGGGCGCACGGCCTACACGGCCTGTAAAGGTCTTCCCCCTCCTCCAGCGCCGCCGCGCCCCTCCCAGCGACAGGCGCTCACTTCTGTCTCGCGCAGTGACCGACGCCGTCTGTGAGCTGACCAGCTCTGAGCACGACGACTTCGGCCTTGCGGGCGCGGCGCCTTCCAAAACCTCCCCTCTCGTTTCGTTTCCTGAGCCGGTGGCCCGGACCGCAGCGTGCGCCGTGATCTTCCGCCCCGACGGCTTCGCCCTCCGCCACGCGATCCGCATCATGCGCACCTGCGCCCTGCACCTCGAGGCGCCCCCGCCCCGCCCCGCCCCGCCCGCCCTCTTCAAAGCCCCCTCCGATTCTGAGCGCCCGTCTCCCGCGCAGTGGGGCCACCAGCGGTACAAGACGCCGCACAAGATGGCGTCCACCTTCTACCACATCGGCCTCGTCTGCGGTGCGCCCGCGGCGCCCCAAACCGTCGTTCCTCTTTTGCCCTGCACGTGGACTTCCTCTCGGGCTCACGCTCTCTTCTGTTCCTAGCGCTGGACGGGCAGCTGCCGGAGGCGCTGGAGTTGTTTTCAACGGCGATGGCCAAGTACACGTGCACGCCCGAGCTCGCCGCCTGCTTCGGCGACTCCCACCCCCGCATCCGCAACCTCCGCCGCGCCGCCGCCTGGGTCGCCGCCCGCCTCGGGCGGCCCGTGCCGCCGGAGCTCGCCGCCCCCCTCGACGCCAGCGGGCAGCTGTGCGGCCCGGCGGCTCCGGCGCGGCGCGGCTCGCGGCTCGCCCCGCGCCAGAGCCTGGACCCGGCGTTCTGGACCAGCCGGGGTATAGACGTCGAGCTGCAGGAGGTGTTCAAGGCGACGTACCCCGCGGACACCCTCGTGCAGATCGGCGCCTGGCTCGCAAACGGGCCCGGCTGACCACCCGCGGGCCTTCTGCTCCCAACCTTTCGTGAAATGCTCTGAATCTCGCTTATCTGCCACGCTGACTCGTCGGAATCGTGCTGCCTTCTTTTGTAAACCTTACAGACTGTTACATATATAGTGAACACTGTGCTCGGAGGGGGCGGCAGCCGTGAGGTCGATCTCGGTCCTCGCCGCCCCCCGCCCCGCCCCGCCGCAGTGCGTGGCGGGAGGGCCGAGCGGCGCTGCCGCCTCCGCTCAGAGCACGTGGTAGCGCCCGTCGGCCGCGTAGCCGTCGTCGTGAGCCTCCGCGCCCACAGCGCCCTCCCTCGAGTCGAAGTCGGCGGAGGCCCCGTACCCGTCCTGCGGGGGTCGTCACGGGGTATCCAGAGAGGGAGAGGGGGGCGGGGGGGGGGGGGGGGGGGGGGGGGAGTACCTCGGCGAACTCGGAGCCGTCGTCGATCTCGGCGTACCCCTCCCCGGCGGCGTAGATCTGCAGGATGCCGTCCTCGAGCTGCTCGGCGTAGGGGGGGTACGGGCCCTGGGAGTCGGAGGGCGGGGGCGGGGTGTCGCCGGAGCCATCTTCGGGGGCCTGGCTGCCGTCGGGGGCCTGAATGAAGCCCTTGGCACCCTTGCCGCCCTTGGCGCCCCTGCCGCCCTTGGCCAGCTTGCCCTTCGGCGCCGCCTTGAGCTTCTTGCCCTGCTGCCTGCCCCCCTTCCCCGACTTCCCGGATCCTCGCAGAGTCTGCGTGGCCGCCTGCTCGCCCTCCCCCGCCGCCTGCCCGCCGCCCGCCTGCGCCTTCAAGGCCACGCAGCGGTACGCCTTCATGTACTTCCCCAGCGCTTCCTCCGCTCTTTCCACGTCCCGGACAACGGCGTCGAGGTCGCGGCACACGCCGTCCGGCCCCTTCATCTTCCCCACGTTCTTCTCCCCGTTGGACTGCAGCGCCTCCTCGCAGCTGCGCGCGCGCGCGGGGCGCGTCGGCGGCGGCCGGCGCGGCCGGGCGGGGCGGGGCGGGGGGTCCGCACCGCTTCACGGAGACGTCCTCGGGAAAGACGCGGTACGAGGCGAGGCACATGTTGCGCCACGGGTAGTTGAACCCCGTCACGAACTTGAGAGCGTTCGACTGGCCCGCGGACTTGTAGCCTGCGGCCGTGGCGTCGGGCCCCGGGGGGCAAGGACGATTTGCATGGCCAAGCACAGGTTGGAAATTAAAAGGACGCGCGCACAGCCTCCGGGCTCGTTCAACTTGTCAACTGCCTCCAGGAGGGCCTTCAGTTTGGTGTCCTCGCCGCCGGCCTGCACCTTCCAGTAGTTCTTGTCTGCGTTCCCGTAGGGATCTTTCGCGTCGTCCGAGGCGCAGTCCTCCAGAGACTGCGGCATCGCGACGCCGCCGACGCTCGCGGCACTCCAGTCGGCGACGCTCTTCTCTACAGGGTTCGCCCCTGAGCGCTGGGCGTCAGCGGCGCTGCGAAACAACACGCTGGGAATCTTAGAACAGGCGTCGATGATCGGACGTCCGCAATGACACGCGCGCGCAGCACCAGCGAGCTCGAGCCTCGGAGTTTCAGCTCCAGGACAGGCCAAGGCCCCGAATCGCACCTGTGGCTGGCTTCGCTTTCCAGTTCTTGATCTTGTGGACGGCTTCTCGGGCCCCGAGGTACAGACCGTGCGCCCCGGCCCCGACCACATTGACGGCACCAAGAGCGGCTCCGCCTGCAACGATGCCAGCGCCCGCCACGGGAGCCCAAAGAGGAGCTGTCACTCCGGCACCAATCAATCCCAAGAAACCGCCAATATCCCCTCCTCCCATGGTTGCTGCAGCTGGTCGGGCTGGCCCGGCCTGGCCGCGGCTGCTGCTCGGCGAGCTGTTGCGGGCGAGCTCGAGCCGGGCGGTTTGCTTGCTGCTTGCAATCGAAACACGATGAACGCCGTGAGGCTGCGCGTCGGCGTTCGCCCCGTGCCGAGGCTGTGCGAGTTCGACGTCGAACCTTTTTTTCGTGAACCACGAACGGGAGTACACCGTTCCGGACCACTGCAGGCGTTTTCTTTCGAACCATGCAATAAACGGATCCGGATTCCGGAGTACAGCGTTAACGTTCGATTCCGAGTTTCACAGCGCTAGGCTGCCGGCGAGCCTGCCGCCGCCTGCCGCCGCTGCCGGAGCCTGCCGCTAGCGTTAACGTTCCTCACAATTGCAACTTGCAAGCGGATTGCGGGCACCGCGGCCGGCCGCGGGAAGCACAGCGTTTGAGCTCGCCCCCTGTGCTCGGCGAGCGTCGCAGCAAACCAGCGTCGCGCAGCGCTAGCCAGCAATTCATTGAATGGCGCCCACGCGTACGGCCGGATCCGGAGCCGAGCAAGACGCTCCCTTAAGACTAGATCGGACAGCGAAAGAGCAGGCTCTGCTGTATGCCAACGATCCCGTAGAAGTTGGGAGCATCTTCGGCCTTCCGTTCGTCCCAGTCGCGTTGCTCGCCGGCGGAGCCTATCAAGGCTACAAGTGGGCCCAGAAGAAAGCCTGCCTTCGCTCAAATGACGAGAAGTGTCTGAAGAAGCTCTGCCTTGGGCCGTTCCAGACACAAAAATGTTACATGTCTAAGTACGTAACTACATACATTCCGCTCCCGGATCCCCCGAGGTCAGCTGCAGCACTCAGTGGCCCGCAGGTGCCTCGGCGTCTTTGACAGGAACGTGAAGTGCATGAAGGAGAACTGCGTGGGCAACTATGAGGACGAGAAGTGTTTCCGCGCTCAGTGCATAGGCCGGTACAAGACGGACGCCTGCATGATGGAGAAGTGCAAGGTGCGCGTGGGAAACGAGCGGTATTGGAACAAGTTGGGCAAATTCGAGGCGATCGCGTGCGACGGTGCGCGCGGGCTTCCCCTTTCGCGCGCACCGAAGCCGGCCCTAACCCAAGGCCTTCTTCCCGCAATCAGAGTGGAAGGCGGCGAAGGGCGGCGGAGGCGCCGCGCAGGGGGAGCTCGAGCCCGCCGCGGCTGAAGCGGCCGAGGTGCCGTCCGGCGTCCCCGCGCAAGCTCTGGACTCCGACGTGCGCCGCGGCGCCCCGCCCCGCGCCCCGCCCCGCGCCCCGCGCCCGGCCGCTGACCCAGAGCTCAGACCCTCGTCCAGGACGACGCGTACGCTTACGCCATCGTCGACGCCGACGGCCGTGCCGCGGAGGGTAATCGCGTACCCCCAACTCCCGGATGTGGACTCACCGACTCCCGGATCTGGACTCACCGACTCCCGGATTTGGACTCACCCGCCCCGCCCCCGCAGAGGCGCAGGCGTCGCCCGAGGACGGGGGTACCGCCCTCACCGAGGTCCGCGGGCTGTACCCCTCCCTCCCGCCGCCCCGGCCGCTCTGATGCCTGTACCCCCGCAGGGCGGAGCGCTGTACGGCGCGAAAGCGGCGGCGAAGGCGGCGGACGGGGGGTACACGAGCTACAGCGCTGTGCGCGGGCCCGAGGAGGGGGGCCCGCTGCCCGCCGTCGAGCGGGGCCCGCAGGGGGGGTACGGCGAGGCGGAGGAGGCGCCGGCAGCGGAGGCGGACTCGGCGGAGGGGTGCGCCTTCGAAGCCGCCGCCGACGGCGGCCTCGCCCACGCGGTACCCCCTCCCCCCCCTTTTCCGGCGAGCCCCCCTTCTCCGTTGGCTGACGCGTACCCCCCCAGGACGGGGAGGCGGTGTGCCTGTGGCACGGCGCCCACGAGCCGCCAGCGCTCTGCTGAGAACAAGAGAAGGGTGCGTTGGATCTCTTCGTGGGCCCAGCGCCCCGGACGGCGTCGCGAGGCCCGAACCCCCCCCCCCCCCCCCCCCGCCCCCCCCCCCCCCCCCCCCTTCCCCGGTTCCTTCGCCCCATCAGGCCGGGCCCGCCAGGGGCCGTCTATGATCGCGGGAAGCCTGGTAGCCGCTGAATTCAAGCTGAAGCTGAAGACTGCTCTCTTCTGGAGACTGGCAGACTACGCTAAGGGACTTTCACGACTCTGAGAAGCGCTAGCGGACGGCTGCCAGGCGATGGCCGCGATGCTCGTCAAAAGAAAGGGGGAAAAGTCGGCACATTTTAAATGGTCATATCGATCATGAGACATCATTCATGAAAGCAACAGTAGCTGGGGCCGAACTGAGTGATGAACAATTTTGCAAGCAAAAAGCGCTTTGAATCGAAGTACTGGCTATAGATTTGCTACAAAAGAGGACTACTACCAGGCCGGTGCAAGCCGATCTTAAAGGCGAGAGGGAGGGCAGATCTACAGCAGCACCCGATTGTATTACTATGTATAACCCCGTAGTACGAATCACTGCAATCGCAAGCTACGCTACAATAATCAAAGTCCGAGGCGCGAGAAATCGTCCAGCGAAAAGCAAAGGGTCCACGGAAGTCAAACCGCGACTTCTCTTACTGGTTACCTAACTTCGATTGGGGAGGGGGAAAAGGGATGGGGAGGGGGTCGGGCTACAAACCCCCAGAAAGAAAGGGGTACGCAGAGGCTGTAGAGGCGTCGGAGAAAGCGAAAGCGGCCGCGGGGGGGCTCGAGGCGGGGGTCCACGCGGGCGGGGGTGCGGCAGCGGGCGCCCCCTGGGCCGCGGGGGGACAGGCGAGGCCGGGGGCGGGCACGATGGGCCGCGGGGGCTTCGGCGGGGGAGAGGCGCGCTTCTGACTGCGGGCGGGGCCTCGTGGGGCACGGTCCCGCGAGGCGCCGGCCGGCCAGGGCACGAGGGGCCGCCCCGCCACCCCGGGCGCCGACCTCCCTTCCGCTCTCGGCCGCACCGGCTGCGGCACGGCGTAGGCGAGGGGCAGCCGGGAGGCTTCTTGCGTCGCCAGGGGGTACACGGAGACCGTCGCGGGTTCGGATCCCGCCCGCTCCTCTTCGGGCATCGAGCCCCACTCGGCTGCGCGGGCGCTGCGGTGAGCGGAGGGCCGCGGGTCGCGGGAGGGGGAACACGTTACCCCGCAACCGATCAACGACGGACCCCAGCGGCACACTGCGTGCCAAGCGGAACGAAGTAAGGGCCGCCCCAGGCGGTTCGGAGGGCAGGGGTACAGCGGCGCTGACCCGGGGTACTCCTTCACGGCATCGCTGAGCCGCTCGTTCAGGAAGGCCGCGAAGCTGCGCGCGGTCACGGGGGTACGGGCGACCAGACCGGAGGGAGGGGGGTACGCACCCGGAGGCGGAGGGCGGGGTGAAGGCGGGGCGGGCGGGGGCGGGGCGGCTGGAGGGGGGGTGGGGGCTCCTGGGGGAGGAGTCGCCCCCGACCCGCGGGGCGGGGGGCCGGGCCCTCCCTTCGGCCAGAGCGTCCGAGCTGCACCGCGCCCGCGCCTGGAGGGGGGTACGAGAGATGAGCAGGGGGTACAGGCGATCGACTGGATCACAGCACCTTCTTCACCGAAGCGGCTCCCTCGGCGTACGCGGGGGGAGGGGCGTCGAAGAGGGCGGGGGGTACGGGAAGCGCGGGGGCGGGGGGCGACTGGTCGTCCCCTCCCGGGGCTAGGGGCGAGAAGACAAGGGCGGAGGGCCCCGCGCCGGCCACCGCGCCGGCGGCTGCTCCCGCGGCCGGGGCCGGGGCCGGGGCCGGGGCGAGCTCGGCGAGGGACATGGACTCGAGGCGGAGGGAGAGCTCGAGGGACGCCCGTGCCGCCTCCACCGACTGCCGCGCGGGCCGGGGCGACGCTCGCTCAGACGGCACGCGAGGCGCCCTCTACACGCTCGCTCACGCCGTCTAGACGTCTAGACGTCTAGACGTCTCGAGGGAGAGAGGGCAAGGCAGAGGGGGGGAAGACGGCGTGCGGCGCCGCAGAAGAGGAGGGGCGGGAGGAGGAGGCGCGAGGCGCGGAGGGGTCTACTACACGCGGCCCGGCCCCAGGCAGGCATCGTCTAGAGGAGGACTCTGCAGCGCTAGAGGGGAGGCGAGGACTGGAGGGCGGGGACCTCTGCAGCGGCGGGGCGGGCGGGGCCGAGGGGTACGCACGCGCGAGAGGACGCCCGGGTTTCTCCGCGGCTCCCGCATCTCCTGCGCCTCCGCCCGCAGCACCTGGAAGGGGGGGCGGGGGGGGGGGGGGGGGGCACAGGGGCCGGGCCGGCCGGGGCCGGGGGAGGCCTTCCGGGCACCTGCCCCGCCTCGACGAGCGGCGACTTAGCGTCGTAGTTGTAGGGAGAGCCGTCGGAGGAGTCGCCCGGCGGCCGCACCCACGAGGCGCCCCCGTCCGGGGACCACGGGCCCTCCGAGCCCCGCCGCTGCGCCCCGGCTCGGCCTCAGGAGGAGAAGAAGGGGGAGGGGATGGTACGGGGGGTACGGGGAACGCGCCTCGACGCCGACGAGGTCGAAGAAGATCTCGGTGGCCTTCGAGGGCTGCTCCCCCGCCTCCTGGGGGGGCCCGGCGGGGGCCGCGGCGGGGGCGGCGGGGGCGGCCGAAGCGGCGGCGAGGACGAGGCCCGGGCCGAGGGCGGCGGGGGCCCCGCGGGGCGCGAAGGAGTGGAGGACGAACGGCGAGGGCGCCGGCCCGGCCCCGATCCCCGGGCCGTGGGGCACAGAGAGGGAGAGCCTGCGGGCGCCCCAGTGGAGGGGTACGCCCGCGCTCCCGGAGGCGAAGCGAAGGGAGCGCGGGGCCCGGACTCCCGCGCAGCCGTCCGCCGCGAACTCCTGCGGGCGAAAAAGAGGCCTCAGCGGGCTCGGAGGGGGCAGGCTGCGAGACAGGAGCGCTCTAAGATCGGCGAGATGCATGCTAGACTCGACTGGACATCGAGGGAGGACGATGCGGCGGGGCGAGAGCTTGTCGCTCGGCGCCCTTCATCCTCCATCGACTCGGCCCCCTTCGCAGGCTCCTTCCCCCGGCCGAGGGGGGTGGGCACTGGCCTGGAGGACGATGCGGCGGACGCGGAGGGTGTACTTGGCCAGCAGCCGGCAGAAGAGCTGCCGCACCACTGCCCGGCGCGGTGCCGCGGCCGTCAGAAAGGCGAGAGGGGGGGCAGGGCGGGCGGGGGGGGGGGGGGGGGGGGGGGGGTGCTGGGGGAGGCGCCGTTGGCCAAGCCTCTAGCAACGGCGGGGAGGAAGGAAGGGCGGGGCGGGCGCACTGTAGCCGGGGAGGTAGGAGACGAAGGAGCGCGGCTTCTCCAGCGCCAGGAACGTGTACCTGAGTTCAGTTCAGGTGAGCGCCAGGAAAGCGGTCGGGCCGCCTCTAGAGCCCTTGACTAGACATCAGGACTACCCCCGCCCAGAGCGGGGGGCGGGTCTATAGAGCCTCGGTTCGAGCCCTCCGAAGTCTTCACGAGGGGTTATGCGAGGCGCGAGCTCCCATAGCCGTGCCCCGCCCCGCCCCGCTCCGCTTGCCGCTTAACTCGCCGCCAAGAGAACACCCGCGTTCCTTCGCCCCGGCCGGCCCCAGCGCAAGCCCCTCTCCGGGAGGGAGGAAGGGGCCTAGAGCCGGGCGCGCCGCGCGCCCGTCAGCCTCCCTCCAAGGCCCTGGGCCGCCCGTCTCGCTCTAGATCCCCTGGAGCCCGGCGCGGACGAGCCGGGGCCGGCTGCCCGGGCGCACCGGCAGCCCTCCGGGGTACCGGCGATGTGCCACGCCGACAGCGTCCGCATCTTCTCCCGGTACCGCCGCGGCGTCCTTTTTTGAGGGGCGGGGGTACGGGCGTCAGCAGGGGCGGGGGGCGGGGGGCCGGCTGCGCGGACCAGATGCCGCCCTCGCGCTCGACGGGCACGCGGATCCCGAACGCGGAGCCGTCCGGTAGCCTGCGGGGGTTTCAAAAGGGGGGGGTCGAAACGGTCGGGGTACGGGATCGGGCAGACCTGCGCGTGGCCCGCAGCATGAAGCTCTCGAGTAGCCAGCCTGCGGGCGCCGTCAGGGGGGAAGGAGCCGGAGGGGGGTACGGGCGCGCCGAGGTAGTTCGCGTGGTCCTCGTGGACGGAGACGGCGCCAATGTTCTGCAGGTCCTCGGGGGGCGCCGCCTCGAGCTGCGCGATCTCCGTCTCCCGCACCGTGAACTCGTTAAAGTCCTGCGCGCGCGGCTAAGGGAAGAGGAGGAGGGGGAGGAGGGGGAGGAGGAGCAGGGGCTCGAGCGCGGGGACCTTGGTGCGGGAGTGGCTCAGGATGGCGGAGGTCGCGAACGCGGCGGGCATCCCTTCGAAGTCCGTGACGACGCGGTACGCTGTGAACGGCGCGTAGCAGTCGCTGCAGCAGAGCGCGTTGGGATCGGGCGCGAGTATGGCCCGGATCCAACCCGGCAACGATCCGGATCATGTAAGAGCGCACTTGGTCTCCACGCTGACGCTCGTCTCGGCGGGGCCGCCCACGCCGTGCTCCATCGACACGCTGAAGCCGCTGTGCCTCATGAGTTCCAGAGCGCCGTGAAGGATCTGCGCACGTGCGCGCCGGCGCCCCGCGTCGACGTCCAGTTGATTGCAAGAGCGGTCGCGGTCGCCGGCGCCGGCGAGGGAAGGCAGCGCGGACCTGCTCGACGAGCTGCGCGTCGTAAGCCGGCTCCTCCATCGGAATTGCTGCCGGCAGCTTGCAGCTCACGCGAGCGTTTCGTGGGCGATTCGCCGGCCTGACGGGGTCAGGAAGGAGCACCGTCCGAGCACCTACTGCCGAGTCGGCGCTGACCGAGGCCCGATTCTACAGAATATCCAGCACTAATGGCACTATGCTAGCTGGGGTTCCAAAGCGATGTCTGTAAAACCAAATCAGCGGCCGCAACGCCGTAGTCCCGCCCCCTGCTCGTGTTGCTCTCGCGGCATCGGTTGCTCGTGCGCGCAGCCGACTTCTGCCGGTAACGCTGCAGCGCAGCGATGCTTCCGCGAGGGGGGTATGCGAGCGACTTCTGTTCTCCGCACGCTCCGGACGACCGTGACACGTACCCGTGCGACCTCCTTCCCGTCATGCTCCGCACGCTGCGCCTCCGTCCGGCCGTCCCGGCCTCTTCCTCGGTGCATGCTGGATGTCGATTCGCGTCCCGGTCGCCGTATCCGCGGCGGCTCTGATCGACCGCCGCATGCGCAGCTTCGGCGGCCGGCGGGCGAGGTCATCCCGCGTCGCAACCACACGCAGGACGTCCACCATGGACATCAGCACCTCATGCCCCACCACCATGTACGCACCATCGCGCCGCCGACGCGGCCCGCAACCGACGGGGGCGGCAGAGCCCCGCGCCGAAGACGCTGGTGCTCAGCCAGAAGGAGATTGCGATGTTGCTGACGACGGAGCTCGCGTTCCCGGCCGTCGAGCGGACCTTCGCGGCACTCGGTCCGCACCCGCGCGGGCGGCGGGCCGTGACGCGCGTGCGCCGCGCCGAGGAAGTGAACCTCGCGCAGGGCGCGACGAGATCCACGTGCACAAGAAGCTCTTCATCGACATCCCACAGGCACGCGTCCCCGGCCCGATGTCGTCAGCGCCCGCTCGCCGGCGCGCCCCGGCCTGACGCCGCGCTCCAGATCTTCGCGGGCGAGTTCGCCGGCATGCCGGCGTACGTCGACAACCCGCCCTCGGTCGGCTTCAAGGTCCGCCCGCCCGTCCGCCCGCCCGACGCATGTGCCGGCCGGCCGCCCGGCCGTTTCCTTTCCGCCGCGCGGCGCCCGAATTTGATCGCCTCGGCGGCCGCCGGCAGTGGGTCAACACGCACCCGAATAACCGCAACCGCCACGGCCTCCCGACGCTCATGGGCACCTTCATCCTCAGCGACCCATGTGCGAACGAAGGCCGCCGAAGCGCGCCGCGCCGCCCCCGCTGATCCTCCGCCGGCCAGCGAGCGCCGTGCCGATCGCGATCATGGACGGCACAATCCTCACGGCCGTCCGCACGGGCTGCGCCTGCGCCGTCGCCTCGAAGTACCTCGCCAAGAAGGCGCGCGCCCGTACCCCCCGGCCGGCCTCGTCCCCCCCCGCCTGACGACGCTCGCGGCAGGTCCCCCGCACGCTCGGCCTCATCGGCACGGGCATGCAGGTGCCCGCCCCCCCGCCTTGGCGCCCCCCGCCTCCGCTCGCCGCCGCCCACTCCGCACCCCCCGCCCCTTCTCCGCAGGCCCGCATGCAGATCGCGGCGCACCGCTACCTGTACGCCCCCCTGGGGGTGCGCCTCAACGTCCTCGTCGCCGATCGCGACCCCGAGGCCGCCGAGAAGTTCGTCCACGAGGTCCGTACCCCCCCCCCCCCCTTCCGAGACGCGCCGCCGGCCGGATTCGAGCCCGTGCTATTTTCGCGGCGCAGGTGGGGGGCAAGGTCGCGTCGCTGGAGGAGGCGGCCCACTGCGACATCGTCTGCACCACGACCCCCTCCCGCGAGCCGGTGGGCCGGGGTTGAGGAGGGGAGCGCGCACCCCCGCCCTGCCCCTACTAAACCGCCCTTTGTTCTCTCAGATCGTGAAGCGGAAGTGGATCAACCCCGGGGCGCACATCAACGCAATTGGCGCCGACTCCCCGGGCAAGCAGGTCCGTGCCAAGAGAGAGAGGGTCTCTTCGGGGCGGCATAAAATCCGTGCCATTAATGGGTGGCTATCAAGAGATCGTCGAGATAATCTGTCAGGTGGCATGAATGCAGCAATGCGGTAGTAGTATGCTCAGGCCAGGCGGTGCCCCCTAGGCTAAGGCGGGTCCCTGCCCGAGCGTCGCACTGCCCGGCGTCCCGCCTGTTCCGGTATCCCCGCAGTTCTGACCCCCTCCTCCTCCCCCTCGCGCAGGAGCTCGACCCCTCGCTCCTCAAGCACGCGCGGGCACGCACCCCCCCCCCCCCCTTCCCCCTCTCCCCACGCCTGAAAGGGGGTACAGGTCTTCGTGGACGACATGGAGCAGGCGATCCCGTCGGGCGAGGTCAACATGCCCATCTCCAAGGGTCCGTACCCCTCCTCTCCGCCCCCCCATCCTTCCGCCCTTGACGCGTCTTCTTCTTCTCGTTCCGGCAGGGATCCTGAAGCGCGAGGACCTCGCCGGCTCGCTGGGCCAGGTGCGCCCGCCGGCAGAGGCTTCTCCCGGGGCGGCGCGCGCGCGGGGGACGCTGGGCGGGGGCGGGCCCTCCAGCTCTTAGCCCGCCTTCGATTTCCGCCGGATCCGGGGCTGACGACTCCGGCGCGGCGCGGCAGGTGGTGGCGGGCCTCGTCAAGGGCCGCACCGCCGACGACCAGGCCCGCCCCGCCCGGCCCCTTCCTTCCGCCCTCGAGCGGCGTCTGAGGGGGCGCGGGCGGGGGCGCAGATCACGATCTTCGACTCGACGGGCCTCGCGGTCCACGACACCGCCATCGCCGTGCGCCCCCGGCCCGCCCCCGGCCCCGGCCCCGGCCCCGTCGCCCTTCTCTCGATGCCTCCCCCTGCGGCCGAGGCGCTGAGGCGGGTCCCGGGGCGGGGGCGCAGCGGGTGGTGTACGAGCGCGCGCGGCAGCTCGGCGTCGGCGTCGAGGTCCGCGTACCCCCCCACGAGGCTCCCCTCCGGCCTCTGAGAGGGAGGTCCGGCGCGCGCAGGTTCAGATCTTCAACAACGACGAGATCCACTGGCCCCGCGACGCCTAGCCGCCTAGCCACCTAGCCGCCCCGCTCCGCCACGCCCCGCCTCGCTGGCTGTCACAGTGTAGGCCCCCTCGCCGCGGCCGCCCGGCCCCGAGGCCTGCCGAGTCTGATTAGATGGCTTGAGAGCGGGCGGGAGCTGCAGCTTTAGGGTCGCTTCAATTTCGTCCTCAAAGATATCCCCAAGTTGGTTAACGTTCCAGCAAATCGAATCCGCCGCTACCATGACCATGGCATGCCCGGCCTCCATGATGGAGCCCGAGCACGAGCTGCACGAGAAGTTTTTCGAACCGTTGAACTGGATTCTGGAATTCGAAGCAGAACTTGCCATGGCCATTGATCGGACCGAAATTATGGCGATGTTGAGCAGGTTAATAGAGAGCCGGAGAGCCGAGCTCCATTGATCATCGGATCACGAGTTGATCGGTGAATAGTATCGCCAGTACAGTATCGGACCGGCCACGGCTCTGATGGAGCCCGAGCACGGGCTGCAGCTGCAGGCCGCGGCTCTCGTAATGTCCTGGCTCTCCCATCGTCGCTTCCTGGCGATACTGTTCACCATGAGCGGTTCACATTCGACTTCACAGACAGCCGCGGCAGAGCAAGGGGCGCGGCGGGGCTCGAAGCTCGAGCGAGGGGCCCGCCCCGCCCTTCGGCGCCTGCGCCTGCGCCTAGATCCAGTTGTCCGGGCGGGTCTTGACCCAGCGCGCGATGCCTGCGGGCCGCCGGATCGCGAGCGGGCGTGAGGGAGGGACGGAAGAGCACGGGAGATGCCCCAGGCCCTCAATTCCCCTCGCGCACCGCTGTGGCAGGCCGTCTTGTCGACGGCCTTCCGCAGGTTCGGGAGCGTGTCCAGCACCGCGTTCACCTTGTCCTGCGCGCCGCGAACCCCGTCAGCCCGGGCCCGCCTCCCGCGCCCGTACCCCGGCGCGGGTCCCACCTTCGCGTCGTAGAAGTCGCGGAGAAGGTAGTAGAACTGTACATGTGCGCCACGGCGCCACGTCAGGGGCACGTCGAATTTGGGGGAAAGGGGGGTACGGGGGCGCACGTGGATGTCCGCGAGGGAGAGGCGGTTGCCGACGAGGTACCCCCCGAAGCCGTCCGCCGCGTTCTTCGCCGCGAACGCCTCTACCCCCTTCAGCAGCGCCGCGAAGGTTGTGCTCCAGTACTCCTCAACCTGGGGTACGGGTTCGCACCCGCTCGGGGGGTACGGGATCGATCGAGAGCGGACCTTGGCCGGGCTCTCCTTCTTCGCGTCCATGTACTTCTGCTTGATGTCCAGCGCCTCTGCGGGGGGTACGCGTCGCCGCGCAGGCCCGGCGAGGGAGGGGGGTACGCACGCTCGCAGAGCGCGTCGATGAGGGCCGCCTGGATCTCGTCGTCTCCGAACATGCCGAAGCGCTGCGGGGGAGACTGAGCGGCGCGGGTACAGCGCGCGCGCATGGCCAGGGGTACGGGCGCGCACGCGGGCGAGGTAGCGCTCGATGGCGTGCGACTGGGGGATGATCTTGCCGTCCACGTGCAGGACCGGGATCTGGCCTGCGGATCGCGCTCGGATCGTTGGCGTGCGGGTCTAAGAGGGGCGCCGGCCCGGGTGCGCGGACCGAACGGGAACTTCCCGGCTGCGGGCGCAGCGCGCGCGCGCGTGCGTCAGCGTACGTCATTGCGGGCGGGCAGCGAAAGTCTGCCTCCCCCGGCGAACCTTCCTTGTCCGCGTTGAACTCGGGCTGCGCAGAAGCGCGCGGCGGTCGTCAGCGCCGCGCGGTTGGAGCGCCGGCGCCGCGGGCGGCCGGCGAGCAGCGGCCGATCCAACGCCCGCGCGTCATCGAGGCGCGGGGAGGGGGAGGCGAACCCGCTCGAACGTCTTCGAGATCGGGTACCTAGCGATGCGGCGTCACAGGCAAGGAGGCGAAGCGCGAAGCGAGCCGCCGTCACCTGTAGTCCTCGTACTTCACACCAGCCGCCGCGAACACAAGGCGAGCGACCTAAAGAACAAGTATCAACCATATTGGTCGCAATCATGCCGCCACGGCGCCTGCGAACCTCGCCCTTGCTGTATACGAGTCGGACCGGCGGGCCGCGTCAGCCCAGAGCGAGGCGAAGCGTTTCTAGAGAGCAGCGCATTCAATTACGACGCACCCGCGGGCATCGAAGTACCTGTGCGAAGACGCGGGGCGACGTCAGCGAGGAAGGTTCGGGCGGTGAGGGCGGTGACGGACACTAGCTTGTAGGACGACGCGCTGATGCCCATGATTCCGGTCTGTAGTCCCTTACGGAAAAGACACGCGGCAGATCGAGTTTCGCTACAGTCCCCGCGAAAGGTGAAGAACCTGGGTATGCACAAGCGATGACAAGACCTCAGTTTCGCTGATCGAACCTGGGTACAGATCACGCCCAAATCGACCAGCACGAAACACGCTCAGAGGGCCGTTTTCTTCTACTAGAATGGCCGCGGCAGACACGCTGCCGCCGCCTGCGGCGCCGATGCCTCCAAGCGCCATCCACCTGGACCCCCAAAACTTCCGAGTCCTGGGCTCGCAGCTGGGGGCTGACGAGTTCGTTTTGGACAACAGCGCCATCGACGGCGTCATGGGGATCAACATGAAGCGCGCCCCGCGCGCTCGGCAGTTGCCCCGCCGCCGTCCGGCACTGACGCCGGCCCGCAGGAAGCTCTTCTCGATTGACACTGACGCGCTTCAGCTCCTCTTTCACACCATCATTCGCTCTCTGCACCTGCAGAGCCAGGCGGTCGCGCAAGTGAAAGCCGGTGCGCCGTGTCCGCGCCTCCGAGTTGCCGCTCGCCGACGCGGGGCCGGCGGCGGGGCAGAGAGCGAGGCGCGGTTCGAGAGGATGCAGGCGACGATCGATTCGCAGCAGCGGGAGATCGCGGAGCTGCGGGACAGCACCTTCGACCTCGCGGCGGCGCGGGCGGAGCTTCAGGAGAACCTCGACGCCCAGAAGGAGGCCCTGGGCGCACTCCAGGCGCGCCTGCGCCTGCACCTCGCCGCCGCGCCGCTCGGCCTCCGCGCGGCCTCTCATCAGAGGCGGCGGCGCGCGGGGCAGACTCTGGTGGACGACCGCGCCTCGGAGTCCAGGGAGGCCCTGGAGGGCCTGCGGGTGCGCGGCGGCGCCCCCGCGCTCCCCGCCCCGAGCTCCGGGCCGAAGGGGCGCGCCCCGCGCGCAGTCGCGGGTGGACGAGGCGGAGCAGGGCCTCGCGACGATGCAGGAGCAGCACGCCCTCCTCGCCCAGCAGGTGTACCCCCCGCTCGCCCTCGCGCCGCCGTACCCCTGGCCGGGCGACGCTGAGACCCTTCGCTCGCAGGTGGACGGCATCGAGGAGAAGGTGATCGCGCAGACGCCCGGCCCCCTCTCCGTCCAGGCGCGGCGTACCCCTCCCCCACCCACCCCACCCCTTGCACATCTTTCTCCCCCCCCCCTGAAGGGTCCGGGGTACAGTCTCCGGCAACGGGCGGCCGGGCGCCGTCCGCGACGTCCTCCGCGGGGTCCGAGGGCGCCGCCTCCCGCCTCGCCGGGCCCTCCGCCGCCGGCCCCGCCCGCCTCTGTGCGCGCCCACCCCGCCCCGCCCCGCAACATGCAGTGCCCTCTGACTCCCCGCCGCGCAGGGGCCGACGCCAGATTGCAGGCCCGCATCGACTGGCTCACAGGCGCGCCCGCCCCGGCGCTCTCCGTACCCGCCCGCCTCGTCTGATCCCCCCCCCCCCCCCCCCCCCAGAGTCGGTCATGCGCCTCGGGGGCGCGCTGAGGGCCCTCGCGACGGCCCCGCCGGGAGCCGAGGCCCGCGACGTGCGTTTACCACCCCTCGCCTCGCCCGCGGCCCGCCTACCCTCGCTGACCCCGCTGAGCGAAGGTCATCACTGACAACCTCCTGCCGCTGCCGCCGCCGGCGGAGGGGCCCTCGTCGGGCGCCGGCTCGCGGCGGCCCTCCGTCGCGGCCGGCTCGGTGCCGGGGTCCCCCGCGCGCAAGGCGAGCGCGGCGAGCGCGGCGGCGGCAGAGGAAGAGGGGAGCCTCCACGGGGGAGCCGGCTTCGGCGCCCTGTGCGCCCTGCCCGCCCGCCCGCCCCCCGAGGAGCGGCCCACTTCGGGCGCCTTCGCTCGCTCGCTCTGACCGCCGCCCCCGCCTTCGTCCGCAGGATGGCGAACAGGAACCTCGAGGCCCGCCTCGAGTGAGCGCCGCCGCCGCCGGTCCCCCCCGCCGTGCACCCTGAAGCGGTACCCCCCGCCAGGGCGGCGAGGGCGGCGCGGGAGGAGGAGCTCCGCTCGCTGCACGAGACGGTCCGCATCGAGTTCGAATCCCGCCTCGCGGTGCGTCTACCGCCCCCCTCACCGTACACCGTACCCCCCTGATCCTCCCCCCCCCCAGGGAGAGCTGGAGGCGCTGGAGAAGCGCGTGGGGGAGGCGCTGCGGGCGGAGGTTCGCGGGATCCAGTCCCTCCTCGACCGCAAGGCGCGCCCGTTGGGGCCGGGGGGGTACGCGCTCGCGCGGGTGGGGGTACCTGAACCCCGTCGCAGGCGGCGGCGGAGGAGTTCTCGCGCCTGTCGGTCGTCCTGAACGAGTTCGGGAAGAACGTGCGCGTACCCCGGGAACGTCCCCCTCCCCCCTTCTCCTGACTCCGGGGGGTACAGCTCCAGGCGGCCGTGGAGGAGTACCGCGAGACGGGCCGCGTTTCGGCCGAGGGGCTCGCGGACGCCGCCGCGGTACCACCCCAGCACCACCGCCGCCGTACCCCCTCCTCCCGGAAATCCGACGGGTCCGGCGGCTCGGCAGCGGCTGGAGGCGGCGGAGGGGCGGCTGTCCGAGCTGGAGGAGGCGGCGCGTGGAGCCGACGAGGCCCGCGCCTCCGACCGCGCCGTGGGCCCCCCCATCCCTGTACCCCCGACCGCCCGGCTGAGGCCGCCCGGGGCGGGCAGGGGGCGGTGCGGGTCGCGGCGCAGGTCGCCGACCTCGCCGCCCGCCTCGCCGCCCTCACCGACTCCAAGGCCGAGTGGCGCGCCCCGTACCCCCGCCTCCCCCTCGCTCGTGTACCCCCCCCCCCCCGCTGACTCCCCCCCAGGAACGAGGTGGTGGCGCTGGTGAACCGGCAGGCGGCGGTGCAGCAGGCGGAGAAGGCCGACAAGGCCTTCGTCCAGGTGCCCCCGCTCGCCTCTCCCCCTCGTACCCCTCGTGGGGGCCGAATCCAGGGCGAGAGCGTCCTCCCCCGCCTTTCGCCTCACGGCCTCCCCCGCAGGCTGCGCTGCGGAAGGTTGTGCTGAAGCTGGACGCGGCGGCCGTCGTCCTCGGCGACGTCAAGGCCGAGCTCCGCGTCCGCCCCGGCGCCCCGCCGCCCTCCCTGCCACGCTGCTAGGCCTCACGTTCGGGCGGGGGCGCGCAGGAGCACGACGCTTGCCTTGCGCGCCTCCTCGAGCAGGACGGCGCCGCCGCCGCCCGCGTCCGCCCCGCCCCGCTCCGCCCCGCCCCTCGCCTTTCCCTTTCCTTTACTCTCCCCTCGCCCCCGGCAGATGCACTTCCGGTGCCTCTCGTGCGACAAGTACCAGCCCCGCGGCAGCGAGCACGCCGACAAGATGCCCCAGGCGCGCGCGAGCCCCTCCCCGCGCCCCTCGCCCGCCCCTCCCCGCGCGGCTCAGCGGGCGGGGCGCAGCTGGCGGCGTTCCCGGCGTCGCCGCAGCGCAACCCGAACCTCGTCGCCTCCCGAGAGTGAGCGAGCGCTCCCCGCCGCCATCGTTAGAAGACGAGGGCTGAGGCTGATGCTTTGCCCGCGGCGCAGCGCCTCGCCGCCGCCGTCGCGGGAGCGGCCCGCCGTCCCCTCCATCGACCTCGGCCTCGTTGGCCGCGCCGGGGGCGGGGGCGGCGGGGCGCAGTCGCAGCGCTCGCCGCAGCCGCCGGCCTCGACGCGCATCAAGCCCTCGATGCTGCGCCCGCTGTACAGCCCCACGCTTCGGGCGCTGGTGGAGGAGGGGAGCCTGGGCCTGGGCGCGCGCCCCAAGGAGGAGCGGGACTGGAACCCGGAGGCGGAGCGGGCGGAGGACGAGGGGGCGTTCCGCGAGGCCCTCGACGGCCTCGCGGGGCACGGCCCGCACCCCCGACCCAGGCCGGCATGGGCGGGGGCCTCCCGCTGCGCGTCCCGACCCTCACCCGCGGCGGCACCGCCCCCGCCGGCGCCTCCCGCCGCGACAAGGGCCCCGCCGGCGCGCCCCCGCCCCGCCCCGCCCCTCCACCCGCCACCCCGTGACGTCACGACCCCCGCAGGCTTCGGCATGCGCGGCCGCGACGAGCAGGACTCCCGCGGCTCCGGTGCGCGCTGTACCCCCTTCCCTCCCCTTCCCCCCAGTAAACCCCCCCCCCTCCCCCCGGCAGCGCGGACGGGCGGGGGCGCCGGCGTGTCGCTCTCGGTGACGTCCTCCTCGGCGGGGGCCTCGGGGCGCGTGCTCTCCCTCGCGGGGGCGAGCCCGCCGTCGACGCGGGGCGGCCCCGGCACGGGCCCCCTCGCCGAGGAGGCCGCCGTCGACTGAGGCGGCCCGGGCCGCCCCGACCTCCCCTAGCACCTCCGCTCCGGACAGGCCGGTCTAAATTTAGAGCAGGCCGGGCTCGCCGTGGAGGGGCCCACCGGCCCCAGATCTAGATCTAGAGCAGGCTAGATTCACCAGGACCCGGAGATGCATGCTTGGGACTTGTATAGCTTTGTAAACAATTGCGAGATGATCATGCTCAGGAGAGCTATATATATGAACGGAGTAGCTATAGAATGCGCCCGGGCGGCACCAAGGGGCCGGGGGTACTCGCTTTGCCTGTTCAAGCTCGAGACAGCACGTACAGAATGTGACTAAACAGGACTTGCAATTTAATTGCACCCCGAATTCGAATTCGCGGTCGATCGAGGCGAGGCTCGAGAGCTTGATCTAGAGCTGGGCAAAGGTGCTGGCTGGGCCCGACTTGAGGCACATGCGGACGGCCCCGGAGCCGGAGCCGGCCCGGCTGCAGTCGCTGCACGGGTCCGCCGCCTCCGCCACGCGCCAGTCGTACACACCCACCGCCCTGCCCGCCATCAAATATCAGATCACTGGCTTGCGGTGTCGGAGCTCATGATCAAGGGGCGCGCACCCGTAGCCGCCGCAGAAGGCGCCCGGGGGGGAGGCCCCCATGCAGGCGGTGCTGCAGCCGGTGTACGCGGTGCCCTGGGGGGCCGGCCCGAGGCGGGAAGCGGCGTCTAGGCTCCCCGAGACGAGGCAGAGGGACCAAGACACGCCGAAGAAGCGGAAGCCGAGGCGGGCCGCCTCCGCCGCGCACGCGCCGAGGCCGTTGTCGGGCGGCGCGCTCACCGACTGCATCACCGGCGCCGCCGCCGCCGCGTCGAAGGCGAAGCAGCCGCGGTACGCGTAGGGGAGGGGCGCGGCCGGCGTGTAGGACGGGGTCGGGGAGGGCGTCGCCGTGGGGCTCGAATTCGGCGCCTGCCACGAGGAGATTGAGCGCAAATTCAGCTCGACAATGTTAATATTGGAAGCTTCAGTTTGTACAAGTGATCATTAATATTCATGATTCACGGATCAAGGATTCGTGATTATTAATATTTAGATTATGCAACACATTGGAACACGAATATTCATGATTATTAAATTTTAAAATGCATTTGCGATCATGATCGATATCATTCAATGATTGGAATGCAATTCATGATCATTTTGCCGAACGTTCATGATCATAAAAATGCAATTGCGCATGCAACGGCGTCACTTGCAATTGCAATTTTATTCAACAGCACCTGTACCTCAGTTGAGGTCTGGTTGGCCTTGGGCAGCACACGGTAGACGAAGATAGCGGTCGCTTTGGTCTCCTGGCGGTGCCAGACGTTGTAGACGACGCCTGGCCGTAGAAGATGGGCGCAGTCAGCACTACCATGCGCATGCATGCATTTATGCTATTTCACTGTTCGCTGAAATAGCTCCCAGCCGCAAACGAACCCTCCGGAGAGGCAGTAACGAGCTCCCAGTTGCTGAATTCGAAAAAGGCAAAGTCAGCGAATGTGAGGGGTTAGGGTTGGGGTTTATGCTAATTTATCACGATCTCGATACCGATGCGCGAGCATGTATTTATCTCGCTCGAGCGCGTACGGTTCGCGCACACGCAAGCCTCAGAGCCCCAAGTGCTGGTCGCCGCCGTGTTCGGGCAAAGGCCGGCGGGTGCGATCGGCTGGAGCCTGCCGTTACCGTCCCCGATGGGGCCCCCCGTCGTGTTCATCGCGTAGCTACGAGCGGGTCAAGCATTTACAGCGACCGCGATCACGATTCATCACAAAAGCACGCGCACAGGTAGCCGACTGCTGCGACGACGAGCCTTGCGTCTTGTCCCCTGTAAGCTTAAGGTTTGCGGTTAACTTTAGTAATGAAGAAAAGGGATGGGGCTGGCGAGGAGAAGGTGGCCGGAGTGGGAGGGAGGAGCCGGGGGGGGGGGGGGGGGGGGGGGGGGCGGGAGGGGGGGGGGGGGCGGGAGGGGGGGGGGAGGAGGAGGGCGCGGGGTAGAAAGGGGCTGGAAAAAGGGGTGAAGGGGCGAAACGACATTCACACACGCACGCGGCGTTTTGGACGAGGGTGAGGTGGCCCCCAATTCCGCCGACGGGACCCGAGCCGAGGGGCCCCGCGATCTGCTGGGAGGTGTAGGGCGCCCTCGTCGAAATCTGCGGTCGATCCCGAAACAGATCATGATCAGAAAAGATCCGTCGACAGTATTTGATAAGCCGCGCGCGCATCTCACCTTGAAAACGAGTCGATCTGTCGTGGCTGCGTACACGTACGGCTGCGTCCGATCCGCCACGAGGCCTCGAAATTCTGGGTACGCATATAAGTATACGATTTGCAAATTAAAGAGCGGAATTCGAAGCCTATGTCTACGTATCCGATCGCGGCGATCGCGATATGTACCGATTTCCTGGGGATCGGTCGGCACTCGAAGCCTCATGGCGGCGACCACGACGTCGCTTCCTGTTCGAAACTTATATGATTAATTAATATAATTATGGCTTGCAATTGTTCGCACCGTCCGTGTTCATACTCCACACTTCGCTTCGGGGCGCCTGAATAGAAACGAAGACGCGGTTCTCGACGGGGGAGTACGCGATTCCGCGAATTATTCCCATAAGCATGCGCCCCGTCGCGTTCGACGGCCGCTGCCCGACCTGTAAACTCGCTCGTCAAGCTCATGCGTATATGTGCACGGCAGCACGGCCGGTGAGGGTCCGGATCCGACCGTGTGGGCGGGCGCTGTTTGCTCCGAGCAAGTGCCGGTGCCCGGCAGACGTCCCAAATCGTGGTCCGGGCCATCGAATGCGGAGACGGTGTTCGTGGCCGGGTCGTAAAGACGCACTGCCGAGATATTATAATTAATGATCATGAGACACATATATATAAGTGTCGTCGATACGGAAGGTCTACAGCTCCGGGACTCACGGCGGCAGTTATACTGCGGAAGGGCATCGATGTGCATTACTCAAAATAAGAATTCGAATAGCGAAGATGGGGGAGGGGTAGGGGGGGCGAATAAGACGGGGGCCTACGCACTTCCCCGAGAAGAACTTTCTTGTTCGGCAGAGCTGAGAAGGAAAACGCGCAGAAAAGGCACTCGATTCATTAATATTACGCGCGGTCATTAATATTGTGCGTATCAGGGGGCATGATGAGCAGCTCACGTTCAATTCCAGAGATCCAACTGCGAAAACACGCACACAGGCGGAATATTTAATAAATATTCGGCCGCCGGCCGCGCCTAGGGTCGCGATCGGATCCCGTATGAGGAAAATTTAGAGGATGGGTGTAATAAAGTGGGAGGAATAAATATACGGCCGTGGGCCGTACCGGCCGCGGGCTCAACTAAATTGAAGGCCCAGAAGGTGGGAGTAATAAAATTCTATGCATGAGACACTGCAAGCTCAAGCCGATTATCGATAGCACGCACTTGAATGAAGCAGTAGAGCTGCCTCCGTCGACGTCGCCCGAGTACGGCATACCGAGCATCTTCTCCAGAGAGCACGTCGCCGTGTGGACCTGCATGCGTGTGTACATACAGCAGTCAGCCTCTCGAGTCTCTATCTTCTCTGTTCGTCGTGTAGAATATAGCGCCCGACTTCAAATTGACCTTGTATAGGTAGTAAACTACGAAAATCGAAAGACAGTTTGATTAGGACATTGAAAACGCCAAGAGAACTCGAAGCATGCGTGCGCACATGTGCTGTACCAGAGAACTTGATTATACTGCGCGCAGAGTACGCGCGCGCGCGCGTCTTTTGAAAAGGCCAGCAAGAAGGATAAGGGGCCAAGAAAGGCCGCGGGCGCACCTCGTCGTATTTGAGGCCAGCGACCCAATCCATGATCGCGTTCGTCCCCTGCACGGGCCCTGGAGAGGGCGCGATCATGCTCATAATCAGGCCCGAATGATCATGAGTTCAAACTGACATACCGACGGTGTTGTCGACCGGACCCGCGCCATATGCCAGGTTTCCCACGCAATGCGCGCTGTTGGCTCTTGTAAGCCACGTGCACCCGGCCCCGCGCGCGCGCCAGGGATTGCGGGGGCGCGCGCAGGCGAGAGAGCGCGCGCGCACTACTGCCCGACGGGGAGGTCGACGAGGTTGGGGTCGGCGCCCGGCGGCAGGTGGGGAGCTGGCAGGGCGGCGTGGACGAGCACGCCGCATGCGCAGAGCGACAGCACCAGCGAGTGCAGGGCCAGCAGCCAGCTGCGGCTGCGGCCGCAGAGCGCTCCTCGTCGCATGTTCGACCCCGTGCACGTGCGCACCGCTGGGATCATGATCAGCCCGCGGCCGCCCGAGAGCAAATCCAGAGCCGCGTCGCTGCCGGGGGCTGAGGCCTAGGAGACACCGTGGCACGCACGCCGAATCGAAGCGAACGAACTGCAGCTGTACTGCGGCAGCATGCGCAGCTGCTGCGCAATGCGCGCACGCACACGCTGCCAGGCTGCGCGTGCACGTGCGTGCCGTGCATCACTTAGTGAGCACTGAGCACTGACTGAGTGAGCATGGAAAATTGCCGCGCGCACGCTGGCCGCGCCCTTCACGCTAGCGCCGGCGCACGTGGGTTGCGAATTCGCAGGTGAGCCGGTTCGAGAGTCGAGCTAGCTCGAGCTCAGATAATTTTCCATTCATGGACCGGAGCCGGCGCTGAAGCGGCTGATCATGATTCATGATTAAATATTAAATATTCATGATCATGTGTTTTTTTGTGAATAACCGGCCACAGTCTCTAGACACCAGCACTGCGGGGGTGCCCAGGCCTAGGGGGAAATATTCGAATTCATGTGTGTTTTTGGTGAATTACCGGCCACAGTCTCTAGACACCAGCACTGCGGGGGCTGCCCAGGGGGCGCAGAGACAAAAAGCAAGCTTTAAGAGAACTAAGACAAGAGCACGAAGAAAGCAAACATGAGCTCAGAAGAGCACGGGGGCCCGTCGGGGGGTCTATTTAAATATTCATGAGCTCATGGTCATGATCAAACGCACTGCAGCTGCATGCGGCAATCGTTGATCGAACGGCGGCACTGAACCTGCCCGGTCCTACCGCCGCATACCGGTACCGGCCGCGCGGAAGCTATACTAGTACTAGTACTCCAGTATTGCCGATGCAATGCCGCAGACTACAGTCTTCAGCCTGGCAAGCTCGGCGGCCCGGCTTCCGAACTAGTTCTGCAGCTCAGCTCCAGCTCAGCTCAGCTGAGAGCGGCTCATAGCGCTACAGCGCAGCCCAGTCTGCATTAATTTCATTGACTCTACAGAGGCTACCAGCCTATCACCCCCTAACAGAGCCCTCTTAACTTCCCGGCCGGGGGCCGGCGCCAGGAGGCGGTCAGATCTTGATCTAGAGAAGGTCGACGTCATGATCCATTGCAAGAACTTCGGAACTGAATCGGAAGGGCTCGGAGGCGGTGCTGGCGGAGGTCGCAGGTTGGCAGCGGTCGCAGCTGCATGGCTGAGACCACGTGACAGCCGCTGAGCAGTCACAGTGTGACGGCGCTAGCAGACGTCGACGTCGCACAGTGCATGCGCACCGTGCACGTGTGACAGCCGCAGATTTTCCTGCCGCTTCAAGCACCGGGCAGTGACGCTCGCGATCGGGCTATTAGTTCGTGCCTTTTCATTTGATCGACATTCCCGTTACGTTGGGCGAGTATGCATATGGGCCTACTATGGGGCCAGCCGGCGCCAACACGCGGGCCGACCGGGGGCCGTGTACGTGTAAATTTGTGTATAGTTAAAATATACATAGTGAACATAGCTCGACGAGAACAGGCGCGGCTCGCTCCCGCTCCCGCGGCCGGCTGCAGCTGGCGACTCCTGCTCGTTTTCACGAACAGACCGCAGCGACCGCGGCATCCCTCCTATCTGTCCGCCTCGTCGGAGGCCGTAGCTTTCAGCCTCGCGCCGTCGCGATGAAGAGCCGATCGCTGAGAGCAGTGGCGCCGGCGGAGAAGGAGGACAGCGATGGTGGCGACGCCAACGGCGACCGTGGCGAGGAGGGTCAGCGAACTCACGAGACCCGCGAAGACAAGCTGCGCGCGGCGGTCCAGGGCCGGGGCCCTCATGATCAGCGCCGACGTCGAATACATACATAACCAATAGATCTAATTCTAGAGTTGGCGAGATCTATAGATTTCGTTCAAATTCGGACCTTGTCGTCGATCCAGGAGGGAGACGAGTCGCCCTCGAGCTCGCCCCGGCTGGTCCTCACGGCAACTCCGCCCGACGGGTCTCCCCGGGAAATTATGCTCGGCTCGCTCGCTTGGGCCGCTGCGCCGGCGCCGCCGCTGTTTGAGCCGCTCGATCCAGCAAGCAACGCCTGTCGACGAACGAGTTTCGCATGAAAAAACGATTAGTTGAATTCTCGAGCTCAATTATGCATTATCGCACGTCGACGAGGACGACGGGGGGAAAGGCGGCGCGTCGGGACTCGATCCGGAGGCTGAACGTGCGCGCCACCTGCGCCTGCGCCAGCGCCCGCCGCGCCGCGCCCACCGCCGGCATCCCTGCGACGCCATTGGCGGCGGCAGCGGTGGCGGGCGGGGCGGAGCGGGGCGGGGCGGACGGAAGCGGATGCCGGCGGGGACGAGTTGGGCGTCGGGGGCCTCGAGGGCGGCGCCGTCGGGGCGACGAGGAGGACGCGCACGGGGTCGCCGACGAGGGCCCCGAACGCGTCGCCCGCCGCCCCGATCGTCACCCACTCGCCCTCCTGCGCGCCGTCGGCTGCGCCAGGGGCGGCGGGGCGGGGCGGGCGGGGCGGGCGGGGCGGGCGCACGGGGAGGGCGGCGAGGAGGGGCCGGGGCAGGTCGACGCGGACGGAGGCGTCGGATGCCTTCACGCGGCGGGCGCTGACCGTCACGCCCCGACGGTGACTTGCGACATCGCCATCGCCACCGCGAACGGCGCCTGTCGCCGGAGGCCGGCTGTCAGCACCGGGCGGGGCGCGGGGCGCGCAGCACAGTGCGGCGTGAAGCGGGCCGCGAACCAGAGTCGGCCCCGCCTCGGCTGTGGGCGTGGGGGACGCGGCTGGCGCTGCGGGCAACGGGCTCGCCAAGGGAGAGGGGCTCGGGGCAGGCGCTTGCGACGGCGCGGCGGAGGGAGTGGCGGAGGCGGTCGGAGGGGGCACGGGCGACGGGGAGGGCGAGGGGCTGGCGGACGGCGTCGCCGCGGCAGAGGGCGCGGGCGGTGCGGTGGGGGAGGCGGTGGGGGTAGGGGGGGCGGAGGCCGACGCGGTGGGGGCGGGGGCGGGGAGGGGGACGGGGACGGCGTCGCGGAGGGGGAGGGGCTGGCGGTCGCGCTCGGGGACGGCGCGGGGCTCGGGGAGGGGCAGGGCGAGGGGGAGGCGCTGGGGGTGGGGGACGCGCTGGGCGAGGGGGAGGAGGAGGGCGAGGGGGAGGGCGAGGGGGACGGGGAGGGCGTGGCGTTCGAGAGGGGCTCGGGCCACGGCAGCTGCTGCCCGAGCGCGTCGCGGTTCGTCTCTGCTGCGAGGTCGGTGCCGAGGCGGAAGGGGCGGGGGGCGGTCGCGCGGACCGATCTTGAGGACGGCCCAGCGGTCGGCCTCCGTTTCGTGCGTCGAGTTTCCGGACTTGGCAGAGCCCGCCACGTAGGCGCCGCAGCGGCCGCGGAGCTTCGCCGCTTGGGAGAAGCGGCCCCCGGGCACGCCGGTAGCCACCACCGAGAACGTCACTGCTTGCGGGGAGCGGTGTTGGAAATGCGGGAATCACAGGGAAGCGTGCGAGGCGGGCGTACCGGGGACTTCTGTGAGGTTGGCGACGACGATGGTGTGGTCGAGCTCGCTGCTGTACCCGCTGCCGGGCAGCGGCTCTGCGGGGCGCGCCTCTCCGCGCACCAGGAACAGCAGCGGGCCGCAGGTCCACGACGCCCCGTTGAGGCGCTGGGGCGGGCTGGTCGGGGCCACTTGCACCGGCTCCCACACGGAGGCCCAAGCATCCAGACTAGCAACGTACATGGCGTGCCCTCCCCATTCGTCGTCCCTCTGCTCTGGTGTAAGCAGTTGGTAACTGTAAGCGGCACGATGCCGGCGAACCGGAACGTAGTAGTAGAATCGGGCGTCTGCAGTCACACCACGCGAGCGAGGGGCGTGAGCAAGGGAAAGCATCCCACGAAGCGCGCGAGTGACATAAATACAGGCGCGGTCACCGAAGATGCCGCCGTGTCCAGAAGGGAGGTGCACGCCGTCGTTGTGCGGGATAATCGCGCGCCACTCGTTCCACCTGTGAGGAAAGTACCGGTTGTAGACTCTGCGCAAAAACGAAACAAGCTCAAGCTTGTACGGGAGCCGGATGTGTCATCAGAAGACGGACATGAGGGAAGCTGTCGGGTGTGTAATGCCGTCGGCGTCAACAAATGCTCCGCCGGCAATGTAGAGCTGCGGTACATACATGCATGAGAGGGGGGGGTGGGTGGGGGGTGGGGGTGGGGGGGAAGTGGGCGACAGCCAGCTCGCCACGCACGCGTCCATCGAAGGTGGCAAAGACAGAGCCAACGCGATTGCGGAACATTGGCTGCGGTGGTGTGTGCTCAACGCAGCGCGAACCTCCATCTGCAAAAGAATCCACAATAAGCAAGCTGCACGAAAGCGCGATGGAAGTGCACGAAATCATTTGCACCCCAAAAGAAGAACTTTGAGGAAGAGACGCCGGCGCGCGCCACGAAGAAGGGATACACGAAGGACGAAGAGCTGTAGCTTGGTGGGGAATAGAGGTCGTCGAACAATCTCTCCTCAGAGCTGAACCCGATTTCGCAGACGCCCCGCCCAAACTCGTTCCAGACACCCGTGACGGGGTTGAACGTGGCAGGGCGGCCTGTTGTCGTCGGCACGGATCCATTGAGGTACATTCCGGCTGTGCGTATGCGGACGGATTGCATGTCAAATTGGATTCGTACAACCGAACCCAAATACCGACTAAATCACGCACTGGATATTAAATACCCTGAGGACCGCTCAAGTGCAAGGCCGCCCAAGGGGGCCCCGGACAGCGGTGGAGTGCCGACGCGCCGGGAGAGGACGGGTCCGCCAGCGAGCAGCGTGAGCTTCAGCTGCAGCGGCTCCAGAGGCGGCGGTGGAGGAGGACTCGACGGGCTTGGAGGAGGGACGCTGAACGAGTCGGAAGTGGCCATGGCCTGGTCGGACCATTCGATCTCGTTGGTGACTGCGGCGCATGCACTCATGATCAGTGACTCATGATCAGTGACCTTGTCAGACCGTCGGACTGCCACTGGGCCACGCAGCCTCAGTGCTACATAGTAGATTAACCCATGTTCCCCTTGGAAGAAAATTCCGTTTAGTACTACGGCAGACTCAAACTGCCAGCATTGTTTACGGTGCGAACAGTCAAACTCACTGAGTGGAGTGTGCTCCATGGGTGGTCCAGCCTGCAGCTGGGCTACGTATACCAACAGTCGTGCCAGCATGTTTGGTAAGTGGGGAACTTGTGAATCACAGGCCAGTGGTTGAGTTGTCGCTCTCATTGGTATACTCAATTCGATATGCACTTGAAGGCTGCCAGTGCTGCCTTGACTCACTGTGGTCACTGAGACGGGCTCCACAGAAGAAGAGAAAGTCACTGAGTGATGTATGACTCTGTGACTTTTTTAAAAAAGTAGTGGCAGCCGCTGCCCTTGCCGAGCTTGGAAGTATGACAAGCAGGGGGGCTCCGCCCCCCCGCACCCCCCCAGTGTTTTTTTGGGTTCTTTGATTTCTTGAGGCTTTTATTCTTCTTCTTCTAATTAATTAGAATAAAAAATGAGACTGAAGTACTAAAAGTATGAAGACAGAACAGAAGAAGCTGAAGCACTGAGAAACGATTTTTGCTTGGATAGGTTCGGCCATGAACATGAAGAACAGAACAGATCTGAGTTCATAACAGAAAGAAGAGAGCATTTCAGAACAGATCTAGAAACGATGAAGTGATCATGCAAAAGAAGCACATGCAATGTATTTCAAAGGTTTGATCATTTATGTTCATTTATGTTATGTTTATGTTCATCGAACATCGAGTTTCGATGCTAGATTCTGGCCATGGCTGGAAAAGAAAGGGCAAAAGATCTTTGAGAATTGACAAAAACAATATTTTTTGCTTGCAATGATGCCATGATGAATATAATCATTGAATGCATGCATCATGATCAATATACAGGTACCATCTAGAGCTCTGTTTTGTTAACGTTTGCAATTGTGCATGTTTTGTGCACGTGGTGCTTGTGTTGTGCTTTATTGTTTGTTGTCATGTTTTGTTGTTTGTACATTGTGGAACATGTGTACATGTTTTCTTTTTGTTGTGCATGCCAAGATGTTTAATTTATTGTACATGTTTGTTGTTTGCCAAGAATCGAACCGGTTCTGAATCGGCACTGAGCAGCCAAATGTACCACAGCACTTCAGTAAGAAAAAAGGTAAAAAAAGGACTTTCCATTGACAGAACTGCCGGATACACAATTTGAGCTTCAAAACTCCACTCTGTGGCAGATCTTGCTGCTTCAGGTGCAGTGCTAGGATGCTTCTTGCCAGTCTTCCTGGCCATGCTGAAGCAGCTGTAGAGCAGTGCTTGATGGCAGATAGGAAAGCCTTCCAGGTAACAACTGTGCCTCCCTTCCAGCAAGAACCTGATGGGTCAAGGACTTTTTTTCCAGATCTTTTTTTCCAAAACCGCGTGGTTCTTTTTTTGTTTTTTGTTCAAGATCTTTTTTTTATGCAATTCGCGTGATTGTTTTTCAGAAATGGAGAAAAACCAACATCAAACTTTTACAGTTACTTTTAGAGTTCAACCAACGACAAGCAGCCATCTTTGCCAGCCTGTGCAACACAGGTTTTTCAGTCCAACGGACTACATCATAGTTAGTTAAAGACAGTTCGATTGTCAACAAATAACAAAGAAAGGACAATTAGTTTCTCATGTTTGTTGTTGGCGGGGGGGCTGTGCCCCCCCGCACCCCCCCAAAGTTGTTTTTGCTTGCGTTGATGTTTGTGGTGTTTTCTTCTTTTTGTTTATTGCTTTTCAAGAATCCAACCATTACTGAATAAGCACTACAGTCACACTGTACAGTTCAGTGCGCACGGATATGGCATTTGCTTTTTGTGCAACGTGTGAAGAGATTCATTATTTGTTCTTTGCCAAGTATAGAACAGGTTCTGAATCGGCACTGAACAGTCACAGCTGTTCAGGAAGAAAAAGGAGAAAAAAAGCGACTTTCCATTGACAGAACTGCCGGATACGCAATTTGAGCCACAAAACTCCACTCTGTGGCAGATCTTGCTGCTTCACACTTCCAAGCTCACTGGCAAGGGCAGCGGCTGCCGCTACTTTTTTTAAAAAGTCACAGAGTCATACATCACTCAGTGACTTTTCCTTCTCATGTGGAGTTTCTCTCAGTGACCACAGTGAGTCAAGGCAGCTCCGGCAGCCTTCAAGTGCATATCGAATTGAGTATACCAATGAGAGCGACAACTCAACCACTGGCCTGCGATTCACAAGTTCCCCACTTACCAAACATGCTGGCACGACTGTTGGCAGCCCAGGCTGGACCACCCATGGAGCACAGTCCAGTCAGTGACTTTGACTGTTTGCACCGCTCTCAATGCTGGCAGTTTGAGTCTGCCGTAGTACTAAATGGAATTTTCTTCCAAGGGGAACATGGGTTAATCTACTATGTAGCAAGTGGCAAGATCTGTCACAGAGTGGAGTTTTGTAGCTCAAATTGTGTATCCGGCAGTTCTATCAATGGAAAGTCCCTTTTTTTCCTTTTTTCTTCCTCAAGTACTGTGCCTGTTCAGTGCCGATTCAGAACCTGTTTGATTCTTGGCAAATTTAAACAAGAAATAATGAACATGTTCGCAGGTTGATCAAAAAGCAAATGCCATATGCATATTCGCACTGCACTGTACAGTGTGATTTCAGAACATTTGGCAAGCAACATACAATAAACAAAACAACATGATAAACACCAACATATGATGCGAGCACCACATGCACAACACATGCACAACAAACAAGACAGAGCTTGTACTTGCATTTTTTGTGACAGAAATGGTTGGACTCTTGGCAAGCAACATACAATAAACAAAACAACATGGTAAACACCAACATATGATGCGAGCACCACGTGCACAACACATGCACAACAAACAAAACAGAGCTTGTACTTGCAATTTTTGTTTCACAAAACAAATAACATTCTTTTCTAGATGCATATGGTATCTGTTTATTGATCATGATGCATGCATTATATTCATCATGGCATCCGATGATCATTGCACGCATAAAATATTGTTTTTGTCAATTCTCCAAGATCTTCTTGTTTTTGTCTGAAGTGTTCAATTCTTAAGCCTCTTGCAATTGTTCAGTGCCGCAATGTTAACGTTCAAGCTTCTTGCCCATGTTCCTGCTAAGAATTGCCCTTTCTTTTCCAGCCATGGCCAGAATCTATTAGGGTAGCATCGAAACTCGATGTTCGATGAACATCAACATAACATGAACATAAATGATCAAACCTTTGAAATACATTGCATGTGCTTCTTTTGCGTGATCACTTCATCGTTTCTAGATCTGTTCTGAAATGCTCTCTTCTTTTTGTTCAGTGCTTCAGCTTCATTTTCATTCTTTGTGATATGATTGAGCCACAAGAGATATGATATGATTGATATTCAATTTCAAACTTCTTGCAATTGTACAGTGCTTTAGCTTTTCTTCTCATCTTCCTGGCTAAAGCTAAGAATTGCCTTTCAATTACTTTGCCAGTCAAGAATTAAACACCAATTGCAAAGCACTATATATATGTATGTTTCATGACAAATTTTTATTTTATTAATTTATTAAAACATAAATGATGAAGCCTAGCTTTGGACTACATTGCATTTGGTGCATTGTTTCTTGATTACATTATCAGTGTTTAATTTCTACATCTTTCATGCACTCAGATCTGTTCTGTTCTTTATGTTCAGTGCTTCAGCTTCTTCTGTTCTGTCTTCATAATTTTAGTACTTCAGTCTCATTCTTTATTCTAATTGATTAGAAGAAGAAGAATAAAAAACCACAAGAAATCAAAGAGCCCAAAAAAACACTGGGGGGGTGCGGGGGGGCGGAGCCCCCCTGCTTGTGACTGTTTGCGAATGTTTGTGTTCTCATATGCGGTATCATACGCGCACTGACAGATCGGGGACGGGCCAACTTGGCAATAGAAATCAAACTTCGAGGCTCAGCCGGCGAAGATCCCATGACTTTTTCAGCTATGAATCTCAAAGATATACTGTCTATTGTGAGAAACACCGGGAGGAACAGAATTTAGAGAGAGCCAAAGAAGAAGAAAACAGAGAAGAAGATGAGGGAAATTCGAGGATATTAAACCACATAGATTGCGAAAAACGATTAGACGAATTGAAAATAAAACGAAAGGAAATAGAAGAGGAATTTAAAAATCGTTCGAGTGGTTTAACTGTTACTCTGGTTCCGAGAAAGTATTTAACATGGAATGAAAAACATATGATGTGTAGAAACCCGTGGAAAGATTTGGTGAATTACACAAAAGAGAAAGGAAGATATTATGTATGTCAACAGCGCGTTAATCTCTTCCGTGAAATGGGTATTATGTCATCTTACAACTCATGGGTGTAATGTGAATCAATCGGAAAATTTAAAGTGTAACGGGTGTTAGTTATGGTTTGTTGTTTTTTATGGATTCAATCGAGAAATATGGGTATATTGGGTGTATCATCGGGAATCTCTCGTTGTTACTGAATGTCGTAAATAAAATGCGGTAAAATTTGGGTGTAATGCATATAACTTCGATTGATTAGATTTTAGATATAACTTCGATTAAATAAAATAGATTGTGACTGAGGCTTACTGAGATTTACTGAGATTGGGGATTGGGTTACTGGGAATCATGCGGATATTGTGAAAAGCAGTGAAATATATTGGGGTAATTTTTGGGTGTAATGCTCACAGCTCAGCTCCGGATGGTCGTACCCCCCTCCGCCACCCTCTTCGCCTTCCCCCCTCCCCCCTCCTCCCCCTCCGCAAACGATTCCTTCTTCCGCACCCTGGGGGTCCGCTCGTTCCCGTATACGTAGCCTTCCCGGCCCCTCCAGCGCTAGCCCTGATCCCGCACCCCAGATCGAGAGCGCGGGGCGCGATCTCTCGAAGGACTTTAGGCCGGCGCAGACGATGCAGCTGGGCAGGGGCCAGGTCGTGAAGGCCTTCCAGCCGCAGAACGCGGCCGCCCTCAAACAGGCGCCCCAGCTCCCCGCCCTCTCCGATTCTTTCCTTCCTTCCGATCCGCGCTGAGCCTAGCCTCGCCTCGCCCAGGCCGAGGAGGTCATGCGGGCGACTCTGGACGTAGCCCTGCGCCTCGAGAGCCTCTCCCTCGGCGCGGAGGCTGACGCCGACGCCGACGCCGCCATCGAGCTCGCCCCGCCCCAGGTGCCCGGCCTACGGGGGATACTCGACCTCTCTTCTTCTCCCCGTGCCTGATCACGATCGCGCGCGCGCGCAGGCGCTGCTGCCGCCGCTGGAGCCGAAGCCAAACGCGCGGACGTGGGCGGACGTAGAGGGGCCGCCCGAGCCGGCGGCGGCCCCGGGCCGGCGCCCGGTGCAGGCCTCCGCGTCCGGGCCTCGCCCCCTGGCGTTGGCCCCCGCCCCATCGCCCCGTCCCCGCCCCGCCCCCGCCCGACGCGCCCCGCCTCCCTTCCCTGAACGTCGTCCTCCCGCCCCGCATCCGTCGCCGCAAGAAGGCCAAGCCCGCCGAGCAGTCGCCTGCCCCCGCCCCGCCCACGACCGAGCGGCAGCCCCTGCCATCCCTCGCCCCCCGCGGCCGCCCCTCCGACGCCGCGGCCTCCGTCCAAGCCCCACCTTCCCCCGCCCAGTCCCCATTCGCCCCCTCCGAGATGGTACCCGTCTACATCGTCCCGGCGTACTACGTGGTACCCCTCTCCCACGTGCACGTGCAGTCGCCGGCCGGCCCCTCCTCCGGCTCGAGCGGCGCCGCGAGCCTCCCGGTGCTTCGAATTCGATCCGCGTGCGCGCCGCGCCTCGCGCGCCGCTCACCCTCGCGCAGGCGTCCCCCTCGCCCCCGTCGAAGCGGCGCGCCTCGAGCTCGTCGCCGGGGGGCGCAGCCTCCGGATCCCAGGCGGGCTTGAGCCCCCCCTCCCTGGACTCCTCGCAGGCCCCTACCCCGACCTCGGGCTCGACCCGGGCGACGCCGTAGATTGTACATACACAAGTAGACGTGAAATATGGACCAGCAGCCTGGCAGACGGACCTGATCATGAGACGGTCCGCTGTGCACGTGGCCCAGCACCCGTCAGCTACGTGTATTGCCGTGTCCTGTTACAGATGCGTGGCCTGTGCCATCGCTTCCGGCGCCACCCTCAAGGTCCGATAGAGATCAAGAGCGCATGTGCCCCGGCGCCCCGGCTGAGGCGGCGGGCGGCGGCACATGCGCAGCACGGCGGAGCCCTTCTTCCTCGCCTTTGAATTCCGAGTTCCGCTTTCGAGCCGGGCGACGTCGTAGACTGTTAGTAGTATGTTACGTAGACGTTGAAATTTCGGTTGAATGTATCAAACGGCGCCCCGCCGGGCCGCTGCGACCCTGTCGAGTTTTCACTTCCCATCTGATGGAGCTTATTCATGACGTGCACGTGGGTCGACGTCGACCAAAAAAGGATCTCCCGAAGCTCTGTAGACGCGTATACGTACGTCATCTTGCCTAAGCTCGAGAAAATGAAAATTTTAGACAACGTTAACGAAATCTTCGTGCACGTGCACATGATCACTGATTCAATTCGCAAGAAACCGCCCGCGCTAAGTGCCGCTAACGTCGTCAGCCTAACGAGGCTAATTATATATAACGGTGTCTGACACCTGGCGGCCCATGGCCAGCTGCGCATGCAGTGCACCACTGGTCCACTGCACGTGCACGTGGCGGCCCACTGGCGGCCCGGCGCCCTCTCTGCCTGCATAATAGTGCATCATGGCACTTTCACCCTGGAGGACAATGCTTAGGACATCGCCGAGTCGGACCGTCGGACTAGCTTTAGCCTCTACTAAAGCTAGTAGCCTTCAAACTTGAGGTTAGATACAATTGCAATTATATCCTTTCGTGTTTCGTGACTTCACAGCTCGTCATGATCACGTCACAGACTCACAGATCTAGACTCTGAGAGTCTGAGAGCTGCCAGACTGCTAGTGCCTGCCACTGCGGAAAATTTAATTGACGCGTACGCGTACGGGTTGTGACTCGTGAGAACTTGTGACGTGATCATGAAAGGTTGTGACGCCGTGACGGGAAGGCGATTCGGGCGAGGACTCCGGGAGGAACTGGCCCAGTGGGTCCAAATTTAGACCGTCGGACTGATCATGATTCAGTAGCACTGGGGCTGAGTCACTGATCATGATTGACTGATCATGATTCAGTCATGCATATGGTATTTTGCTCTATGGCGCCGGCGGGCCGGGTTTTACAAAGTGAAAACGCGGTAATTCATGCCGCGGTAATTTACCCGGTAGTGCCCGACGCCGGGCCCGGCGGGCCGACGGTAGTAGCCTAGTATATACGTAGCGGGCCACTAGCGGCGAGTCCGCCGGCGACCCTTCTGTACCAGGTAGCGCTACGTACCGTGAAATACTTATTTACTGCGCCACAAATTACTGCGTTCCAAATTGTCTGCGCCGGTAGCGCTTTACGCGTTACCAAATTACCGCGTTCTAAAAAATTTCAAGTTTGAACGCAGTAATATGGTAGCGCAGTACTAGTAGGTATATCAGCGCGGTAATTACTGTAAACGTACGTAGAAATTTTCGTCGAGACTTAATTTCGACAAAACCCGATTTTTTTGAGAGACTACGGTGGGGCGAACCCCCCGTAGGTAGTGATATTAAGGACAACAAAGCAATCACAAATCAAAGATACAGTAAAGTAGTACAAAATACAGAATCAAGAGGGATCACGAGAAGGGACACGATCAGATCTCGACAAAACCCGAAAATCGTGACGAAAATATGGTTCGACAGCATCATATTTTCGTCAGCCGCAGCTGCAGGACTCCGCCATAGATGGGTCAGCCGTTGATACCCCTCTCCATACAAAATTTCAGTTCCAGAGCATCAAATATTCGTCAAAGCGAGGGTCTGGCGAATATAGACGAAATAAAGACGCTGTCGAAGATTCCTACGTTTACAGTAAGTATTACACGGTACTACGGTAGCGCTGAATCACTGTGCCACTGTACACTGCCGCGGTGTTACTGATCATGCCAGCCTGGCAGTGATGATGATGGCTGATCATGACTCAGTGACGGCGGACCCTGCACGGCTCAGTCGCGCTGCTGACTCACGCAGCCGATATCGATTCGAGCGGCTGCCCGTCCCGGTCCGACGGTCCGACGTCCGACGGTCACGCCGGCGGCCGCGGCGGATCCACTGCCGCTGGCCAAGACTCTGAGACGTCGCAGACTCGCAGGCTCACACTGCCTCACAGCCAGAAGTTGCCCAGAATTGAGCGTCACAGCTCGTGCCGCTTGATCATGAGCACGCGCATCGCGCGCCTCAAGCTAGCGCTCGCGTCATGACGCTGTGACGAGTCAGTCGGAGTCACCGATAGATCATAGTATATGAGGCGCCAAAACTTGAAACTGTGGCTCAAAACTTGCAATTGTACTACGGTAATTTGTCAGCTGGCCATGCCATGATCATGATGGCACCGGGTTGCAGGTCCGGCCCGGCCGGGCGCACTTCTCAGAGTCTAGACATCAACTTTTGGCCCAGTGGCAACACTGAGTCGACCGTCGGACACCGACTCTCAGAGTCTACAGCTATATACCAGTACTAGCTATAGTACGGTATACGTATACGTGGGCGCGGCGCTGAGCAGCCTGAGCCGCGTACGCAGTACGCACTGCGGCAGGCGCCTCCTTATAAGCAGAAACGCGATACACACGCTTACGGTTGTCCACGCGTACGGTGATCCGCCCTCAGCTGCAGTCTGGATCTGAGACTCGACTGCAACCGCCTCCTAATACGTGGAACGTTTACTTAACGCTGCTAGATGACGTGGATAAATATACGTATACGCACGGTTCCGCGGCCGCTGCTTGCGTGGGTTGCAATCATATTCTTCGGCGTGCTGCAGCTAGCACTGCCCGCCGTAAATGCAGGTGCATCGGATTCCTTATTGTGTAAATTGTATGCGTATACTATATATGTAAGGCCGCGCTGATAATAACAACTGCGCAGCTGAACCTCGTTCGATCAAAATTGATTCGCCTTCTCCGTCGGCTCCCTTGAAAGCCATCGAGATCCCGGCCGACGCGGTCTTCACCATCAAATGGACAGCCAACTTTTTGTGCGGTACTGCCACTATGTCGTACTGCCTATCGAGCACTGGCGAGAAAAACAAGCTTGTCGTCGACATTGTGCCTGACTCCGACGCGGAAGTCCTGGGCCCGACCAAAGCCATCGCGAATCTCATTGGCGGAGACCGTGCGTCACGGCGTTCTCATAATTATATAAGATATATATATATATATATATCGCGTGGCTCTCGCATATGCTCATGCATATGCAAATGCATACGAATTCCTCTATCGTATACGTAACCGCACCGCAGAAAAGTACTTGCGATTCGGTGGCTGGCATACCGCCGAGACGCAGACGGCAGTGGTAAGGATGCCGAAGCTGGACAGCAACAATGCCGCTCTGAGGACTAATATTCCCTATCGTCTCCGCTTCTATATGAAAGACGCGACGAAATGGACTCTAGCGGAGCGAAACGTCGAGTTCGATTTCATTATATTCGTGTTGATTGATTCTGTGACACACACTGCAACCGTTTCGGCAAACTCCGTGCTTCGTGGTGAAACGGTGCGCGCGTCTACATCTTAGCGGCTTTATCTATATTTAGTGACTCACGATTGTAGATCTCCTGCTCGTGGTCGCTAAGCGCTGGATCGCCGACGTCTTACGTGGACGCATCAACCAGTTATCTGGGTCTGTACTTTGCAACAGACACTGACGGCGCGAGCACGAACCTCGGGATCACAAGTCTTTACAGCACGGTGAGCAGCGGCACAGAGGCTTTCCAGGTTCGGAAATTCGATGCCTTGCGAATTGCTACGTATATGTATATTCACCAGAACGCACGGTTGGTTTCGTAACCGCTCTACAATTAGATATCATCGACAGCAGCGACGACAACGTACGCTTGCCGCTACATTACCATTTATACACAGAATTACAATAGCCCTCTCTCCACGGTATGCAAGTATCCAGGAAGCACTCCATGTTCCCGCAAACTCCAAATTGTCAGGTAATTGCACATGACCCTCACACAGGCAATTGCCAGCGGCTCTAAATTTATTAAAGCTCTAAAGCGCTTTAGTGATTTTGATTCTATGGCCCACGCAGGGCCTCTAGCTCAGAGTTTACAGTCACGGCGCCGGGGTCGGCTGCGCCGGCCACGGCGCCCACGCCAACTGCTGCTCCCGTGTCGGGCTCATCGACGTCGACTTCGACGTCTCCGAACAAATACGGCGCTTGCGGCCTCAGCAAGACGTGCTCCGCATGTTCCGGTGCGCAAGGACGTGAGAGTAGGCTGCTCCGAGCACGTTCTACTGTTATCGAGCTCGGCGCGCAGGCGAGTGTCGCTGGTGCTCCACCGGCGGAATGGGCGACTCGGGCGTCTGTATGCCTGCATCGGGTTCGACAGCTACTTGCGCAAGCCTCAACGGGGCGATCACGGCCTCCGTCGATCTCTGCCCGAAGGACACATGCGCGGCGCTGACGTCTTGCACAACCTGCGCCGGTTAGAGTTCCCCTGTCCTGAATATGTCGTCTTCCTGATTGCGATCGCAATTCACTGGCGCGACTGCGCGCATGGTCAGCCACTGGATGCTCGTTTTGCGGATCAGCTGGCGACGGCGGAATATGCACTGGCGCAGCTTTCGACGGGTGCCCTTCACCGTTCGAATCGTTGACTCCCACCTCTGTTCAGGGGAGCTGCCCCGCACCGTGCTCTTCCTTGACATCGTGTAATTCGTGCCTCGGTTCGCGCATTCTTGCGTGGGCTCTTACTTGACGTTTTACTAAAACGCGCGGCCACGGCGTCGACCAGGCTCTTCGAGTTGCAGGTAAGAGAGCTAGAATGTTTGATTCCCGATTTAATTCCATCCATATTCGGCTAGCGCTTAATTATAATTCCTGCAGCTGGTGCGAGGGCGCCGGAACGTGCATCGCAAAGTCGGCATCGTGCGCATTGGGCAAGGCCATCACTGGCCAGGCAGCGTCATGCCCAGCTCCCGACTCGCGTGGATGCTCAAAGCTCACGTCATGCTCTTCCTGCTTTGGTGCGTATAATGCGATCGAATGTTTTACGAGATCCGCACGCGTTTGCGCTTATGGATACGCGTACGTCTGCGCATGCAGGAGTAACAAACTGCCAGTGGTGCGGAAATGCGGGCGATGCCGGGCAGTGTTTGCCTGTTGAGGACATGAGTCCGGATCCAAATACGGGAAAAGAGTCCAAGTGCAGTTCGACGAGCAAGGTCCTGAGCCTCGGAGCCTGCCCAGCACTCTGCTCCGCGCAGACGCAGTGCTCTGGCTGTACGGGCAAAGGCTGCAAATACTGCGGTGGCGCCGGCGAAGGCGGTCTCTGCCTAGGCACGGCATCAGCTTCGTGCACCGGCATTCACGCGAGTCTCAGTCCGATCGTCGTACCGGCACAATGCCCTGCTACGTGCACGTCGCACACCACATGTGCAAGCTGTGCAGGTGCTCACGGTCACTTGCTTTGCTTGCAATCTCTGCAATTGACATCGCTCGCAGTGGTGCCTGGATGCGCCTGGACATCTGCGGCCAAAGGCGACGGCGGCACATGCTCGTCCCTCGCCGACGCCCCAGCGACGGGATCCATCACTGCCGTTTCGTCGTGTCCACGCACGTGCACCTCGATTTTGTCGTGCGGTCCTTGCGCGGATTCGGGTGCGCTTTGCAGACGAATGGCCATGGCCCGTTTGCATGTTGCACTTGTTCAATCGTGAAATGCGAAGGTCGGTGCTTCTGGTCTACGGCGACGTCAAAGTGCAGCTCCACTGCGACGGCTGGGGCCATTTCGGAGAGCGGCAAGTGTCCGGCCACCGCCTGCACTTCGAGTCTCTTCTCCCACAGCTGCCTGTCGTGCACGGGGCCTGACGCCCTCGGAGCATGCCACTGGTGCGACGCGATCCTTTTCGATATATATACTTCGGAATCTGAATAAAAATTCGAAATCTGATCACGGGCATGATTGCGCGGGTGCAGGTGCTCAGACAGTACAGGAGCGGGTACGTGCGCAACCGCAGGCCAATGCAAGTCGGGCATGGCATCTTTTGGAGAGTCTTCACAGTGCTCGTTTGCCTGTGCGCTCAATAGCCCGCAATTGTGCGTGTACGATTGCAAATTAATCGCGTTCATGGCAGCCAAGTTCACCATTCGACTCTCGTACGGAACTGCGACTGTGCCTCCCCAGTTCTGGTACGACAGCGGTGTGCGAGAGGACCTCAGAATCTGGTTTGCGGAGCTGGCAAAGATCGACAAACGCCTTGTCAAGGTTCGCATAAATCGCAATTCTATATTTTTCACTTTAAATCAATATGCGGCTCCGTTTCTCGTCAGCTTATAATAATCTCAGATCTTGTCGCTTACCCAAGGCTCCGTGATCGTGGAGGGCGAGGTGAGAGGATAATTAAAACATTGCGATCGATTTTATTTGTCGCGAGAAACCCAGAGAGATTCACGCATGCGCACACGCTCGATACCTGCAGATTCAATCCAGCGAATCGACGGCAAGCACGACTGCTGCAGTCGGCACGCTCATCTCCAGCCTCAGCAAGGCAACCACCAAGAAGCAGATCGGATCGCTCATGCTCGGCCCGACGCGCGCCTGTGACTCGGCCTCGAACTGTTACTCGAACAACGTATTTGCTGCGGAGGAGGCAGCGGCAGCATCTGCAGCCACCTCGAGCGGCGTTAACGGGGGCGCCGTTGCCGGTGGCGTCATCGCTGCGATTGTTTTCATGTGCGTTCGTTCTGAATAAAGCTATTTTCCGTTTAGAGTAATTAAGCTGTTCATTAAATACAATATTGATCACGCACAACCGCAGAGCCGCCGTTTTCTTCTTGGTCTGGTGGTTCGTTATCCGCAAGCCGATGCACCCGCTTCCGGAGGGTATGAAGTACCACGCCTTCATCTCGTACCGCCGGGACGACGGAGTCGACCGCGCGCGGGGTCTGCAGTCCCTCCTCGCCCGCCACCAGTGCGTCTCCCTTTGAACTATTTCGATATCATTGGGGCCGCAATACTTACTTGAGAACGAACTCGTACAGATTCAAGGCCTTCTTCGACGCGCGGAGTCTGGGCGCTGGGGACTTCGGCACTCAGCTCACTGTCCGTCCATGGCCAACGCGCGCGATGGTTGCCGCTCCCACATACTGATGTCCCTCCGCAGAGTGCGCTGAAGAGCTCCGTCGCCTTCATTTCGGTGCTCTATGAGCACACACTCGACCGTGCTCGGGATCCTGTGAACGGCCACAGTGACTGGGTCCGAATCGAGATTGTGACAGCGCTCAAGGAGAAGAAAGTGCGCGTTTGCGCATATTCTTTAACGTTGACGAATTCATATCCTGATCGCACGAGGATCGCGATTGCAGACGATCATCCCCGTGTTCGACCGCGTCTTCAAGCAGAAGGACAAGATGCTGAGGGACGAGGAGCTCCCGGAGGAGATGCGCGGCTTCACACGCAACAACGCCGTCTTCTTCGACGCCATCGACGGCGCCGAGGACGCCGAGCGCAAGATCGTCCACTTCGTTAGCGACGCCGTCCAGGCGCTGCTTGAGAAGGAGAATCGCAGGTGCGCAGCCGCTCCGATCGCGAAGATCTCAAATATAAGCTTGCACATTGCCATTGAAGCTAGAGATTGAGCTTTGCATTTCGCAGGGGCTTCCGGGCGTTGTTCCCCTTCTCCAAAATTAAACAACCCGCCTCCGGTCGCTTGTCGGATGTCGAGAAGGGGAGCAGTGACTCCCTGGCCGGCGAGGGTGAGAAGAAAACGGCAGCCCGGGGACCTGCAACTGTGCCCTCCAGCTCCCAGCTTAAGATCTGGCCAGAGCCCGGGAGTTCCGCTCCGCAACCGGCTGCCGCCAGCTCAGAGCGGCCTGCAGTCGATCACAATCACGGATCCGGAGCGGCCGGCGCCATGCATTCGGCCACCGCACCGGCCGCGGCTGCGGCCGCTGGCGCCCCCGCTTCGATCGCGAGCGGCGTCCATCCGAACCAGTTCGAGTGCCCCATCTGCCTCGCCGCCAAGGAGCGGCGCTTCGCGCTCGTCCCCTGTGGGCACGTCGCCTGCGCCGAGTGTGCAGCGAGCCTCATGGGCGAAGGCAAGCCCTGCCACGGCTGCCGGGGCGCCATCACCGGCCTTCAGCGTGTCTTTGAATAGAGCGTTCACTTTAATTTCCTTCAGCATACACGTAGCTATATATAGATCGCAAAAGTCTATCGATATCTCGCAACATGCATATGCTGCACGCAGTACAATCTGGCTATATATATAGGTTTTGGCTTGAAAATCTCTATTCTTCAATTCCGTATTGAAGGCTCAAACGATTTGCATTAGCACTCATATCACTACCTACGGGGGATTCGCTCCACCGTAGTCTCTCAAAAACAATTAGCATCGCCCAATTTAATTTATCTCACCGACTAGATAACACTGAGGACCGTCGAGTGCTGTGCTCTGTATTTGGTGTTTGTATATCTATTAGCTAGTGCTAGGTCTGGTCTGTAGCTTTAAAGTGTTTAGGTTCAATTAGGTCTTTAGGTCTGGTCTGGTTTTACTCCGTAACGAAGAATTCGTTTCGTTTGGTTTAGGTTTCGTTGGAATTTTCTTAACGAAGCACGCATATAGTTCTTAAGCTTATCACATGCAAATAGCCTCTGGCATACATGTAAATAGCGAGTTTCCGGCGCGGGCGCCTCGTTAGCCAATGGCGGAGGCATCGAGCTCCTTGCAATTTGCGTCTGTTATGCATTTATTTGGCAACGACAGATGAGCGGAATCGCGGGAGCGGCGCCCCAAACTCGGACCCGGGCTCAGTCTCCCGGGGCCTCCTCGATGTCGGGGGCGCCGCGGCGCCCCCGCCAGGCGCCCCAGCGCTCCGCCGCCCGCGCCGCCAGACGCCGCGCCTCCGCTGGGTGCTTCGCTGCGCCGCGGGGTCGGAGGTGGAGGGGCGAAGGGGAGGGAGGGGGGAGGGGTTCGGGCACCGTACACGTTCAGGAGGGTGCCTGCCGCCCGAGGCCGAGCGAGTCAGAAACGGGCGCGGATGGGGGGGGGGGGGGGAAGGGCCGGGGGTACCGGAGAAGAGGAGGAGGGATGAGACGAGGTAGAGGTTGGACCAGGGCTTGGGGTAGAAGATGAACTGCGGCGGGTTAGACGGGGAGGCGCGGAAACGGTACCCTTCCCCCTGGACCCACCGCCTCTCAGCCCCCTCCGATCCCCGCCGCCCTGGTCCCCTCTAATCCCCGTCGCCCCGCCCCCCGCTGGGCGGACCGAGAGGCAGATTGTGAGGAGCTTGCGGCATGAGGTCACCACCACCTGCGCCGCGGTGGGTACGGGGTGCCGGGAACGGGAGGGGGGGGGGGGGGGGGGGCGCAAGGACCGTCGTGACGGCGCCGAAGAGCTGCAGTGAGGCGAAACAATATGAAAAGGAAGGAAGGAGGAAAGGGGGGTACGCGCCTTGACGGAGGCGAGGACGAGCTGCAGGCCGACGTACGAGGCGGAGCAGAGCTGCAGAGGGGGGTACAGGCTGTGAGGGCCCGAGGCGGAGCCGGAGGGGTAGTGGGGAGGAGGGGAGGGGCTTCGCCTCGCACGGCGCTAAGTCGGGTAGGAGTCCGAGCCCGTCGCCCCTTGCCCGCCTCCCCCACCCCCCCCCCCTCTCCGCCCCCCCCCCGCTCTCCCCCCCCCGCCCCCAACCCCCTTTTCGCGCACGAGGAGGAGGCGCCAGTAGCAGGAGGGGTTCCTCGTGAAGAAGCGGAGGGCGGCGCGGAGCTCCCCGTGGCGAGGACGACGAGGAGGTTGAGGCCGGCCGCCACCGCGTACGAGCACGCGCACATCTCAGCCGAGGAGACCCCGTGCCTGGGGCAAGGGAGAGCGGAGGGGGAGGAAGATGGTGAGCCGGGGGCGGGGGGGGGGGGGGGGGCGGGGGGGGGGGGGGCGGGCGAGAGGGCGGCGTCTCCGTCTTCTTCTTATGTTATAACTATGTGCCCGTGCTCCTATGTCTCCTCTCTGGTGTGCTGCGGACCGTGTGAGCATCTTCTCCTGGACGTTGCCGAGGAAGGCGTCCGAGGCGAGGGCGACGAGGAGGAAGGCGATCCCGCGCGCGTCGAACTTCGGCGACACCGACACGTCTGCGGGGGCGCGAGGGAGGGAGGCCCCGGGCATGAGACCTCGAGGCGGCGATGGAGGGGCCTAGACGGAGCCTAGACTGCAGAAGAAGCCTAGACGGAGCCTAAACTTGAGCCTAGGCTGGAGCCTAGACCCCAGACTCGGGCGACACCGACATCGACGGCGCGGAGAGGGGAGGGAGGCCCCGCGCCAGGCGCCCCGCCCCGCCCCGCCCCGCCCCGCGGCGGGGCGCCTGGTCCCCCGCCCCGCCGGCCGCACCGGCGAGGGTGAAGAGGGTGAGGCCAAGGAAGAAGAGGAACGACGAGAGGTACCTGGAGGGGTACGGCATCAGGAAGGCGGGGGGGGGGGGGAAGAGGGGGGGGTGCCGCACTCGAGGCCCGAGTAGCGTTTTCGGAGGACGAGGAAGCCCGCGAGCTGCGGGGGTACGCGGTTCGAAAGGGGTACGGGGCGGGGAAGGGCCGAGGGTGTGCGGGGGCACCATGACGGGAATGACTGGCGGAGGAAACGGGGCGCAGGTTGGCGAGATGGGGTGGGGGTACGCTTGGCGAGGCGCGCCGTACCCTTGGCGCTCTGCGGGCGGGAGGAGGCACGTGAGGGGGGTACGCGAGCGCCAAATCGTGGTGGCCGACCTTGAAAACGATGCTAATAGGGTAGTTCACGTGATTGAGGGACCTGGCGGGCGGGGGGTGGGATAGCACGACGGGTCAGGGCGGGGTAAGAGGACGGGATGGACGCAAGAGGGGGGGGTAGACGAACATGGAAGTGAAGCCGGAGCTTCGTGCGCAAAAGCGGGGTACGTTAGAGGGGCGCGGCGGGTCGCGAGGCGCCGCGCCGCGTGCACCTTATGAACGCCAGGGCTGGGTGGGGGTACCAGAATTTAGCAGCGCCGGCAAAGGAAAAGGGGCGCGGGCGGGATTCGAACCGCCGATGAAGAGGTACGAGGTCCAGGGGCCCTTCCGCACCGTCTCGTTTCGCTGGAGCCTGGCGCAGAAAAGCGATCAGGGCGGATCGAGCCGCGTCGAACGGGACCAATTCTTCTTCTTCTTCTTCTTCCAGGCACCGCTCGAGCTGGGAGTAGGAGGCGGCGATAGTGAAGATGGAGAGGGTCATGACCCACGTGAACGTGAAGCCCGGGATGTGGAAGAGGCCCTCCTGCATGTACGCTGCCCGCGGATCAAATCTCACGAAATCAAATCTCGGGGGAGGGCGGGCGCGGGACACCGTAGATCTGGTAGACGGAGAAGATGCCGCCGGCACAGACGAAGAAACGAGCCCGGGGGCTCCCCCTCGGAGGTCATCGAATCCATCCTGGGGGTACTGTCCACCCCGGTCGCGGCCTCCGATCGCGTACCCCCCGGCCGATCGACATCGCGGGCCGGGGCGCAGGCCGAGGAAGCTCGGGAACGGAGGCGAAGGCAGGAGGAGGAGGAGGAGGAGGAGGGGGTCCGGGGGCGGCAGGAGCAGCAGCTGCGGGCGGCCCCGGGCACCAAAAACAGCGCCGCACCCGCCCGCGAGCCGGTGCGGATCGATGTCGCCCGCCCGCCCGCGCCCCCGCGCGGCCGGACCGTCTCGTGACCGGGGCATGCGCACGCGCGGCGCAGGAGCGCGGGGGAAAGGGGAAGGCGAGGCGCGCCGGGGGCGCGGCGGGCGGGGGCGGCCCCCGCCGGAGCGCCGAGAGGAGGTCGGCGGCCCACGGCCCCCTCGCCGCGCTCGACCCCCAGCTCCTCCTCTAGCGAACAGGCCAGCTAGATGCAGCTTCGTGTAGTGGGCAAGGGGGTGGGATTAGCTTTAGGCGCACCCAATTTTGCAATGCAACTGGACGGGGCTAATCAAAAGATATAAGAGCAGGGAAGATGGGGCCGGAGGCAAGACCACGGCCCCCGCGGAGACCTAGGCGTGAAGCCCCTGACCGAGCGCTTTGTTTCCTCTATAGGTACTAGGCTAGCTCCGGGGAGGGCCCCGGGGAGCCCGAGGCGCGGCGTCGCAGGCCTCGCAAGGCCACGGCCGCCGGCGCCCCCGAGGGCTCGAGCTCCGCGTATGCATGCACATGCACCGGGCGCGCGCGAGCTAGCGCTCGAGCTCGAGGCCGGAGGCAGACCGTAGAGGTAGCGCGCGGAGCGTGAGGTAGCCCGAGTGCTGCTTTCAATTGCAGGCGGGACGTCACCGTCACGTCGGCAGGACCCGCAATTCATTGCAAGCGGACGTCGACGGCGCGCAGCGCAAACCGATTTTGGACGTGATCGGCGCTGTTTAAGCCGCCTTTTAGCTCGCTCGCATCGGCGCCATCTAGATCTAGATCTGCATGCGCAGCGGCTGCAGCTGCAGCCTGTATACGTAGCGCTTTTGCTAGCGCGAGGCTCTGTGAGCAATGGGGGGTACAGCACTCGACAGAAGTGCACCAGGGCTTTGGATCAGGGCCGGGGCGTTATCCCGAGTTCGCCCGTCCAAAAGCGCGGCGATGACATCGGCGCAGTGTGACAACGGCTGGGATGTGGTCGACGGCAAGAGCGCGCCGGTCTTCTACCTCCAATCCATACAAAAATGGGTTCGTCGCGCTAGCGCTGCGCATGCCCCGGCCCGGCCCGGCGGCCTCGAACTCGCCGGGGGCCACGCCGCGGCGACGGCGTTGCAACTAGCGTCGTCTGAGGGTCCCTCCGGTCCTGGCCACGGTTCTAGATCCATGTGCTCGGATAGCAATTGCAACGAGACGCGCCGCGGTTCCGAGCGCCGACCCTCTCGCCGACGACCACCTGCAGCCTGCAGGCATAGGCCTAGAGCCTAGGCTCAGGGGATGAGCGGCAGGCGCCGACGCCCGCCTAATCATGAGCCCCATCTCAGAGTCTGATCCAGAGCGCAGGACCCGAATGCCCGCTTCACTGTCGGCGAGCGAGCGCAGGAAAAGTGCGCGGAATCCGACGATGACACAGTTCTCTTGGGCCTGCGCATGCGCTCGCATCCGAACCGGTCCGCGTACGCGTTGCTGATCATGGGAGGCCGCAGGGGTTTCGTGCCCGGAGAGCTCCGCTATCCCATCTGCTGCCCGAGCCAGACCAAGTGCGCACACTGGCCGCCCGCGGCCGCCGCGTCAGCGTTCGAGACGGGGCCGGCGCCCGGCCCGGCCGCGGCTCCCCCGCTCGAACTTCGTTCGAGCTCGAGCTTGCGCCGCGCGGCCGCAGGTATGTCCTGATGATGAAAGAGGAGAGCCCGGGCCCGGATAACGGCTTCGCGATGAACGCCCACTGCTGCGGCTCGGCCCAGGACCTCCTCGGCAAGGACGCCCCCTCGGTCCGCGCCGGCCAGCGAAGAGGATAAGACGAGAGATGGGTCCCCTGCAGCCGGCTGACGGACGCCGGGGCGGGGGCGGCGCGCAGGACACTCTGGAGGCCGGGGCGGCGTTCAACCAGACCTGCCGCGCCGGTGCGCTCGCTCGATGGCGAGCTTAGGCCCTAGGCCTAGCTCTAGCAGCGCCCGCACTCCTCTTAGCTTCATGGAGCCTATATAGCTAAGCGATCGCCGGGCAGCGGACGGGTGGGACTTCGGGAGCGTGCTGCTCCACAAGCGGAACCGGGCCCTCCTGGGCAAGGCCAAGTTCTCGAAGGACGTCCAGCGGCAGGTCGACAAGCTCGTCGCCGCCCACCTCCTCAGCTACATGCAGTGCGCGCGCGCTCAGCTGCAGCCCGCCGGGCCGCAGCCGCGGCCGCGAGCTCGGCTTTGAGCGAGGCCGGCCGGGGCCGCGGGGCGCGTGCGCAGGAACGACGGGCGGATGCTGCGCGCCGACGCGTACGCGCAGTACAGCGCGGCGCCGGAGGACGTCGACGCCGCCGACGAAGACTCCGCCCCGACGCGCTCGCGTTCGATCTCGTCGGCGCCGAGGTCCGATGTCCATCCGGCCTGCCCCGAGGCCGAGGCCTGATCATCGGGCCGGGGCGGGGCGCAGGAGGACGGGGCGGAGGCGGGCTTCGCGGCGGGGGCGGCGGGGCGGGCGACGAAACGGCGACGGCGCTCGCGTTCGCCGGCGCCGGCGCGGCCGACGGCGCCCGGGAGGTGCTCCAGCTCCTCTGACCCCCCCCCCCCCCCCTCTACCCCCCCCTACCCCCGGCCCGGCCCGGCGTCCTTAGAGGAGTGTCGATAATCACGTGCACATGTCTCGTCGCCGGCTTTTTCCTCGGCTCCTGAATCGATATCGCTAGGGGCGGGCGGGGGGGGCGGAGCCGGGGGCCGGGGAGGGACGGGATGGGGGGGAGGGGGGGAGCAGGGGAGGGGAAGGGGGTCCGGAGGCGGAGGCGCCGGCAGCGCGGGGGAAGCGGCGGGCGGGGGGGGGGGGGGGGGGGGGGGCGGGCCGAATAGGAGCCCTCTAGCCTTAATTTGAGCCTTTCACTCTAGTGTTGCTGCATCACACACCCTCGGCCCGGGACTCGGGCCCATCACACGGGACTCGGGCCCGGCCCGGAGGCCATGCCTAGGCCTAGGGTGCACTGCGGCAGCTGCATGCATGTGGCGCCAGCACGCGCTCAGAGATTCAGAGGTACCAGCTCTCCAAGCTCACCAAAGCTCACCAATTGCAAGCTGCCCCCCCCCACTCTGGATCCCACTATAACATTCAGATGTATATTTAACGAAAAACCAATCAGAGGGCTCACGATAACGCGAGGGAAAAGGAAACGCTGCGGGGTACGCCCCTCTGCTGCGCTGCGGCCCCCATCCGGGCCAGCGAGGGGGGCCGGGAGTTGGGGGGGGAGCTCGAGGGGACCGCGGGGGCGGGGCCGGGGACGGTGGGCGCCGAGGCGCGGCGGGAGGGGAGGGACGCCGGGGCGGGCGGAAGGGCCCCGAAACTGTCAGAGCTGCTCGCCCCGCTTCCGCTGCCGCCCCGCGAGCGCGCGGAGAGCGACCCGGGCGTGCGCGCCCCCTCCCCGCCGCTGCTCCCCGCGGCCGTCACTGAGATCTAGATCTCGTCTTCCACCCTCGCGATCGTCTGCTCGATACCTCTCACTGAAGCCGAAGGCGCCTCGGACACGGGCGGGACCTTCGAATTCCAGCCCCATGGCCAGATGGCCTGGAACGCCGCGAACACCTTAAGTAAGCTTCTGTCAGGCGCTGCGGAACTACATACGCAGCATGCGCCAAATATATTAATTGTACTCCTTAAGCTTGGTGCGCTCGCCACGGGCTTCTACCCGGTCTGAGACGAGAGCTTTAATTTCTGACTATCGATATCACTGAATCAATAGCAATTTTTTTGAGAGACTACGGTGGGGCGAACCCCCCGTAGGTAGTGATATTAAGGACAACAAAGCAATCACAAATCATGATCAAAGATACAGAAAAACTGAGTCAATACCAAGATCTAGATCTAGTAGTAGACGATTTCTTCGCCATATTGCAAGGGGGGAAAGAAGGCCGAAGGGCTTCTCCCAGCTTGCTTCCCATTCCCTCGCTTCAGCCAAAATTTTTGTACGAGGCCGTTTTCGAGGTCCAGTATGCAACACCAGAAAACAATGATGCTTTATTCACGATCCGATTGGCTCGGTGGACCGGTCAGCCTTCGACTTTCGAGCGTCAAAGTCGAGCTCGCGAGAGCTCTCTCTCTGTACGGTCTAGCTAGATTATAGCCTAGATAGATCTGTAGATTCTGTACCCGATCGCGATGACCGTCTGTACCGTGACTGAACCGTTGAACGTTGCTGCAACTTGCTGGCAAGTGCCAATTTGCCGCCGCCGCAGTGCTGCGAGCCCGCGTCTCCTCAGTGAGTCCTCGGTGACTCCTCACTGCCATACTGGTAGTCCTCATGATCAGGGCATGCAGACTTTGAGAGGCAGGGCCTCAGAGGAGTCAGGACTCAGGAGCCTGCGATTCGGACACCTCGAGGCTCGAGCCTCTTTTTGTGTCAATTGAAATTGTTTTTTGCTCGAAGCGGACCTTTTCTTTCTAGAAGCGGACCTTTTCTTTCTAGAAGCGGACCTTTTCTTTCTAGAAGCGGACTTTTTTTACTTTTTTGAGAAGTGCTGTCGCATTTCTAATTCGTACGTACAGTCGATCGCGAAGTGTGCGACATGTCCTACCGGTACGGTACTGTGATGTACGATGATCGGCACTGGTTCCGAAGTTCGGCAGTCGGCGATGATCATGACTCAGTGACTCCTGTCACGAGTCCTGTGTCGAATACTGTACAGGCCCTGAGGGATGCAGAGTCATCGCCTGTCTAGATCTACCGGTTACTGGTAGATCTAGTACAAGCTTAAGAGGAGATACTGCGCGCGTGAAGGGATTCTACACCGTGCACCGTGGCACGTGGCACGTACCAGTAATCTACTCTGATTCCACAGCAGCGCTAGCTTGTCGTCCACGAGTCCCACTATCGCGATCGCGACTCGATGTGTCGAGCAGAATCGAGCTGCGCATGCAGGCTGCACTGCCGCTGCAGCCGGTCACCCGGTGCTTTAATTTAGCCTGTACTACGGTACATGTATGTCGTCGATCGCGATTTGCGAGTCGCCTAGCCTGGGCAGCCCCCGCAGTGCTGGTGTCTAGAGACTGTACACATGTGGCCGGTAATTCACCAAAAACAAACCGCCTAGTACCGTAGCCTGGTCCGTAGGGCACTTAAGTACCGCGGGCACTTAACTAACGCGGTACCAAATTAACGCGCCAAAAGTTTGTTAAAACGCGGTAATTTGGTGCCGCGGTAATTCGCTGCTGAGAAGTCGCCCCATACAGTACCCCCTGAAATTACTGCCCCATACAATAAAAATTAAGCCTCAAATTTTCAAAACCGCGTTAATTTGGTACCGCGGTATTTTGCTCAGAGGAGGGCCATTTTTGAAACCGCGTTAATTACCGCCGCAGTAATTTAGTGCCCGACGGTAGATTTCCAGAACATAAAAAGTTTAATTAAATGCGCCGGTCCTCTCAGAGAGTCATGCATAGTCACTGAGTCTGACGCGTACGTACGTCGACTCCGGATTCCGAATCATTTTTATCTGAGTCCTCTCGCAGACTGAGTCGCAGTGAACGTGACGTCGACATATGCATGGTGAATTATTAACATTGCAATTTATTTTTGATCGACTGATCGCTATCTGCAGTCATTTTGCACGGTTCGAGATGCATACTACCCGGTATGATATGCCCGGGCCCGCTTGCTGGCCATCTTGCATTTGGCCGCCGGCGGCGCCGCCGCGCCGGGCATGCATGGTTAACGTTCTTCGAACGTGGTTTACCCACGGTACGGTGGTTTACCGTCCGACCGTCGGACGGTCTACCCGGGTACGTCGTGAATGACCGTCGCGATCGGGCTTGTCATGCGCATCATACATGCATGCGCTCTCACTGAGTCAGAGTCTTAAACTTGAATCGAAAGCTGTAACGGTAGCTACCGGATATCTAAATAGAGGACCTTTGATTTTTCTGCGAGAAGCGGACAGGACTTTTTTCCTAGTTGCAATTGGCAAGCTTAAGTTGGCAACTTGGAATTGCAAGCTTTAAGTTGGCAAAGATAGAACTGTCGGACGCTGATAATTAGTGGGGCCCGAAATTAGTGGACCGTACAAGTGCCGGTCCCTCACTGAGTCATCGTCCGGACTCCGGACTCCGGATCCGTGACATTCCGTGTACGTGCGGCCCGCTGGCCCGTACACTTGCGCGTTCGGCTTTGGGGCTTATGGGCTTATGCATATGAGCAATTCAATTTTGTCAGCTCTTCCAGTTGATTTCCGAGTTTCCGACACTGACAACCGACGCCTCAATTCGGTGAAAAACGCCCTCGAGCTCGCCAATCGCGACCCGGTGACCGCCCGCGAGGGGCAATACTATACAAAGGCTCAATTTGTTGACGTAACTGCGGCTGCGCGCCCATATGCGTCGGGCCGGGTTGCAGGTTTCCAAATCGCCGTCGTCGCCGGCGCCGTCGATGCCCGCCATGGCCACCTACGCATTCGCCTACGCACACATATGCGCGGCGTGCATTCTGATCACGAACATCGTGGTGCCGGTCGCGTCTCAGCTCCAGGCGTCGCCATGCGGCGTGACGTTCGACACCTCGAAAACGTTCCAGGTGGTCTCGCGTAACGATACCACCAAGTGCTGGGGAGCAGGAGCTGTCGGTCCGGTGACTCCTGGCGTGTATCTGGCCACCTGCAGTCCAAGTGCGCACGCAAACGCGTATGCGCCCCGCGCTGCAACCGCGCAAACACACCTGCGCACTGCGGCATAAGCTTAAGCATGTATATATATGCATGCAGAAGCAGATCTAGACGACGCGCTTTCGAATTCGAAGTTTCTGACAGCGATGCTTGGTTCTTCATGCGCAGATGATTTAACACAGTTCTTTTCGGCGAACTTTACGGGGTATTCAAATGGAGAACATAAATACGAGCTCATCTATCCAGCGGCCATGACGAGCATCTCTGGCCTAGACCTGCACTCCAAAATAATCGGCACGAGTTCGCTGAACCGTTACGATGGAGGCGGAAATGTCGCAGAAACAATCAATGGAGTGCGTACGAATACGCGCTCGCAATTTCTTGAGACTTCGACTTTTTGTTCTCACGCTAATTTATATATATGAGTATGTACACACATACGATATCGATTATTAAATGAGTTCATTATTAGCTGCAGTGCTATTGAGTTTAATTTGAATTTCGCATCATCAATGCAGTTGTTTGGGAGAGCTGGCACACCCGGCGGCGGCGATGCGTGGGCCATGGCCGTCACGCCAAGAGCAATCGTTCGCATCTCGAAGCCAGGAGAGAATCTCACGTTGGTCGCCCCTATTGCACCCAAGTACTCCTACAGCGGGTCTCCATTCAGCATTTACAGCAGTGCAATTCTGTACAGACCTGTTATTGAAGGTGCGCTCGTGAACGAGATCAATTGTCTGCGCTCTGGACTCCGGGAAGTCATAATCGGAAGTCATAATTATATATTATAACTTGCCAGCGCATGCGCACTCTGTGGTTTCGATCGATTTGAACGCGGGCATTTCCTTACTATAGCGCTTGTGCTTAAATCGATATCGAGGCATATATATGATCATGTGCCCTTGATTATCTATAGCTAATAAGATTGTGGGTTGCTAGGTGATTCGGAGTTCGAGTGGATGTTCCGCTACGACGATAATACGATTTTTCCTTCGTGCTCGTTCCCGCAGCCGGCCGCGGTGCGCGCGGGGCCGAGTTCTATGATGTGTATACGTCACATTGGGCTTGGCGTTGGAATGCTGACCATGCCGTTCCAGACACCAAGCCCCTCACCGAGTCCGAGCCCTTCCCCGAGTCCGAGTCCCTCGAGCTCTCCGACCCCAGGCGCTAGTCCTTCGCCAAGCCCTTCGCCCATGGCCACGGCCAGCCCTTCTCCCAGCCCGACCACGATCGCCACGCCTTCGATTTCCACCAGCACGCCGTCGCCGAGCCCGTCGCCGAGCGCCATGGCCACTCCCAGCGTGCAGCTGCAGCCCCGAGCAAATGTCACAGCGTTAGAAATTGTTCAAGTGGTCATTGACGGGAAATCCGTGCGTTCATGCATATGCTCATGCTCTGACCTCGGCTATCGCTGATGTGATGTGATCTCGAGTTTTCGAACCGCTTACAATTACTCGGCGCACTGCTATACGCAGTTTGACGTTTCGGGGGGAAGCGCTGTTTTATCCTCGGATCCGGTGCGCTTGCGAGCAATTGATGTTACGAGCTTCTCTCACGGATTGTTTTGGAGTTGACCATGGGCTTGGGATTCGTGATTTCAGGACGGGACAAAACGAATTGCGCTTGGCGGTCTCGTCTTCTCAGCCCCTGCGGAGGCAAATAATAATTACTTTAGATATAAATCAATTGATCATGCTTTAATTGTGCGGGTACCATGCGTCCCGCAGACGGGGAGCACGGATTTCGTGATGATCAAAGGCAGCAATCTTCCGGTACGAGTTTCCATAAAATCATTGCTTTCAATCTCAAGTGACAAACTTGGCTTCGAAATAGGCAAACAAACCAGTCAAGATCTACATTGTGAATCCGAATAATAGCAGCCAAAGGGTCGAGGCCCGTGAAGCGTCCATCCCAGACTCGGAAACCATCAGATTCAGTGCGTGCAATTAATTTGATAGCGCGAGTGATCGGGTACTATGCCGTCGAGAATTCGAATTAGAAAAAGATAGGAAATCGAACCGGAGCGTCACGGAAAGACGCCCTGAGGCCCTGATGTCCTATCTTATCATAGGTTGTGTTTTTGCTGATGTCCGGGGATCCTGAATTGTTTTTGCTCCGCAGAGGTCCCGCCGCTCCCGAAGAGCACCAGCGCCGGCAGCCGCCGCGCACGCGCCCTACTCCAATTCGTGTCCGGATCCTCGGTGCATTGCAATTTCCAGCCCCTCGTAAATCCTTTCCGGCTGCCGTAAGCTTACGTGTACGTATATACCGTAGTACTAGTACTCAAAACTCTTTATGCCACCCCCCCCCCTCTCCCCCCCTACAACACACATGTACACACATAAACCCCCAAAACCCCACCCCCTCCTGCAGTATGACCTGCGGATCGAGTCGGCGTCTGCTACACATATACAACGCCCGGCTTTTAGACCTCGGCTTATTTAAATTGATCTCGTTAGTATATAACCTGTATTTATAATATATCTATCGTGAATATGTGTGTATTTTATCTGTGATATGTATTTATTTTATCGTGGGTTATAGCTTCTTTTTAATAAAATATGTGAAATATGTATAGTTTATGTGAAGTTTAGCTATATTCTCGATGAGTAGACTTATATATCTCGTGAGATTCATTATAGTTTAGGTGTGACTCAACTTAGTTTAATTATAACTTGCCTCAGTCTAAAAGCCGGGCGTTGTATATGTGTGTTGTTCTGAATTTTCAATATAAAAGCGACGATCACGCGCCGTTTTATCAAAAACAACTACCATGAGCTGCATGGAACGTTCTGTATGCGGCTCTCTATAAAACAAAGTAGATCTATGATATATTATGATTGATTCTTTTGTATTTTAATTGGTCTTATTCAGTGTTACAGGTGTTACAGGTTTATCCCAAAGTCCGCCCTAGGAGTGGGGTCTTGGTTCCCGAGTTTGGGCAAGACCTGTAACACCTGTAACAACGTAAACAATTATCGTGTGCTGCATAAAACATTTCGCGCGCATCGAAAATATGTGATAGTGAATAGTTTCGCACTGAAAACGATACGAAATTGATCGTTATAATACAAAAATAATTACTACTGATATTATTATGATATACTAAGACTGATATTTTGTTGTTTTAATAGGTTCTTACTGAATTAGGTCAGTGTTACAGGTGTTACAGGTTCATCCCAAACTTTGCCCTAGGAGGGGTGGGGGATAGGAAACTTTGGGATAGACCTGTAACACCTGTAACACCTTACTGATTAGCACGTAAATGCATGAGTTTCGCATCGAGATCGTGCGGCTACACATAGAAACTACGCAATTTACCGCAACTACTCAAAGAAACTACGCAATTTAATACCGGGAACTACTGAAAAGATACCAAAACTACGCAACTACGCAACTTTCAGAAAAAGTTTGAAACTCGGGGCGGGAAAAATTTAGAAAAGTGAAAAACTTGCGTAGTTGCGTAGTTTTGGTTTCGTTTGCGTAGTTTTGGTTTCGAATTGCGTAGTTTTTCATGGTAAGATGAGTAGTTTCAAGTAGTTTATATATTATAAAGTAGTTTCTTATTAATATCAATATGATTCTATGATATATACCATGCTTTCTCTACTGAAAAGAGCGCCGGCATACTACAAGGGAAGCTACGCGATAGTTTCGCACTGAAACACGACCGTTTTATAGGCTACGCAATAGTCTCGCACCTAAATGCATGCGGACTCCCGGTAGACTACGCAATTTAACGTAACTACGCATGAAAACTACGCAATCTGATCGCTTTTAATACCGAAAACTACACATTTAATACCAAAACTACGCAACTACGCAACTTTCTGAAAAAGTTTAGAAGTTGGCGGGGAAAAAAATTAGAGAAGTGAAAAACTTGCGTAGTTGCGTAGTTTTGGTATTAATGGCGTAGTTTCCGGTATTAAGTTGCGTAGTTTAACATAGGTAGTTGAGTAGTTTAAAGTAGTTTTTATTAATTATAAAGTAGTTTATTATTTATCTTATTGTTATCAGTCTGAGACTCTATGAAAATCGATTGACCTTAGTGTGAAACAGTGCGCCCCGCCCACTATGCAAGATACATGCCTTTCTTATGCATGATCTATGAAAAATAACAATAAACCCATCTCGCTTTACATAGGAGCACTCACAGGAATTTCGCTTGCCTTTCGAACAGTCCCCCGATTAAACGCTTGCTCTACAATCGCTTCCTTTGTGAGTGGAATCGGAATTCCAGCGGCAATACACGATTTAACTTCTTTGTCCACAACCTCATCAATCGCGATTCTCGCCCTATTATGAGCCGCATTATCGATCCAATCCTGAACAGAGTAGGCACAGTATTCCATTCCCAGTTTTTCAGTATCAGTTAGAACCACTTGGTAGATGTTCGACATTCTTTTACTCTATGTTGCAGAAATTAATTCACCAGTAAATAAACAATTTGCATGAGTGGTTGCACCAAAAATAGCACCGCTATTGAGGTAGAACCTTATTGTATCATAACCGGCTAATATAGTTATAATGGAAAATCCAAATTGCCTTGCAACTGATGTTGTTCCGATTGCATCAGAGTATGCTTGCACAACAACACTCTCAAAATCTATATTATTCCTTTTCAATTGCATAGCAGTATCTGAGGTATTTTCAGTTGTCAGACCTGTAAATGTAAATCTGTAATGTCCAGGAACAGGAGCTGTAAACACACCAGTGTCTCTATCCATATGATTTCCATTGTTGACCCAGTTATATGGAAAACTTGTTATGTATCCAGCTGTGGTTATAGAATTATTAATACTAACACAGAATCGTGGATGATTTGGGGTAGAAAGATAGGAATTGGTTCCATTTACACTGAATCCATTATAGCTATACTGAGTGCTGTTCTTTGTGAAAGTTGATGCGAAGGTAGAAGCAATCTTTGCCCCACCTCTCTTGATCTCAAAATTGTCATTCGCACCCACAGTATCAATAGAATTGGTCTTCACTCCACCACTTGCTGTTAGGAGCCCAGTAAATCCACCAGTGGTTGCATTCACAGCCCCATAAGAAGTTGCTGTCACTGTCCCATTCACACTCAGTCCAGTCCCAATCCATGCCCCGCCACTGTAAACTTGGAAAGCCGCCGAATTCCTATCAGCCGGATTAAAAGCCGTTTTGGAATCCTGTTGACCTTCATATAGATTTTCTTTGGTGACCAGCCCCGAAGATATTGCGGGTCGATTAGATACGATTATTTGAGTAGCTTTAACGAGTCCATCAATCTTGTCAGCTCTGAGTTCTTTGACTCTGAGTATGCTTTGGTCATTAAAAGAATCGGTTTTCGCTGTCTCAGTCGAAGGGTGGCTCGGAGATAAATCATAGACTGTGTGTTGGACATTATGGACAGCACTTGCACTCAAAGAAAACACAGGCGTGAATACAGTTGACATCTTTTGATTGTTCTTTACTTATTAAGCGAGAATATTATTGTTTTGGAGAGGTCCGACAGCAATCCAATGGAGTTTAAGGGTGCGATTGCTTTGGATCACACTGTTATAATTGATGTCCGAGTAACAAGTGAATATCGCAATCCAAGTGAATTTATTTTTGAACCCAATGCGATTTCCGAACTGATATTCAGCAGAGAGATATATGCTATTGGTGAAATCGACACTTGTTAAAATAATACTGTTTTCGAGAGTAGCAGTAATTACAGGATCACTAAAAAATGGGGTTGAGAATGTAACGGTTCCCGATACTGTGGTAAAATCCCCTTTGTAATAGACTCCGGCAGGAATTACTACATCCATTGTCCCTTGTTGCACATATGCATTTGGATTCACATAACTACCGAAATTCGTGAGCAACTCGATGCTGTGATTGTGAGTAGGTGGCGAAGTGGGTGTGTTAATTAAATCGTCATAGTTCCCGCTTGTAGCCACAGCATGCAAGTTTGGTGTATTAACTAAATCTGTATAGCTCCCACTTGTAGCCACAGCATGCAAGGTCGGTGCAATAGGGGTGTTAGTTAAATCGTTGTAATCACCACTTGTGGCAACAGCATGCAAATTCGGCTTAGTAAATAACCTATCCCATGTCCCATTGAAAGGGAGTGTAGATTCTGATATAATTACACTTTGATCAATCCAACGAGGTATATAGCTTGTGAAATCGGGAGTTCCTACTAAATCATAGTAATTTCCTGTGTATGCTACACTACTCCAAGTCGGCTTCTGAATGATATCACTCCACTTCCCACTAAATCCCGCCGGCACATCTGTAAGCTCCTTATAGCTCACCTTTTGCTTCGGTATAGACAGCTCAATGGGTGAGAATGCACCAGAAAGGCGATTTTCAGAGGTGAAATACATGAGACTTTGACTGTTAGGGAACTCATCCACGAGATTAAAGGTGAAATTCGTGGGCAATTCGAGTCGACTAATTGGGGTGTTGTCGCCTAATATAAATTCGGCGCCTGTATGCACGACCGGATTTCTTTGGATATACATATTTGATGCACCTATTACAGGTGCTACTATGGGCACATCCGAATTAACGAGATTGCAAGTGATAGAAAAAATGGTTTTGGGGGCATACAGATTGCAATCAAAAGTAATCGTGGCGGGATCAATAGTAGGATCGACATTTGAACAGATCTGAAACATCCACCCACCCACACAGTTGCAATTTAAATTGCGAAAAGCTGTGCCTGCCATTGCATCCACATAGCCAATCCCATTTGCAATGTCATAGATGTGACCAAACTCGTAACCGAAAATGTCATTCCATAGGTTAGAAGCCATAGCTCCCATCACATAGCCTTTTAGATTAACAATTAGGTCATTGGATTCACTGGTATATTGGCATGGGTTATATAAAATTGATTATCCAATACAGCATTCTTTACTGTCGTTTCTACTATGGGTTCCGTCATTATTTCTCTATTATGGCATTCTACAAAAATTAAGGTCGCATTGGAGAAGCTCGTATGTTCTGCCCTCTCGTTGTGCAATTTCCGCCATAAAGTCTGCATTTTCATTCATTATTGATTCAGCCATTCGTTCTGCTCGTGATTTTTTGGGTGCTGCCCTACTTGCTGGTGGTTGATCAGTTCTCACAACACTAAGACCATGCCCCTCGGCTGACCTCACCTCTAACCCCACATCTCCTTCGGCTGTTTGGGTCACATTAAGCTCTGGTGTTGAGTATTTATTACCTGCTCCTGCAATGGTTCTGTCTATGCAAGCACAACATAGAGCTCGGAATTTGTATGCAAGCACAAGTCCAAGAGCACCGAGAATCGGCAAGAGAATGAGAAGCACTAACGTTCCTGGATCCATTCCTGGCGATCCGACTGGATTTGTAGGATTTGAGGGATTATTAGGTGTCGTGTTCGGATCTGGATCAGTTGTAGGGGATCTTTTGAATCGGGATCTGGCTTAGGTGTGTTTGGATTGGGATCGTTTGGTGGCGGTTCTGTCGACCCTGCTAATGATGTCGGCGCTGTGTATGCATTCGCAAACACGATGGGAGCCGTTGCTGGATTTCCTGTTGAAGACCCTGTAATTGCACCATAGGTATCTGAGAGATATTTATATAATTCCTTTGTCACAGGTGGATTGCTCACAGATCGGCACACCCAAATATTGCATGTAGTATCATAGACTGTGTCCCTGATAAATGGCGGTAGAGCTGTCCCACTAAATGACTCAAAGAGCCCATTTCTCGATAGCAACCTATGGGCTGCATCACAGTTCCCACCCTCGAAATATTTGGTAGCCGAAATTGCACCTTGCACATAAATATTGCAAGTCGAGTGCATTCCGATGCTATTTAGGTTGGGAGTGTATCTATCATCGAGCCGGACAGTGCACACCCATGGGGAAGCGGTTTTAATATATTTCTTATCGCCCACTTCGATTACATCTGTATTTGGGTGGCTGTCAAGCTGAGTCCAAACAGCATCATACCTGAAAGTGTAATAAACTAAGAGCCCATCAGTAGAGGATGTGAAAGCAAAGAAGGTCATAAAGTCCGTGGATCCAAAGAAGTCAGCATTGGTCGATGTTAGGGTGACTCTGGGATAGCTCATATCCACAGTCTCAGAAGGATATGGAATATAAGAGGTGTAATTGCGATTGAACAGGTAATAGTGAAATCCATCTGAGACATTCGAGTGAGTGGGCAAGGTGACTGTTAAGGTCTTACTGCGATTTTCAAACGTGTTTTGTATGACAATATTGCAAGTATTAATATATCGAGAATCGAAAAAGTAATTATTTGTGACACTGTTATTGATCAGAGTCGCATTGGTTCCATTAAATACGAAATTCTGCCCATTTATTCTCGTAGTATGGAGGTCGGTCACATCGAGAGGATACCTTATTTTCAAGCGGTCTTCGGGGTCAAATCGCGGAATAGTTCCTGTTGCCTTCCAATTGATAGTAAAGGGAGGAGAAAGGGACACAGGTGGGATCGCTGAAAGATTAAATTTCGCAAAATACAACCCAACAGGATATGCTGTAAGAGCATATGTCACTGTTGCATTTCCGACAAGTGTGAAGCCGGTGGTTGTTATGTTAGTTGCAACAAATGGGGAGTAGCCGGCTGGTGCATTGTTAATAGAGGTGGTCGACCCATTATTGATCACATACAAATTCGTGTCAGTTATTTCAATAGTAGGAGGGGAAACAAATGGTGTCTCAAATGTGAAATTAAAATTCGCTGGAACCGCTGCAAGGTATCTATATGTTGTTGCTGATATCTCGGATGCCTGGAATACTTTGCTTCCCCTCTGCACTACATTACTGGTGTCTTTCACATTGTGATAGGATATACTGGGAGTCGGGGAGAGCACCAACGAAATAGCATCTGGTAAATCAGACTTTGTAATATACAGCTCTTTAAGATACTCCTTTTTGAAAGGGGCGGTCAGATCTCCAATAGTAGCCGATGACCCTGCGACCACAATATTACAGGTGTTTGCATTCAAAGTATAAACTGTGTTCCACCTCAAAGAATTCGCCCCAAGATCGAAATTCTGTGAGAAGGGCACGATATTGCTACCTTGTAAATCTCGGTAAACCTTCACTCTGGGTTTGCTATCGAATTCAGGGGTGATATAATTGATGTTAAGAGTGAAACTAATAGTAGCTTCGGAACTCAATGAGTTGTTTCGGATGATAAGTAAATTGTATGTCTCGTTAATGACAAACGAAACCTGAAACCCTGTGGAGGTGACATTTTGGATAAATGCTTTATTAGATTCATTATTGTTATAGATAGGATTATAATAAGTAGTGTGATCCACCAATGAAACAGTGGGTATATTCGTCTCGAAACCTGTGACACCCAACTGATCCCAAGTGAATGTATATGTAGGTTTGCCTACGTAAGCGACATAGACCCCATTTGCGAGCTGCTGAGGGTATCCCTCGACAGTGTAGGTCTCAGTTTGCGAAACCGAGCGGGAAAGGTTACTATTATAGTCGGTGTAGCTGATCAGTGCATTATCATTGGTAAGAATCTGATTAGGTCGGACTGAGTGATTGAAAGGCAAGATTATGTTACTTGTTTTTGAGGTCGTGCTATAAAGGTTAGTCGTGTGCAAGTCATCAAACCACCCATCATAGGCATACACATTGAGCCATTTCTTAACAGCATCAGTGTTAGATTGCCCGAGATTAAACTGATGATCGAGCAAAGGCACCAAATCGCGGGATAAATACATGATCGCATCAGTGATGGTGATAGCCCCTGTTAAAACAGCGAGCCCTGCCGTGTTTGCTGCGGTAGCAATTGATAAACCCGAGATTTCGAGATCCTGGGCTACATCTCGCTCGTTTCTTGTGAATCGCTCACTATAAAACTCCTTTACAAGGTCGACCCCCATGACCTCAATTAAATGTGGTCGAGTGAGTGTAATATTGCTTGTGATGCTCTGCGAATATTTAACAGGATCCCATTCTACGACAGCTGTCAGTGGGATGGGGCGGGCTTTATTGATTTCGTGCTGAAAGGTTCGCACAGTGGGGAAATTGCTGCCAAAGAATGCAACAGGCGAGCCCCCATGATAGATAACGAGGGCTGAGTTATCAGTGCCATAGGTAAAAGGGAGATTGCTGGTGATATCAATATATTCAAGGTTGCTCTGATTTAATAGAAAGTCTTTTACCACAAGGTTCGAAGATATGGTCACATTGGAAGCGGTAATGTTACTGCTGAGCTCGAAACCGTCATCCAAATACAAGGTTTCCCGAGTGATAAAGGGGAGATTCGTGATACTCATTTGTAATATAAGATTATTTTAACCCGATAGCACCTCTAATATAAAGCTGTGATTAACGCCATTAAAGTCGACTACATTATTGTAGGCATCGAGCCATTTAATTGTGAGGGTGTCTATATCATAAGCCTGATCGTGGGAATTAAAGAACTCCACAGTATCGATTCTGCGGAATGTCAGGTAGTAAACAAACGATCCCAAGGGGCTGGTTAGTGGGATCTTAGCGAGGTTTGCATTTCCGCCCTCATCTGTCTTTGCTGCTACCATATACCTGTCGTAAAAGGGAGTAAACTCTTTAATTTGTAGGTAAACATAGGGGGTCGGATTTAGATTAATCGCATTCGGGAAAGTCACTGCATGTTCGAGAGGGAATGGAAGCACAGATATTCCGGCGGGGTATTTTGTTTTGCCCTCATAGGCTTGTAGAAATGAGTATTTTGGATTGCTGGGTGTGAGGGGTAAATAGTCTACCGTGAGATGCTCTGAATCCTCACCAACTGGAATTGTTTGATAAATATCCCCTTTGATCATTCCATGGAACCTTGCAAAGTCGTCATGTGCACAGCTCAGTGTGAGGGGAATGCTCGAATAAAACGTAATTTTCATAGTCGCTGGATTATAGAGCCACTTGTAGTAGACTGTGACGCTTTCGCTTGTGAGAGGGTTTACATCGACAAAGCTGCCCGAATAGCCTAAGTTCTTATTACCATATCCCCAAATCGCGGGGGTGTAGTTCCCAATATCAGGGAAAGGGGAAAAGGTGATGCTGTTCGTCATTCCCTGTATGGTCACGCCTCTGGAATTATCGGTGACAGCATAAATCGTGTTTGGGAGCTCGGCGCTCGCAATGCGCACCCCTTTTACGTTCAGAAGTCGCTGAGAAAGCTTTACTGTATATTCTCCCGGATGCCCTGCACTGCGCTCAATAGAATCGATATTAACATTGACCCTCGTAAACTTGCCATTATAGAAATCGTTAACTGGCTTCCGAATCATTTTTATTTCCTATTAATAAAGAATAAAATGCGCGAGTATCTCAGCATCAGTAGCCGTGATCGATCAGAGGGCTCGGCTCATTCCTATAAGGTGACCCTTCCAAAGCAATACCACAATGTGAAGAGCATCGCTGTGCGACAGATCGAATTTTCCAACACGATTCCCACGGTTCCAAGCCCTCAATTCTATACTGAGATCGGGGAAACGAAAGCCGATGATGCTAATACGATTTTCATATCATTTCCTTACCGATTTTCGAGCGGTCAGCTGAATGGTGCCACTCAGGAAATCAGAGATTCACAGGCAACTGCAATATATGACGCTTACAAAGCCATAGATGCTGGCGACCAAGGCAACTATATACCGCCTGATTACCTAAACACTTTCAGAAGATATACCCGATACAGAGACGTAGCAATTACGATCCCTCCGGGCACATACTCGACTGGAACCGACCTTGCCACTGCAATCGATAACATCTTAACGAAAAATGGAACTGGCAACTACATCAAGGATATGATCGACACAAAAATTAATCCAAGCTACGCATCGACAGGAGGAACCTTTTACCCGGTGGTGAGATGTCGTTTTGAGAGCACATTAAATGCTATATGCTTTTATTCGAGTGATTATGTCTACATAGCTTTCACGAAATATGGACCGAGTAATGCCACTGCGTCTACTGCGAATGAAAGAAAGGTGCTCGCCTATCGCACGATGACTCTTCTCGGGTTTACATCGATCAGAGAGAATATAATGATAGATCAATACAACGGATCGGGCTACACAGCCTTCGCTGGGAGCGGTGTCGTTTACTCAGCTGGTGATGCATTCCGCAATTATAATTCGACGGCTCTGGTCTTAGGCATAGCCGGAGGCACTGCCCCGGATTATACACCGGATAATGCAATAGTTTTAAAGATCACAGAGCCGGACTGCTCGCTTTTTACGACATGCACCGAGGCTACTAATGGATTCCTCGCTAAGATCCCGATTTCGAAAGGCACAGCCTATGCTGATGCTGAGCTAATTAATTATGGGGCGGATGCTTTCACGAAATACTTTAACACCCGCCTCTCCTTTGATAGTTTAACCGTTCAAATTCTCACGGAGAGCGGTTATAGGTATTTCCTCGGAAGCTGCGAGCACACATTCATTTTGGAAATTACTATGGGAGTGGATGAGCCCGACGACGATTTACAGCGCATTGTTAATAAGGGATTCGCGAAAATGCTCTATGAGGACTACCCGCATTGCGGCAATTTAACGAATGCGTTGAGCGGGGTGGCTGTAAAAAATAATCCGTTCTTCTAAAATAAATTTCTCAGCGGAAGATAAAAACGAAATATGGATCCCACGACCTCGCTTAGCCGCCTCACGCTCAAATCCGTCCTCGAAACCCCGGAGGATTACAAGAGCATGCTTTTGGATCGCGGATTTATCGTGGGTGTGGACAAACAATTCAAGCCTTCTCGTGTGGAGGTGCTCCCAATTGCGGATCCCGGCAATCTGTTCTCCTCTACTGGTGCTACCACTCGTGTGGTCTTCTATCTCCCTCGCTACAATTGGTGCAATGGTATTAGCCTCCAAGTTACCATCCCGTCGGCGAAGGCGCTAACTGCCATCGCCAAGACCTCTGCTGACTGCTCGGCTGATCTATTCAATACTGGTTTCGTCCGCGGGCTTCCTGGCTCGTTTGTTCAGCGAGTCAGCATTAAATACGGGTCGTATGAGCAAATTATTCCGGCTGAGCGCCTGGTAGATTACGCTTTCCTGGCTAACACTCCGGCTGAATTCGATCAAAAGAAGCGCAAGCATGGGCTACATCTCGGACCGAAGGTAGAGGGCGGCAACCAAGCTGGCGGCATTTTTACCATGCGAATTCCGAGCTTCCTCGATGCTGGCGTGCCCATCGGTGCGCTCCCATCCGAAATCGCGGTCGAAGTATATTTCCAAACCCCTGCGCTGCTCGAAACTGCGGCGGTTCCTGGCGTTTACGCTCAGAATAACGCTGCTGCAATTACTGCGACCAATTCTACTGATGGCGAGACAACGCTTGCTCAAGCGGCTGCTTTCGGAAATATTAAGACCTTAGCTCACTCGGGTGCCACTGCGATTTTCGATAGTGCGGCTCTCACACCTACACCTGCACTTGCGAATCTGGAAATGACGACCCCTCGTATTGTTATGGACGCTGTTAACATCGATGAGGAAACGATGGGCGAAATCATTACTCGTGTTAAGACCTCTGGCATCGCCATCCCATACACTGATATTCAGTTTGCGGATTATACCGGTCAAGCTCTCGGCTCCGGTCTCCGCCTGTCACTATCTCAAATTTCTGGACTTGTTTACGCACTTGTTGTCAAGATTCGCGACGAAAATGCACTCGGCGATAATAAAGGAGGGCACTCTACTGTCCGCACCCTTGCCTTCGATGATAATGTCGTGATGCAAGTTCTAAATAACAACAATTACTTATATTCTAACACTGGTGTCCCGCTGCAATCTGCGGCTATGGAGCTCGCCGATAAATTCAAGATGACCAACTGGATCGATAGCAACAAGCGCCCCATTTACACTGGCTTCTGCTTTGCCCTCGATGGTAAAGCGGCGCTCAAAGGTGAGAAGGCGACTGGCTACGTCGATCTAACACAATCCGCGTCGAGCTTCCTGCTGCTCACACCCAATGGCACACCCCTCGCCACCTGGACAAAGGTCGGTGTTCAGATCTCGGCTTACTGCCACAATATTCTTGTGATGAATGCCAATGGATTGTCTCGCGTGACGGCATGAGGACTGTCGCGGGCAAAATTTGATGTCATTTTTAATCCTTTGTCTATTTAAGGACAAGACGATTATAAGATTTAATGGCGTATCTCGAACAAATGGAAGGGATCAGGCGAATCGCTTTGTGTGGAAAGCATGGCGAGGGCAAGTATGCGCTTATAGATGAAGCCGATTATGATCATGTCATGAAAATAAGCAAGTGGTATTACCATAACCAACGGGGATATGCATGGGGTTACATTGCTGGTGTAAAGAAAAACATCGACATGCACAAATGGATTTTCGGACATCAACAAGGGCACTTTGTTGATCATATCAGTAGAGACAAACTCGATAATCGTCGCTGTAATCTTAGATTCTTAACACCGCAAGACAGCGTATTTAATACAGGTATGAGAAAACGAAACAAAACTGGTTTCAAAGGTGTTTTCCAAGCGAAAAGAACCGGTCGGTTCAGGGCAAATATTCAAAAAAGTGGTGTCCCATACAATTTGGGAACGTTTGATACAAAAGAAGAAGCTGCTGCCGCTTACAACCAAAAAGCAAAAGAGCTATTTGGAGATCTTGCTGTTTTGAACGAGGTAAACCCTGAAATTAAACCAAAACCTCCTCTTTACTCACTGAATACAAGTGGATTTCGTGGTGTAACTGAAACAGCGACTGGAAAATGGGAAGGATGCTTTTCATATAAGAAACAGCGGTGGAGAAAAGTGTGCAACACAAAGGAGGAGGCTGCACTTTTCTACAACTCAAAAGCCAAAGAAATTCTCGGTGATAAAGCGATCCTCAATGATGTTGAGTAAATAGAGGGCTGTGGCGTTTCGTAATTTTTATATCTTTCTAATAAGGGAAATGGATATACAAGATCTGAGTGAGTTTGACCCGGCAAGTCTTTCATTCCCTTGCCGTTTACTTGCTGTCGGAAAAACGGGAGTAGGTAAGTCAGTATTCTTAAAATACCTGCTTTACCACAACGAGGACAAGATAGATTCGGTGATGATATTCGCTTCCACGATCTGGAACCATCAATATGACAATGTCACATCGTATTTGTATGAGGATTTCGATCATAAGCTGATCGACAATATAATACAGAAACGCAAGGAGCGAATCAAGAAAAAGGAGAAAGTCGGTAACCTGTTAATCATACTCGATGATTTCATTGACAATCCAAGTCTTTCGATGTCAGGAAGAGGTGAACCTATATTAAATCAGCTATTCACGTCGGGGCGCCATTTATTCATATCTGTGTGGATTCTGTCACAAAAACTCACTAAGATTTCGCCGACACTTAGGGTTAACTCCGAATATATCTTTCTATTCTCGCTGCCCAACAGAAAAGAGATGGAGAGTGCTGAGGACGAGTTTAATCCATACGAAAAGCATTGGTTTGAGAAGGTGATGAACGAATACAGTCACAGCTATCAGGTTATCTGCATTGACAACTCGAAATATAGCCTGGAATTCTCTGTGGGCAAGGCTGATCCGGTGCCTGACGAATATAAATTCAAGCGGTTCTTTTAAAAAGCGGTGGAAGAGATAAAGCCCGCTGGTAAACAGCCGGTAAAACAGAGCTCCACAGAGGTAAATGGCGACCAACCCCAAACCACCGATATAACGAAACCTGTGAGTGGAAACGTCGCCACCTTAAAGCGATCCACCAAAAGAATAATCGAAGCCGACCTACTTAAAGACCCCAATCTATTGCTGGCATACCAAGAAAAGCGCCGCCCAAAATTTGCAAAGAAATTGGGTAAATTTTGAATAAATTTCTCGCATAATGATAAATGCCACCCAAGAACTCGCGGAAAGCTATCCAAATGGAAGATCAAAGCGCTGTTGTCGCTGGCAAGATTAATCCTGCGGAGGATGCCGGTCGCACTGGCGGTGCTGCCGCTTCTGACCAAATAGATTTCGATCTGATTGACCCGAATACAAAGGTTTCAGAGCGTGCTCAAAAGGCGGATGCTAAGCGGGAGCCGGTCGATTCCACTGATAGAAAGCTGGCGGATCAATCCCTCGCCGAATCACAGCTCACAGGCGAAAAGCTAACCGATAATAAGGTGGTAAAAGCCGAAGCAACAGCCGCTTTACCTGCATCGATGGAAGCCCCTAAAAAGCGGGCATCTGTCTATGTGACCAAGGGCGAGAAAGTCGGTCAGGAATTAGAGGAGAAGTTTAGGGCGCTGGAAGCGCGACTGGCTACCTACGACACTACTGTGAGAGCCTTTGATGATTTTACCAAGGACTACAAACAGCGCAAGCTGATTAAACAGGCTGTTCGAGTGGAAATGGAAAAGAAGCGGGCAACTGTTCCCGATATTCAGACAGTCGAGAAAAAAGAGACAGTCATAGCTGAAAATGCACCAAAGCCGGGCGGTTTCGTTAACCCATCGGGTGTGCATGCACAGCCGGGTGCCAATCTGTCATCTATGTTTGGTGGGCGTCGTCGCTTCTAATGTGCAAGTCGTTCAAACATAAATGAATCCGCCCGTATTTAGAGCGGGTCTTAATATGAATTCCCTTGCAATAGGGACAGGTCGGCTCCACAAACACCATTATAAGGTCGACTAATTCGTATGGGAACACACGAGCAAGTAACACCCTCATTCCCTTTTCTTTTCTCCAATATTTAATACGTTGTGCAATATTAGGATCTATGAATTTCATCACGCAATGCATTGAGATGTTTCACCTGCATTTCACAAGCACGTGCCACAACTCCTGCTGCGACACAACCGTAGAGGTTGACATTTCGGACGAGGATAATGGAGGAAGGCGATTATCTGTATATTCCAACCACAGCGATAATCACGATCGTCCCCGATCTCGATCGCCCTCGCCTGTGCCCGCTGACTCCAATATAATCCCACAGGTAGCAATAGAAGACGTGCAAGTATCCTATATAAGACGCCGGTCGTGCCCTAATTTCGTAGAAGGTCATATTCGCGTTGATTCGCCATATCCGCCAATTAATCCGCTTTATTTGGGCGAATACGATCGCTGAAACAATTTTCGCGGTAAATAGTATCGAATGCCCGACCCTGATCTCTACGCGATCCTATACAGGAAACGCGCGCAAAATGCACTGGAAGCCGCTATTAAAAAACGTAGAGAAGAGCTCGCTTCGGTCACAAAAAATGACAGCTCAGAAAATGATTTAAAGAAGAAATAGCAAAGACCACTGATAAAAATATTTTCTCAGCTTAAAGTAAGGTAAACCAATGGAGACGCATGCTATGACTGTGTATGATAAGAACGGGAACCCGGTAGATCTCGATAAGGCGGGCTGGCGTGTCAGGGATATATATAAACAGCGGATGCGCTATAACGACGATCCCGAATATCGCGAATTAAAAAAGAAAAAGGCGCTGGAATATTACTACCGTCGCAAGCAAGAAGAGGGCATTCACAGTGGAAACCGCGGGCGACCCCGCAAGTATTAAACGCAATCCGCCGCTGAATCCATTCCTTATTTTTCAAGCGGCTTTCCGATGCATATCGGCAAGCTCCCCAATCGTTTTTAGTCATCGGGAAAAAATTTGTAGGGCATTTAAAGACAACTCGCCAAAATTTGATCAGCCTAAGAAAAATTAATTTCTTGCATTAAGGTAGAAAGACATCGAAAATGGCGAAGATGACATCGAAACAAAAGACTTTACTCCAAGAGCTCGCTGATTGGCTGCGTGGCGATGAGACCTTGTCGAAAAACACGATTATTCCCATGAAAGACGAGGTTAAAAAGCCCGCCTACACCCATAAAGGCGGTGTTTGGAACTGGGGAAGATACGACGAAGCCTTTGCTTCCAACGAGTTCACTAATTGGGGCATTCTGCTGTCGAATTCGATGATGGTCGTTGATTTCGACGATGAGGAAACGTATCAGAAATTCGTTGAGATGTTTCCCGATGATTTCGATGCCCATCAGCCGCTCGAAAAGACTCGAAAGGGCTACCATGTATTCTTTCGACGCCCTGATGAGTTCGATAAGCTGAAAATCACAGATAGCGCGCCGGCTTTTAAGGGATACAAGAAGGTCGACCTCAAAACCATCACTGGCACTGGCACTGCGGGACTTCTCAATGTATGCCCAAGCCCTAATAAGACCTGGGTAATTAAGCCGTGGGCATCGTCGTGCAAGTTTAATGAGCCCTCCGACGCTTTCCGTAAATGGATTATCGAGAACTACGATTACAAGCATGCCAATAATCCACAGCCGAAAGCGGGAAATTCGAGCAAGGATAATACCGAAGCTGCTATTATTGCCGGACTGTGTGGCATGGGGTTCCTATTCCCAAACATCTATGCACGCCGCGATGAGGGCTTTGACTTTAATTCGGCTAACAAGGGGTTCCTGTGTCCCTGCTGCGATGAATCCCACGATTCCAATAACTGGTGGGTGAAGAAAAAGCGAGATGGCAAGTATAATGAGTATATTGTGAAGAGTTACAGCGAGAACTGCAAGCCGAAAGAGTTCTCGGTTAACATAGAGCTGACCGAGGAAGAGAAACACCATTTAGAAATTAACACTCTCATTGACAAGACCGTTTCAGTTGAAGGTGCCCATTATCCTGTTGCAATCATCTGCGCCAAGATCCTGAAAGCGACCACAAAATATTCAAATGATGTCTGGTTTAACCTTAACCCCAAAAATGGTATCTGGAAATATGACAAAACGGACAAGTCGATACTCTCTAAGATCCCCGAGCATGTGGCACAGTGGTTCTTTAAGAGGGCGGGCTATCATCTTTCCAATGCTGTTAGTGCAAGTGGAGATGATCTTGTGAAGGAAAAGGCTGAGAAAAGCGCCCATATGTTGCTGGCAATTCACAAGAGGATTCAGAATACACCGTATCAAAAGTCGCTGGAACCGCATATTATCACACAGCTGCAAGACGATGACTTTATGGCGACTCTGGACACAGTTCCCAATATTGTGGGGTTTACTAATGGCGTGTTTGATTTAAATAATATGACTTTCCGCAAGGGGACGACGGAAGATATGGTGAGCAAGACTGTCGGCTTTGATTACTGCGAGGAAGTTGATGAGGCAAAGGTTAAAAGGCTGAAAGACATTTATTTGGATATCTGTGGCGGAGATATGGAACTCTACAACTACCTGATCAGCCTCTATGCATATGCACTCACAGGTAAAACCGACCTGCAAACGTTCTATCTATTCACAGGTGTCGGTGCTAATGGAAAGAGTGTGATTGAAACGTTTATGCAAGAGACATTCGGTGATTATGCTCGCCCGATTAGCATTACTTTGCTCACACAAGTCCACAAAGCAAATAGCCCGATTCCCGAGCTTGCTAATAAGCAAGGTGTCCGGCTCACCCATGCAAACGAACCTAATGATGGCGACAAGCTTCTATGCGGTATGATGAAGACACTGACAGGTGGCGAGCTCTGCACAGCCCGAGGACTTTTCAAGGATCCTATTGATTTCAAGCCTCGGTTTACTATGGTGATCCTGTGCAACAATAATCTGGAAATCGAAAAGCCCGACAAAGCTATTAAGCGTCGGTTCCGATCGATCCCATTCCGCTCTGTTTACTCACCTAATCCCAAAGCCGGAGAGAAGAAAGCGGACGAAACCCTCATGGAAATGTTTGAGGGCGACGAGAAAAATGAATACAAGCGGGCAAATATTCAGATTCTCATCGATATGCTCGCTACTGGCAAAGTTAAAGAGATCCTGCAAAACCCGCCGCAATCTGTCATCGAGCATAGCGCCAAATATCTCGACGACAGCGATAAGCTGGGTTCCTATCTGCGCGAAAATTACAAGCTGTCAGAGGAAAAGGGCGCCCATGTTGCCTGTGATGAGGTATTCAAAGCTTGCGCGGAAATGATGCGAAGCTACGATATCAAGACAAAGGTTACCACTCGCACTATCAGTAACAAAGTGCTCGAAACATTCAAAATTGAATCGACTGTGACTACAATTAAAGGGAAGTCGAAGCGAGTTTATAAGGGGCTCACTAAGATCGCCAAGACACAGTTTGAAGACGAAGATGAGGATGATATAGAAGCGTAAACGACATCCAAACAATCATTAACTACATCATTTTTTAGTAACTACGCAACTACATAGCGAAGCTACGCAATTTAATACCGGCAACTACGCATTTAATACCAAAACTACGCAACTACGCAACTTTCAGAAAAAGTTTGAAACTCGGGGCGGGAAAAATTTTGAAAAGCGCAAAAGTTGCGTAGTTGCGTAGTTTTGGTATTAATTGCGTAGTTTTGGTTTCAAGTTGCGTAGTGTTTCAAGGAAAGTCAAGTAGTTTCATGTAGTTTATCATATTAATTAAGTAGTTTATTATTTTGTATACTATATATCGTGCCATTCTCAAAATTTGACAAAGGTATATAAGCCTTTCTCTGATTGTATATACTGACAACACAATGACCGCTATCAGACCTACCTATACGCATGTCCTGACTGCGGACGAGATCACCCAAACCGCGACCATGGATATTGAAGCCACACAGGATCTTTTCAGGCGAATATTCGGTTACTACCCGAATTGCCGCGGTAAAAAGACAAAAACCCATGTTATCAAATCTGACACTATGCAACTGACAATAGAGCTGCCCGAAAACGTAAGACTAACGGTAAGAAGTGTCACAAAGCTAACTTAGGCACTTGCAATTAATGGTATTGTTGCAAACTCTCAATACGACAAACTGGACAGGAAAAACGTTGTTTATAAGTCATTTCGGATATGCAAGATTCACACACAGAACTATTACACTGCGCACAAGCTAAATCTTCCGTTTTTATAACCTCTAAACAAATCACACACTTAACTTCCCCATCTTGTTTTTTAGAAAAGCCCGATATAACATTTTGTATTACCTCAATGCATTTCTCTTTCGTAATGTCAAGTGGTATTAACATTTTATATCCTTTGTAAACCAATGCGCATATGTGCTGCCTACGAGGATGGTAAAACTGGGAAGCCATATTAAGATGTAAAAACATGTCCTGATGTTTACGCGTTTGTGATATAACAAAGATTACCTTCTTACGGGCATTCTTCTTTTCCCATTTGAGATAGTTCTTGTCTGTGCATTCTTTTGTTGCTTCTGTTACGGGAATATTTGTAAGTGTCTTACAATATTCTATTATCTCTTGGGTATTCATTGTGTTTCTCTATATCTGATACACATAAAATGTTTTCCTCCGTGTCATTTTTTGAGATGTCCTTAAATATGTTTCCACATTTTTTGAACGCGTCCTTTCCCCGAAATTAAAATGTTCCCTTAGAGTAAAAGATGCCCCGCCAAACTAATCGCCTTATAAAAGAGAAAAAGGACGAAATATTAGGCTTGTTAGGTAGTCTTTTAGTCACTGGGGAGATCACCGAAGCCGAATATGATCGTAGGGCGGCGATCTTAGATCGAAAACCCCGCTTAGCTAACCTTGCGAATATTGCCGACGAGCTTTACAATCGCCTGGAAAATGTGGAGCGCTTCTATACCGAAGGGAGGCGCTTAGCCGTCATAGAACCCGATGAGGAAGACGGTTTCGCAATGAATAAAGCGTATGCCTGGTATAGCTATAAGGCGGATGAACAGATAATCTTAGATCCGGTGGAATTTCTCACTACCATCGCTGCAAACCTGCCTGGGCGGCTGAAAGAACGGCTGGACGAGCTTAAAGCTATTAAGGTGCGCCTTACTTTCATCTGCCGATACGTAAAAGTGAGTGATCCTAACGTTTTTATCACTAAACACATTTATAGCGATTATTTCGTAATCACAAGGTCGCGCAATATTCTCACTGAGTTAGTGGGTGTAGCTCAGCAAATGAATGAACAGATGATACAGGTCGACAGCTACCGGCTAAGTAAATTAGATAAGCTACATGTCGCCGTTTTGTCGTATGCGCCGATGGGCGGTTGCTACATTGAGACCCCCGAATGGATTGGATTAAAGCGAGCCACAGTAAATATTAAGAATATCGATGGTCACGACTGTTTTAATTACGCTATCCTCGCATGGCTGCACAGAAACGACATAAACAGACACAAACGTAATGATCCGTTCCAATATAGGCGGTGGATGACTGAACTCGACTTCTCAGGCATTAATTTCCCGGTGGCTTGCGATGCTGCATTAATAGATCGTTTCGAGGACAATAATCCCGAGCTGTCAATTAATATATATGGCGCCGACAATGCGACCCAAACCTTTTACCCACTGCACATGTCAAGTAATCCGCGTCGTAAATCGAAGGTAAACCTGCTGCTGATCGAGGACGCAAACGGACAGGGTCACTATATTACGATCATGTCACTGAGCCGCCTATTAAAGACCACCTTTGATAAAGCAAACGACGGGCGCATTTTCTACTGCGAAACCTGTTTGTCCCGGTTTAGATCACAGGAGAAACTCGATAGCCACACCGACTCTAATCGCTGTATCGATTGGCGGCTGAGTAAAGGTAAATGCCCGGAACCCGGAAGCTTTATTACTTTCGGACTGCAACACCTAAGGAAAATGGTGTGGCTGCCCACTGTCTGCTACTGCAAGGTAGAGATGGAGTCGGTGCCGGTTCTTAATGAACCAAATAGAACTAAGCGAGAGGTAAAGTCGGTGGCACTCAATGTAGTTATGGGCTCGCATGTTGAAAATCACGAATTCGAGGGCGTGGATCCACTGGGACAGATGTTTACCACGTTAGGGGAACTGTGCCGCGAGATGCTTAATACCCTATTTACTAATACACCTATGATTCCGCTCACAGAGGCGCAAAAGCAAGCCTATAAGCTCACCAAGCACTGCTATATATGCAATCAGCGGTTTACCCACGAAAACTTCCCTGTGCGCGATCACTGTCACCAAAGCGGCGATTATATAGGAAAAGCTTGCCGAAAATGCAATTTACATAGGAGGATCTCAAAGCAAACGAAAGTAGCCGTGGTAATTGATCGGATGGACGAGTGCGGACATGCTATATTCAGGAAAATCGCACAGCAAGACGACAAGCTGCGGGTCGAGATCCTAAGTAAGAATTTCGACGAGTATCTCTCTTTACAGTGGGGACTTTACAAATTCATAGACGCCTCGAATTTCATGGATTTTCAGGCGTCCGATGTTAATGATCTCATGGTAAAATTCGGTAAATTCAGTATGCTCGCCCATGAGCAATACGGACTGGATCCCACGCATTATGTGAGCGCACCGGGACTATCGTGGGACGCGATGTTAAAGCATACGAGGGTCGCGATAGAACAGATCAGCGATGCGGATCACTACGAATTTATTGAGCGGGCAATTAGGGGCGGCTTTGCGACCATGCCCACACGATATGCCGAGGCTAATAGCGAGGATAAACATATAGTGCTATTGGATGCGAATAATCTGTATGGCTATGCGCTCAGTCAGCCTTTACCGGTCGGGGACTATCGCTGGGACGACACAAGCACAGCTTTTACCGAGGTCGTAGGGCGGAGTGCATTTATAGAGGTCGACCTTGCGTATCCGGACTATTTAAAGGCTGACCATCGCGATTTCCCGCTGATCGTGAGTAAAGAGGTAATTACTGCGGACATGCTCGGCAAATATCAGCGTGGGCTTTTGGAGATTAGCGGCGAGAAGCTCAGTAAAGATCCGAAGCTGATCGCCTCGTTTACTCCGAAATATAATTACGTGGTCTCTCAGCCGATGCTGCTCTATATGGTAAAAAAGGGGATCGTAGTTACTAAGATTCACCGCGTGCTTTCGTTTGCAACCGCTGCATTTATGAAGCCCTATATAGATCTAAACACGAAACTGCGCAAGGAAGCCCGGAATAAATTCGAGAGCGACTTCTTTAAATTGATGAATAATGCTATTTACGGTAAATGTCTGGAATCGTGTCGCGGGCGCTCCGTGGTAAAGATCGCGAATAGCACGAAGCTGTTTAAGAAATATGCGGCGAGCCCACTGGTAAAAGCGACGAATGTATTAAACGAGACTGCGGTCGCATTCGAAATGTATAGTAAACACGTAAAACTCGATAAACCGGTCGCTATTGGCGCTTATGTGCTGGATGCCGCGAAGCTGCATAATTATAGCTTCTTTTACGACGTGATCCGACCGACTTTCTCGCAAGCTCAGCTGCTGTTCCACGATACCGATTCGTTCTGTCTGTATATAGAGAGCGCGGATCTGGAAGCGGGCATGCGAGCGATCAGCCCTCATTTAGATTGCCCTTATAGTCCCGAGAACCGGATGGTTCCCGGTAAATATAAAAATGAGATGCCCGACGTCAAGATAGTGGAGTATGTGGGACTGCGACCGAAACTATATGCTTTCCGCACCGAGAGCTTTGACAAAGTGAAAATGAGCGGGACAGCCTCGAAAGAGGTGCATTTCGACGACTTTAAGCGCTGCCTATTTGACGGGATCACAAAAACAGTAACAGTAGTAAACAAGCAACGGCGATGCCACCACTTATATGATTTGGAGAGCAAGCGGATAGCGCTGACCCAATTCGATAGCAAGCGCTGCATATCAGGCGACGGCATACATAGCCTTCCATTCGGCTGTTAGTCGTCTATCTTATCGTGCGTTCTTTTTCTTGGTTTGCGCTCTAATTGAAGGAGCTGTCGCCTTAGGATATGTAAAAGCCATATGCACTTTAATCCGGGGTCGTCAGGGTCGATTAGGAAGTAATTGGGGATCGGGTGCGCGTCCCATATCGGGGCGTCCATTTTACTGTTTACTGCACGTTTTTATTGCGCGTTTTGCGGTGTTTATTGTCAGGATTTTCATTAATTATTAAAATCTCGACAATAAACGCTCAGGTAGCCTGATTTTATTGACAGTAAACGTGAGAGTCTCACCACGATCGCTGTAAAAATTGAAAGCCCGTGGGCAACGCAAAATGATTTAAGGAGAACGCGCTACATTTAGGCAACAGGAAAATATTTTCTCAGGTTAAAGTAAAAGGCGACAATGGACAACGCAATTGAAGGCGACGAACGTCAGCGCCACCGATCGATAATGAGCATTCTAAAAGAAGGCAACCCTGTATTCGCTACCTTTCTTGGTCTGAATGATGAACAAATGAATACGATTATCCGTCTTGTTAGTCTGATGGATATTCAAAACATACTTTTCTCCGTGATCGGCTATTTTCCTGCAAACCCCAATAGAATGTATGGGAAAATGGTCGACAATCGCTTTTTCTGGTTTACGTATCCGGAAATACCGCACGAGGAGAGAAGGGAGTTATTCGAAGAAGACCCCAACGTAATTGCTGCCGATTTTGTGGAAGTGATCGACCCTGTTAAAGTATTTGAAGGATCTGGATTAGATGCGAATTCAGGCGATCTTCTATTCGCACTGATTCATGCTCAGGCTCAGAAGTCAGAAAAGAGGCGTGAGCGTGAACGTCAGGAAGCGATGCGGCGCGTTTATTTAGATGTGCCGCGGAGAGACCTTTCACAGTCCTATCCTAAATTCGAAGCGCATGGATTAACTATTAAATCTCGGGCGACCTTGCGCAAATTCTTAAAGGAAAACGGGGCATCGTGGGACAAGCATAATGGGTGGTTTACATACGATAGAAACAGCATCGTTGTTAAGATCTTCCGCCCTGATTTACCGTAAACAAACAATACCTTTTCTTGTCGCGTGCGAGTAAAATGTTACATTGATCTTTTTTATTGTCTGATGACAAGGATGTCAAGACCGCCCATAGTAAGACGATCGCAAGATTTAGAGGGGAGCACATTGCCGATCCCCGTGCCGAAAGAGAATAAAGAGAGCCGCATAGTAAAGCGGTCTGATTTAAAGGCTTTGGTGCCCCGCGATGTGCCCGTAGCCCTTGCTGTCCCGGAGGAATCGAAAATTGCCCGGAAGTTTTACAGCCCGCAAACCGGTTTCAAAGGGATCACTAAGCTACGGCAAGAGCTGCCCGACGAGAATTATAAGAAATTGCAAGAGTGGTATAGCCGGCAAGAGGTCGTTCAGATTAATGCGCCGCACCTATCCCGCAAACGAGACCCTGCTATACCGATCCGACAGCCTCTCGATACCTACGTAATTGATCTGCTATTCTTTCCGGCGTATGCTAAGTATAACGACGGCTACCAAGCATTTTTAACAGGGATGGAGAACACGTTGCGCGTCGGATATATTATACCGATGCGGGATAAGTCCGCGGCGTCGACCTTAGCCGCCTTTATACAGCTGCAAAATAAGGCGCCGAGACCAATTTTTAAGATTCAAAGCGACCGCGGCTCAGAATTCACTAATAGCCTGTTAAGAGAATATTTCGAGAATCAGTTTATCGAGCATCAGATTGCGGACACAGCCGACCATCGCGCGCAAGGGCGCATAGAAGCATTTAACAAGCAAATGCGGCGGCTGATCACGAGCTACTGCATCGCGAATAATACGGCTCGATTTATAGATGTCCTGCCCGAGCTGGAATATAATTATAATAATACGGTGCACTCTGCGACCGGCTATATGCCTGCCGAGACCAACGAGAGTCACTATAAGCTTATAGTGCAAAAAGAAGATGCGAAATTCAAGAAATCGATAGCTTATTTGGATCAGATTCAGCCGGGCATGTCAGTAAGGCTACGGATCGAGAAGACGCCATTCGCTAAGGGCGGTAACAATTGGAGCCGGATCGTCTATACTGTCGCCGGGCGCGAGGGCTATAAGTTTATGCTAACTGATCCGGACGGCAATCGCGTAGAGGGTCGCTTTGCATTTCACGAGCTATTCCCAGTCCAAGCTGTGGATTACCTAATGGCGCCCACAGTAGACGCATTAGAAGCGGCAAAGGACGAGGCGCGCGTCGATGCGCAATTGCGTAGAGAGGGCATAGAAGCCGCCGCGACTGTGCCGCAAGGCACTCTATTAGAAGATCGCGTGCAAAAAGAGAAACGCGTAAATAAAGAATTACAGCGGCTAGTAACAGCCGCCGAGCCTAAGCTATCCGGCGGCGTGAATAGCCAACGATGGTATAAGTCGTTCTCTAATCAAACTGAGAGCTATAAAGCGCCGGAAACCAAAGCTACATTAAGAAGTAGTAGAAAAGTAGCAACGGTAGCGCCGGTAGCTAATGGCGATCGAAAAGCGACTTTGAGACCACGAAAGTAGTAGGCGCCGCGGTGCTTTCGTAGCCGCCAAATCGCGCCCTTTGCGAATCAGACCGCGCCGCTTTGTAGTAGCGTAGAACTACTCTATACGCGCACGGATGCAAAGCATGACTAGTGGAGCCTCACGGGAACGCGCGCCGGCTCTCAGAATGTAGCGGACACCTCGATTTTCGGGCACTTGTGCCTATGGCGAATTTGCACTTCTTGCCACGGTTGAGTTAGCTAGTCAAACTAGCACCAACATGCCCGGAATCAAGTTGTGAGCACGTAGCAATTGAGAGCGCGCCGAGATCGGCTTCCTGTCCAAAGTTATGCGGGGAAAACGGAAGGGGGGGTCTCCGCGAAGTCGCGATCGCCGGTGTTATCGAGTCGGGACTCGGGACTCGGGACTCGGGACTCGGGACTCGGGACTCGGAACTCGGGAAATTGCAACTTGCAAGCCGGTCAGTCGCTCAGCGGCTGGTCAGTCATATACACATATATATGCATTCAAGTTTTTGTTCGCAATTTGTCCACAAAATGACCACAAACCCGGTAGCCCCGATGTCCACAAATGTCCACAAAATGCCACCTTTACGGTATCCCCCCTGTCACGTTCTGTCACCTTAACCGGTATCCCCCCTGTCACGTTCTGTCACCTTAACCGGTATCCCCCCTGTCACCCATGAATGATAAATTAAATAAAATAAAACAGTCGGTTCACATCCGCGATTGGTCGATCGATCGAAAAACACATAAAAAACTACTTTGTGGCATGCTATACGTTTTCGGACTCGCCGCAATGCGATGACGCCGAATATGTCGGTGACGCCGGTATATATATGTATATGTCGATAAATGAGAAAACAAAAAGAAAAACAAGCGGACGATTTCAGGACTTTTCAGGACGATGGGGAAGAATTTCAGGACTTTTCAGGACTTTTCAGGACAATTTGCATATGTGTATAAGTATATACCATAGAAAAATACTACTTTATGGCATGCTACATGTTTTCGGACTCGCCGCGATGTGATGACCCCGAATGTGTCGGTGACGCCGGTATATATATGTATATGTCGTCATATAGAAAAAAAACAAAAAAAAACAAAAATTCAAAGTTGTGCGGGATTACACACACGGAGGTTCGGACATATATACGAAATATACACATGACTAAATCGTTATTGTTTTCATAGAACTCGCATGTTGTTTGCATGTATCTTGCATAGTGGGCGGGGCGCACTGTTTCACACTAAGGTCAATCGATTTTCATAGAGTCTCAGACTGATAACAATAAGATAAATAATAAACTACTTTATAATTAATAAAAACTACTTTAAACTACTCAACTACCTATGTTAAACTACGCAACTTAATACCGGAAACTACGCCATTAATACCAAAACTACGCAACTACGCAAGTTTTTCACTTCTCTAATTTTTTTCCCCGCCAACTTCTAAACTTTTTCAGAAAGTTGCGTAGTTGCGTAGTTTTGGTATTAAATGTGTAGTTTTCGGTATTAAAAGCGATCAGATCAGGCGAAGCCTCTTTCAGGCGAAGCCTCTTTCAGGCGAAGCCTCTTTCAGGCGAAGCCTCTTTCTCAAACCCAAAAACCGCCGATATAAATTCCTTTTTTAACCTTTTTTTCCACTCAAGATCCCCCCTGCTAAATAATTTCCGCGTCGCACTCCCTCGAGGACGAATTATTAATTCTGCCTCGACACGGACGCGATTGCCGCTAATGACTCAGCTACCCTAACCCCCACAGACCTCTCTAGATCCATTTTTAGCGTCGTGGCTCCCCTAAGACGACCGCTCGCCCGTGGGCGTCGCGCGAAAATCGAATTTCCCTCTGGATCAATTCCGGTACTTAACCTCCGACAAATGCAGTCCGAGTCAGAAGGTGGGACCCGGTCCCGCCCGGTCCCGCGACGAAATCGCGCCAGGGACGCCCCAGAACGATACAGAATGCCGCGCGAGGGCGAGCGCATCGCCGCAAGCTCGATTTCAAGCGCCGTCGACGCTCCAGTGCGAAGAGTCGGCCGAAAATTTGATCCAGCGCTAGCCGGTCCCGCCCGGTCCCGCGACGCGCGCAATCGATGCGTACTGGCGCGCATGGACATAGCAGGGCCTGCGCACCCCCGAAATCCGCTTTTCGGAGCCGGAACAGCGCAGGAAGGTACCCGACGGCCAAAATTCGATCCTGCACGCGCCCTGACATCTTTCCGCGCGCCCACGCCGCGGCGCATGCGCGGAACGATAGCATAAGCATTTAAGATGTAGGCAAAGTCTTCCGCACGCTTTGCGTATGCGACGGGCCGCGAGGACCCAGCCGACCCCGAAAATTCGATCCTGCATGGACCTGCACATCTTTCCGCGCGCCCTCGCCTCGAGCTCCGCAGCCCCGCACATCGATGCTATAGCTATATGCATTCAAGATTCTGTTTAAGCGATTCGCAAGCTCTGTGCATGCGCCTGGCCGCGAGAACCTTGCCCCTCCCGGGCCTCCCTCTCAACAATATTATATATAATTCATCTCCTCTAATCTCAACCTGCTCCGGCCTCCCTTTATTTCCTCAGTACATTAATATTCCTCTAGTTATATTCCTCTAGCCGGCCAGCGGTAGCTGGACTGGCCGTCAGCCGGCCAGCTTCCAACCAGAAAGCTGTTCGCGATCGGCCAGGCCGCTGGCCAGTGCCCTATAGGCCTACTGTGACAGCCGCGAGGGCGTCCGCGAGGCTTCGCCGTACTTAGTGCTCCGCAGGAGCACGGATCTTGTCTCAAACCCAAAAACCGCCGATATAAATTCCTTTTTTAACCTTTTTTTCCACTCAAGATCCCCCCTGCTAAATAATTTCCGCGTCGCACTCCCTCGAGGACGAATTATTAATTCTGCCTCGACACGGACGCGATTGCCGCTAATGACTCAGCTACCCTAACCCCCACAGACCTCTCTAGATCCATTTTTAGCGTCGTGGCTCCCCTAAGACGACCGCTCGCCCGTGGGCGTCGCGCGAAAATCGAATTTCCCTCTGGATCAATTCCGGTACTTAACCTCCGACAAATGCAGTCCGAGTCAGAAGGTGGGACCCGGTCCCGCCCGGTCCCGCGACGAAATCGCGCCAGGGACGCCCCAGAACGATACAGAATGCCGCGCGAGGGCGAGCGCATCGCCGCAAGCTCGATTTCAAGCGCCGTCGACGCTCCAGTGCGAAGAGTCGGCCGAAAATTTGATCCAGCGCTAGCCGGTCCCGCCCGGTCCCGCGACGCGCGCAATCGATGCGTACTGGCGCGCATGGACATAGCAGGGCCTGCGCACCCCCGAAATCCGCTTTTCGGAGCCGGAACAGCGCAGGAAGGTACCCGACGGCCAAAATTCGATCCTGCACGCGCCCTGACATCTTTCCGCGCGCCCACGCCGCGGCGCATGCGCGGAACGATAGCATAAGCATTTAAGATGTAGGCAAAGTCTTCCGCACGCTTTGCGTATGCGACGGGCCGCGAGGACCCAGCCGACCCCGAAAATTCGATCCTGCATGGACCTGCACATCTTTCCGCGCGCCCTCGCCTCGAGCTCCGCAGCCCCGCACATCGATGCTATAGCTATATGCATTCAAGATTCTGTTTAAGCGATTCGCAAGCTCTGTGCATGCGCCTGGCCGCGAGAACCTTGCCCCTCCCGGGCCTCCCTCTCAACAATATTATATATAATTCATCTCCTCTAATCTCAACCTGCTCCGGCCTCCCTTTATTTCCTCAGTACATTAATATTCCTCTAGTTATATTCCTCTAGCCGGCCAGCGGTAGCTGGACTGGCCGTCAGCCGGCCAGCTTCCAACCAGAAAGCTGTTCGCGATCGGCCAGGCCGCTGGCCAGTGCCCTATAGGCCTACTGTGACAGCCGCGAGGGCGTCCGCGAGGCTTCGCCGTACTTAGTGCTCCGCAGGAGCACGGATCTTGTCTCAAACCCAAAAACCGCCGACCGAAATTCCTTTTTAACCTTTTTTTCCACTCAAGATCCCCCCTGCTAAATAATTTCCGTGTCACACTCCCTCGAGGCAGAATTATTAATTCTGCCTCGACACAGACGCGATTGATGGACATTACACAGCTGCCCGAACCCCCACAGACCCTCTACATCCATTTTTAGCGTCCTGGCTCCCTAAGACGACCGCTCTCCCGTGGGCGTCGCGCGAAAATCGAATTTCCCTCTGGATCAATTCCGGTACTTAACCTCCGACACATGCAGTCCGAGTCAGAAGGTGGGACCCGGTCCGCCCGGTCCCGCGACGAAATCGCGCCAGGGACGCCCCAGAACGATACAGAATGACGCGCGAGCGCGAGCGCATCGCGGCAGGCTCGATTTCGGGCACCCTCGACGCTCCAGTGCGAAGAGTCGGCCGAAAATTTGATCCGGCCGGTTCCGGCCGGTCCCGCGACGTGCGCAATCGATGCGTACGGGCGCGCATAGACATAGCAGGACCTGCGCACTCCAGCGATCCGCTTTTCGGAGCCGGAACAGCGCAGGAAGGCTCCCGGTGGCAAAAATTCGATCCTGCACAGCCCCGGACATCTTTCCGCGCGCCCGCGCCGCGGCACATGCGCGGAAGAATAGCATAAGCATTTGAGATGTAGAAGAAGCCTTCCGCACGCTTTGCGTATGCGCCGGGCCGCGAGGACCCAGCCGACCCCGAAAATTCGATCCTCTACAGACCTGAAGACCTTTTCTTGCGCGCTCGCATCCTCGCGCATGCGCATCGCTACAATATTCATTTCACATTTTTTTGAAGCCTTCCACAAGCTTTGAAGACGCGGAAGAGCACGACAACCCAGCCGACGGTAAAAAATCGATTCTGAACAGACCCGGACATCTTTCCGTGCGCCAACGCCGCGGCGCATGCGCGGAACAATATGATAAGCATTTCAGATGTAGACAAAGCCTTCCGCACGCATTGCAGATGTGCCGGGCCGCGAGCCGACGCCGAAAATTCGATCCTGGACGGACCTGCACAGCTTTCCGCGCGCCCTCGCATCCTCGCGCGTGCGCATCGCTACAATAGTAATTTGAGATCTTTGTTAAGCTTTTCGCGAGCTCCGAGGACGCGACAGGGCGCGAGAATCCAGCCGACCCCGAAAATTCGATCCTGCATGGACCTGCACGTCTTTCCGCGCGCCCTCGCCTCCGCAGCCCCGCACATCAATGCTATATGCATTCGATCGCGAGATTCTGTTTAAGCGATTCGCAAGCTCTGTGCATGCGCCTGGCCGCGACAACCTCGCCCCTCCCGGGCCTCCTTCCCAACAATATTATAATTAATCTCTTCTCAATCTGCTCCACCCTAGCCTTTATTTCCTCAGTAAATTAATATTCCTCTAGCCGGCCAGCGCTAGCTGGACTGGCCGTCAGCCAGCCAGCTTCCAGCCAGCTGCAGAAAGCTGTTCGCGATCGGCCAGGCCGCTGGCCAGTCGCTGAGTGCCCTATACATAGGCCTACTATGACAGCCGCGAGGGCGTCCGCGAGGCTTCGCCGTACTTAGTGCTCCGCAGGAGCACGGATCTTGTCTCAAACCCAAAAACCGCCGACCGAAATTCCTTTTTTAACCTTTTTTTCTACTCGAGATCCCCCCTGCTAAATAATTTCCGTGTCACACTCCCTCGAAGCAGAATTATTAATTCTGCCTCGACACGGACGCGATTGATGGACATTACACAGCTGCCCGAACCCCCACAGACCTCTCTAGATCCATTTTTAGCGTCCTGGCTCCCCTAAGACGACCGCTCGCCCGTGGGCGTCGCGCGAAATCGAATTTCCCTCTGGATCAATTCCGGTACTTAACCTCCGACAAATGCAGTCCGAGTCAGAAGGTGGGACCCGGTCCCGCCCGGTCCCGCGACGAAATCGCGCCAGAGAGACCCCAGAACGATACACAATGACGCGCGACGGCGAGCGCATCGCCGCAAGCTCGATTTCAAGCGCCGTCGGCGCTCCAGTGCGAACAGTCGGCCGAAAATTTGATCCGGCCGGTTCCGCCCGGTCCCGCGACGCGCGCAATCGATGCGTACTAGCGCGCATAGACATAGCAGCGCCTCCGCACCCCCGAAATCCGCTTTTCGGAGCCGGAATAGCGCAAGAAGGTACCGGACATCAAAAATTCGATCCTTCACAGGCCTGGACATCTTTCCGCGCGCCCGCGCCGCGGCGCATGCACGGAACAATAGTATAAGCATTTGAGATGTAGAAGAAGACTTCCGCACGCTTTGCGTATGCGCCGGGCCGCGAGGACCCAGCCCACCCCGAAAATTCGATCCTGGACGGACATGTGCATCTTTCCCCGCGCCCTCGCATCCCCACGCATGCCCATCGCTACAGTATTCATTTGAGATCTAAACGAAGCCTTCCGCGACCTCTGTGGCCGCGACAAAGCACGAAAACCCAACCGACGCCAAATTTGCGATCCTGGACACTGGGAAAGGCTACACGGGGCGTAACCGGTTTAAGCTCACAGCGAGCCGCAACAGTTCCGAGGGGCCCCCCCCGGACCCCCCCAGGACCCCCCCAGGCCCCCCCCAGGCCCCCCCGGCCCCCCCCGGGCTCCGGACAGACCTGCACATATTTCTGCGCGCCCTCGCCTCCGCAGCCCTGCACATCGGTGCTATATGCGTTCGAGATTCTGTTTAAGCGATTTGCAAGCTCTGTGCATGCGCCTGGCCGCGAGAACCTCGCCCCTCCCGGGCCTCCTTCCCAACAATATTATATAATTAATCTCCTCTCAATCTGCTCCACCCTTTATTTCCTCAGTACATTAATATTCCTCTAGCCGGCCAGCGCTAGCTGGACTGGCCGTCAGCCAGCCAGCTTCCGAGTCCAGCCAGAAAGCTGTTCGCGATCGGCCAGGCCGCTGGCCAGTCTCAAACCCAAAAACCGCCGACCGAAATTCCTTTTTTAACCTTTTTTTCCACTCAAGATCCCCCGTGCCAAATAATTTCCGTGTCACATTCCCTCGAGACAGAATTATTAATTCTGCCTCGACACAGACGCGATTGATGGACATTACACAGCTGCCCGAACCCCCACAGACCCCTCTAGATCCATTTTTAGCGTCCTGGCTCCCCTAAGACGACCGCTCTCCCGTGCACGTCGCGCGAATTTCGAATTTCCCTCTGGATCAATTCCGTTACTTAACCTCCGACAAATGCAGTCCAAGTCAGAACGTGCACGTGGAACCCGGTCCCGCCCGGTCCCGCGACGAAATCGCGCCAGGGACGCCCCAGAACGATACAGAATGCCGCGCGAGGGCGAGCGCATCGCCGCAAGCTCGATTTCGGGCGCCCTCGACGCTGCAGTCCGAACAGTACGCCGAAATTTGATCCTCCCGGTTCCGGCCGGTCCCGCGACGCGCGCAATCGATGCGTACTGGCGCGTATAGACATAGCACGGCCTGCGCACCCCCGAAATCCGCTTTTCGGAGCCGGAACAGCGCAGGAAGGTACCCGACGGCAAAAATTCGATCCCACACGGCCCCGGACATCTTTCCGCGCGCCCACGCCGCGGCGCACGCGCGGAACGATAGCATAAGCATTTAAGATGTAGAAGAAGACTTCCGCACAGTTTACGGATGTGCCGGGCCGCGAGGACCCAGCCGACCCCGAAAATTCGATCCTGGACGGACCTGCACGTCTTTCCGCGCGCCCTCGCAGAAGCGCGGCCCTGCAGGCATGTACCAGCACTTGAGAATCTCCGGCACGTCTTGACCGCCCTCCGCATCGCGCCTGTATCGCATAGCTCTTGGTCGCACTCCCTCGAGCCAGAATTATTAATTCTGCCTCGACACGGACGCGATTGCTGCTGGTAACACACCCACCCGAACCCCCACAAACCTCTCTACATCCATTTTTAGCGTCGTGGCTCCCCTAAGACGACCGCTCTCCCGTAGGCGTCCCGCGAAAATCGAATTTCCCTCTGAATCAATTCCGGTACTTAACCTCCGACAAATGCAGTCCAAGTCAGAACGTGGAACCCGGTCCCGCCCGGTCCCGCGACGAAATCGCGCCAGGGACGCCCCAGAACGATACAGAATGCCGCGCGAGGGCGAGCGCATCGCCGCAAGCTCGATTTCGGGCGCCCTCGACACTCCAGTGCGAAGACTCCGCCGAAAATTTGATCCAGCCGGTCCGGCCCGGTCCGCGACGCGCGCAATCGATGCGCACTGGCGCGCATAGACATAGCAGGGCCTGCGCACCCCGAAATCCGCTTTTCGGATGCCGAACAGCGCAGGAAGGTACCCGATCGCGCGACGGCAAAAATTCGATCCTGCACAGCCCCGGACATCTTTCCGCGCGCCCACGCGCGGCGCATGCGCGGAACAATAGCATAAGCATCTGAGATGTAGACAAAGCCTTCCGCACGCTTTGCCGATGCGCGGGCCGCGGGACCCAGCCCACCCCGAAAATTCGATCCTCTACAGACCCCGCGGGGACCCAGCCGACCCCGAAAATTCGATCCTTCACGGACCTGCACATCTTTCCGCGCGCCCTCGCGTCCTCGCGCATGCGCATCGCCACAATATTCAGTTGAGATTTTATCAAAGCCTTCCACAGACTTCGAAGACGCGAAAGAGCACGAGAACCCAGCCGACGGCAAAAATTCGATCCTGCACGGGCCCGGCCATCTTTCCGCGCGCCCACGCTGCGGCGCATGCGCGGAACAATAGCATAAGCATTTAAAATGTAGAAGAAGACTTCCGCACGGTCTCTAAATGCACCAGGCCGCGAGGACCCAGCCGACCCCGAAAATTCGATCCTGTACGGACCTGAACATCTTTCCGCGCGCCCTCGCATTCTCGCGCATGCGCATCGCCACAATATTCATTTGAGATTTTATCAAAGCCTTCCACAAGCTTCGAAGACACGAAAGAGCACGAGAACCCAGCCGACGGCAAAAATTCGATCCTGCACGGACCCGGACATCTTTCCGCGCGCCCACGCCGCGGCGCATGCGCGGAACAATAGCATACGCATTTGAGATGTAGACAAAGCATTCCGCACGCTTTACAGATGCGCCGGGCCGCGGGGACCCAGCCGACCCCGAAAATTCGATCCTTCACGGACCTGCACAGCTTTCCGCGCGCCCTCGCATCCTCATGCATGGGCATCGCTACAATATTCATTTGAGAGCTTTTCAAAGCGTAGCGCAAGCTCCAAGGGCGCGACAGGGCGCGAGAACCCAGCCGACCCGAAAATTCGATCCTGCATGGACCTGCAGGTTTTTCCTCGCGCCCTCGCCTCCGCAACCCTGCACATTGATACTATATGCATTCGAGTTTCTTTTTAAGCGATTCGCAAGCTCTGTGCATGCGCCTGGCTGCGATCGCGAGAACCTCGCCCCTCCCGGGCCTCAAATATTATATATTTATTCTCCTCTCAATATGCTTTACCTGTTAAAAGCAAGCCAGTCCAACTCTTCCCCTAATTATTAATTCCTTCTCCTAATTAATTACATTCCTCTCTAGCTGGCCAGCCAGGCCTCTGGCCGCCAGCTTCCAGCCAACCAGCTGTTCGGCCGGGCCGCTGGCCAGCTGCAGTGCGCTACGCCTACTGTGACAGCCGTGCGCGCGCGAGGGCGGCCGCGAGGCTTCGCCGTACTTAGTGCTCCGCAGGAGCACGGATCTTGTTGCGTAGTTTTCATGCGTAGTTACGTTAAATTGCGTAGTCTACCGGGAGTCCGCATGCATTTAGGTGCGAGACTATTGCGTAGCCTATAAAACGGTCGTGTTTCAGTGCGAAACTATCGCGTAGCTTCCCTTGTAGTATGCCGGCGCTCTTTTCAGTAGAGAAAGCATGGTATATATCATAGAATCATATTGATATTAATAAGAAACTACTTTATAATATATAAACTACTTGAAACTACTCATCTTACCATGAAAAACTACGCAATTCGAAACCAAAACTACGCAAACGAAACCAAAACTACGCAACTACGCAAGTTTTTCACTTTTCTAAATTTTCCCGCCCCGAGTTTCAAACTTTTTCTGAAAGTTGCGTAGTTGCGTAGTTTTGGTATCTTTTCAGTAGTTCCCGGTATTAAATTGCGTAGTTTCTTTGAGTAGTTGCGGTAAATTGCGTAGTTTCTATGTGTAGCCGCACGATCTCGATGCGAAACTCATGCATTTACGTGCTAATCAGTAAGGTGTTACAGGTGTTACAGGTCTATCCCAAAGTTTCCTATCCCCCACCCCTCCTAGGGCAAAGTTTGGGATGAACCTGTAACACCTGTAACACTGACCTAATTCAGTAAGAACCTATTAAAACAACAAAATATCAGTCTTAGTATATCATAATAATATCAGTAGTAATTATTTTTGTATTATAACGATCAATTTCGTATCGTTTTCAGTGCGAAACTATTCACTATCACATATTTTCGATGCGCGCGAAATGTTTTATGCAGCACACGATAATTGTTTACGTTGTTACAGGTGTTACAGGTCTTGCCCAAACTCGGAACCAAGACCCCACTCCTAGGGCGGACTTTGGGATAAACCTGTAACACCTGTAACACTGAATAAGACCAATTAAAATACAAAAGAATCAATCATAATATATCATAGATCTACTTTGTTTTATAGAGAGCCGCATACAGAACGTTCCATGCAGCTCATGGTAGTTGTTTTTGATAAAACGGCGCGTGATCGTCGCTTTTATATTGAAAATTCAGAACAACACACATATACAACGCCCGGCTTTTAGACTGAGGCAAGTTATAATTAAACTAAGTTGAGTCACACCTAAACTATAATGAATCTCACGAGATATATAAGTCTACTCATCGAGAATATAGCTAAACTTCACATAAACTATACATATTTCACATATTTTATTAAAAAGAAGCTATAACCCACGATAAAATAAATTTTTTTTTTAAGATCTACGGTGGGCGTGCCCACTCGTAGTACACAACGAGGATACAAGTCACGGTATCGGGAATCACAGGGATAAAATAAATACATATCACAGATAAAATACACACATATTCACGATAGATATATTATAAATACAGGTTATATACTAACGAGATCAATTTAAATAAGCCGAGGTCTAAAAGCCGGGCGTTGTATATGTGTTCTGCTGTACCTGAGTTTTCATCTTTTGTCCTTGACCGGGTCCGGACTTTCCCATCGAAATCGAGCTCAATTGCAAGCTTGCCATCGGCTAGGTCGCGACAAATGCATATGTACAACTCAATATCATTCTACGACAGGTCTTCCGCTGGGTCTCGACAACTTCGAATACGGCGATCGCGAGCGTCCCATACTGTGCGTTCAATTGCAAGGCATCATCGATATCAATATGTGTCAATCACGCGACGGCGCCAATACGGCGCCAATACTACATTATAAATTAAACATTAATTATGCATTCAATGACATGATTAATCCCCTTTCGGACAGGGCCATCCAGTGCCGCGCCATCGGTATCTACGGTATCCTCTAAAACTGCTTGCATTTGATGTTAATGAAAAGTTTATAGTTATAATTAATTGAATCCTTTCGCAGCTCGCGAGTGCGACGGCCGTGCTTATGAGCATCGTAGCAGCGGTGGCGACTGCAGCTGTGCGCACGTGAGCCGGAGTCCCTTCAGCTTTAATTCGAACCCTTCAGCTTTAATTTAACTTGTGAGAGGCTCTAGAATAAAGTGTTTCTGCACATGGTCGTGCACGTGCACACACCCGTGCTCATGAAGGCACGAACACGGGACTCGGTGCTCGGCCCGGCGGCCAGCTGCAGGCCTGGGCCCAGGGTGCACTGCGGCAGCTGCGTGCACGCGGCGCCAGCGCGCTCCCAGAGATCTAGAGGCACCAGCTCTCATAATCAAGCTCACCAGAGAGATCTAAGGCGCTGCTGGGCACCCTCGCTCTGCATCCAAAGTTCAGAAATAAAACGAAACAACAAGCAGGGGGCCCATGATCACGCGAGGGAAAAGGAAACGCTGCGGGGTACGCCCCTCTGCTGCGCCGCGGCCCCCATCCGAGCCAGCGAGGGGGGCCGGGAGTTGGGGGGGGAGGGGACCGCGGGGGCGGGGCCGGGGACGATGGGGGCCGAGGCGCGGCGGGAGGGGAGGGGCCCCGGGGCGGGCGGGAGGGCCCCCAGGCTGTCGGAGCTGCTCGCCCCGCTTCCGCTGCCGCCCCGCGAGCGCGCGGAGAGCGACCCGGGCGTGCGCGCCCGGGCCCCTCCCCGCCGCCGCTGCTGCGCGCCGACAGGGCCCCCGGGTGCGCGCCTCGGGCGGGGCGGCGGCGGGGGCGGGGGCGCCTCGCCTCGGGAGGCTCCGGCGCCCTTCCCCGGGCGCGGGCCACGGCGCGCCTCACGTCCTCGAAGAAGCCCCGCACCGCCTCCGCGACCTGAGCGCGCGAAAATGTGAGGCAGGAATTCGAATCACAGAAGCTAAGAAGACGTCCTACGCGCCTCCTCGGGCCTCATGCCGCCCTCGCCCGCAGCGTCGGCCGCGGGGCCGGGCCGGGGCCGGGACCGGCGACGGCGTCGACGAGGGAGGGCAGGGTCGTCCACACGAGCCGCGAGCCCGAGGCCGGCGCCCCCGGCCCCGCCCCGGCCCCGGCCCCGGGCAGGGGCGGGAGAGCGCTCTCCGACGCCGGCCGCGCCACCTGCGCGCGCGCCCGACGGTCAACGTTCGCCAGGCTGTTCCCGATCGATGGAAGCGCAGGGAAGGCCGGAGGCGCGACTAGCTGTAGCACGACGAAGCCTGCTGCTCGCGCTATTGCGATAAATTAAATTACGAGTGCATTCCGACGTTAACGCACCTGGGTGACGGTGCCGTCGGGGGCGACCGCCTCGTCGAGGAACGATCGCCTGAACGCCTGCGCCATGCTCCGCCCCGCCCCTTCGCCCAGCGCCCCCGGGGCCCCCAAGGGCCGGCCGCCCCGCCCCCGGCGCCGGCGCCGGCCGCCTCGTCGCGCTCGGCGTAGTAGCGCGCCACCGCGAGCCGCACCATCGCCTGCCGGCGGCCGGGGGGTCAGGAAGAAGCTGGGAGGATGCGGGGCAGGGTAGCTGCAGGCAGGGCGTGGCAGGGCAGGAGGCGGGGTAGCTGCAGGGCGGAGGGAAGCAGGGCGGAGCGGGGGGAGGGCGGGGGCGGGGGCGGGGGCGGGGGCGGGGCAGGTGGCCGGCTATCACGGCGGGTCGGGAAGAAGCGAGGAGTATGCCGTGCGGGGCGGGGCGGGCGGGGCAGGGCGCGCCTCCTCGAACTCGGCGGGGTTGAGCTCCTCCATCGCGTCCGCCCCGAAGTCGTCCGCCTCCGTCACGTCTGGCCCGGCGGCGCCGCTTTCTCTCAGAGACCCGAGGCAGGAAAAGGGGGGAAGGGGGGGGGAGGCGCTTTCTCAGAGGCCAGAGGCGAGGCGAGGTGGGGGGCGCGGGAGGGGGCCGGGGCGGGCGGGGCGGGGCGGGCCCGCACCGTCGTCGATGGTGGGGTCCGCCTGCGCAGTCGCGAACGCCTGCCGCCGCCGGCCCCGCCTGAGAGGGCGGCCCCCCTCGCCTCGCCCCCTCTAGACGGAGGTTTGCGCATGCACCAGCGGCCCCCAGGGCGGCGGCGGCGCGCACGCGCTGCACCTCGATGCCGCCGCTTTATGGTTCAGAACGCTAAGAGTCCTAGGAACGGTCCCCGCGCGACGCACGTGCTGGACGTCGACGTCGGTGAGGGTCCGATTGTTGAGCAGGTTCAGGTCCTGCGGGGGCCCCGCCCCGCTCAGGTCACGGAGCGCCTTCGCGAGGACGGGAGGCGCGAGGTGGCGGGAGGGAGGCGGGGGCGGGAGGCGAGGCGGCGGCGGCGGCCGCGGGGCGGCGGGGCGGACCTGGAACATGGTGAGGAACTCGCGCACGCTGACCTGCCGCCCGCCCCCGCGCGCGTCAGCGCCGGGGCCCGCTCGCCGCGGACGTTCCCTCTTCATGAAATATCGGGAGCCCCTCTAGGACCGTCTCTGCGCAGCAGGCGGGCCCGGGCCGAGGCGGGCACCGAGGAGTTCTTGTGGGAGCCGTGCAGGCGCGCCGCGTACCCGTCCAGCCCGCAGTACTGCCCGAACGAGGCGAGGGTGAGGCCCCGGGCGGGAGGGGAGGGGCGCAGGGGGCGGGGCGACCTTCTCGAAGAGGGCGCGGACGAGGGGCCGCTCCCCCCCGATCGCCTCCTACGGCAGAGAGGGCCCGGATCCGTCACTTGGGCGCTCCCTCCATCTCAGGCGGGAGCCCGAGGGGGCGGGGGCGGGCCTGGACGAGGGGCCGCTTCACGAGGCGCCGGAACTCCTGCACGTCGTCCCTGCCCCCGAGCCCATCGGGCCGGGCCGCGGAGCGCGGCCTCGGGCGAGGAGCTCGCTCTGGCGGGGGGCACCAGCGGGCGTGGGGCAGAACGTCGCGCTCCATGAGCAGCGCCAGACGCTCCCCAAGCGAGGACCCCTCCACCGCCTGCCTCGAAGGGGGCCGATCGGACGGGGCGGGGCGGGGCGGGCGGGCGGGAGGCGGGGCGGGGGCGCGCGTATTTGATGTCCGCGAGGCGGCAGACCGCCTGCATGAACTGCGCCAGGCCCTGTACACGCAGCCCCGCGAGTGAGCCGGGGTACGGGGCGGGCAGGCCGGTGGAGGGGGCCGGGGGCGGGGCGCGGGCTCACGAGGGTGAGCTTGTTCGCCGTCTCGAGCATCGCCATTGTCTGCCGGCCCGGCGCCGCGCGGCGCGTGATCATGAGGGGCGCGCGGGGGGCCCAGGCGGCGCCCTCGCCGCGAAGTAGCGCTAGCAGCGCACCGCGTTCTCGTCCTCGGCCTTGGCCAGGCTCCCCTGTGAACCGTTGAACAGCCCCGCCCCGGTCAGCGCCGGGCGGGGCGGGGCGGGGCGGCACGGAAAAGCTGGAAATCAGAAGAGGGGCGCGGCGGACCTTGTTTGCCATGAGGAAGATGAGGTTGGCGCGGGGGCGGGTGAGGGCCAGCGGGCCGGGCGGGCCCTTGGTCCGCGGCGCGATCAGGCGGCAGTCCTGCGTGGCGAGCCCCTCGCGGATATCAGAGCCGTGCTGAGCTCGAGGGCGGGCGGCGCCGGGCGGCGCGCGCGCCTGGACAAAGGCGTCGAACTCTGCGCGGGCGCGGGCGCGGGTGCGAGCGCGGGTGAGCGTTCGAAGACTGCCGGGCGGGGCGGGGCCGGGCCGGGGCACGGGGCGGCCCGGCGGGGCGGGGGCGGGGCGCACCGCGCTTGGACATGGAGTGCAGATCCTCCGCGTCCAGCTGAAGGGAGGCGGGGGGAGGGGAGGGAGGGGGTGTCGGGGGAGGGGCAAGCGCGGGCAGGCGGGTGGGGCGGGGGAAGGCGCGGAGGGCATGGGGGCGAGGGGGCGGCACCCTTTTGGAGCCCGGACGGCGATGCTCTTGACCTGAGACGAGCGGGGGTCGGTCAAAATTTAGGAGGAGGGGGGGGGGGGGGGGGGAGGAGGAGGAGGGGGGAAGGGTGGGGGGAAAAGGGGCGCGGGGCGGGACGCTTGGTGCCGGGCCGGGGACCCTTGGAGACGGGCGACGGAGATGGGCCGCGGGGCGGGACGCCTGGCTCTAGCGGGGCCCTTGGACGGGCGGCGGGCCTAGGGCGGGCGGGCGGGCGGGCGGGGCGGAGCGGGGCGGGCGGGCGCGCCTGGCCGCTGTCGAGCTTGGCGTAGAAGCGGTAGATCGTCCGCAGCGGGATGTAGTAGCTGGGAGGGGGGGGGGGGGGGGGGCAGTAAAGGGGGGGGGGGGTGTCGCGAGTCAGAAACAGACGGGCGGCGGACGAAGTGCGTCTGAGGAGATCACTAGATGGCATCGTTAAGGGGGGGGGGGAACAGAGGGGGTGGGGCAGAGGGGGGGGTAGAGTCTCTCTCCCACGACAGTCCCTCTGGATTTACGCACTCGCGGTGCAGAGTCGGCTTCAGCTGCGCGGCGAGTCAGTGCATGTACCCCCAAGGCGGCTTCGGCAACCCGGTAGCCCCCGCGCACCTCCGCGAGCTCCTCCTCGGGGCTCATCGGTACCCAGCTCTCCAGGTTCAGGCCTGGGGGTGCGATAAGAAAGGGGTACACGGAGTTTCTGGGGGTTGAGGGGTAGAGGGGCGTGCCGACGGGCTTCTGGGGCTTGAACGCGCGTCCCTTCAGGACCTCCTCTGCAAGCGAAAGGGGGTACGGGATCAGCGACGGATTTTCAAGGCGTAGGACGCAGGACGCGCACCCATCTTCGCGAGGCGCCACTGCTCTCCGAAATCGTCGACGATCTGCCGGGCGAAGGGGGGGGAGGGGGGGTAGTGAGAGGGAGGTGAAAGGCTCAGGGGGTACGGGGAAGGGGGCACCTTGCGGGCGACCTTTTGCGGCGGGGACGGCTCCTTGCGGCTCCTCCGGGGGTCGACGGGGGGCGGGTCGGGCCCGAGCGCGAGGTCGGCCCCAGAGCGCTGCCAGCCTGCGCGCGCGCCGGCGGATCGCGGAACCCGGGAGGAATGAGGGGGAGAAGGGCCCGGGGGAGGGTCGAACCGGGGTCCCAGAACCTGATCGATCGCGGGGGGCGTCAGCTTAGGGGCGGGGGCGGGGGCGGGGGCGGGGGCGGGGCGGACGGGCGGTCGCGGCGGATGTGGTCGAGGGCCTCGCGGAAGGTAAGGGCCGCGCGGGCGTCGTCCGAGTTGTGCGCGAGGCTCAGCAGCACCCGCCCCGCACCCTCCTTCCATCGCTGCCGGGGCGGAGTCAAGGGAGGACGGAAGTGGGGTGGAAGGCGGGACGGAGAGGAGGGGGGCCTCGCACGCGGGAGGCGAGAGAGGCGGCGCCGCTCCTGAGGTGGGCGCGCGCCGGCGCCCGCGGAGTCCCCCCCGGCGTTGTCGCGATCTGAGGCGCGGGGCGGCCCATCGCCAGCGGCCGGCCAAATCAGCGAAGTTTGAGATGGAGGGAGGGTCTAGATCTGGCGCGGCTACAGGTCGGGCGGGGCGGGGCACCTCTTCGGATCGGCGGCGCGCGGTGCGGAGCTCCTCGAGCGAGTCGTACAGGGCGCGCCGCGAGGAGGACTTGGAGAGGGGCCGGCCCCCGCGCCCCTCCTCCTCCTCCTCCTCCTCCTCTTCGCGACCCTCCGCCCCGCCTTCGTCTGCTCGCGCGCTCAACCGAATGCGTGCGGGAGCGGTGCGGCGCGGCGCGGCGCAACGGCTGGGGCACCTGCGCTGTCGTGGGGCGGCGTCTGCGGCGGCTCTGTGAGGCGGAAGGTCCCCCGGCCTGGCGTCGTCGCGCTCGACGCCGGCGCCGGCGCCAGGTTCAGGGGCGTAGGCGCCGCCGCGGCTCCGGGGAGCGGCAGCCTCGGCACGGCCGCCCGCTCCCGACCGGCGCCCGCTCCGGCGCTGCGGGGGCCGGGCGCGGCCCCGCGCGCCTCGTCCTCGTCGCGCATCTTCGCAGCGCCCATGCGCGGCCGCTACGGTACGTGCATCCTTCGGAACGTTTAACGCGTGCGTTCGGAATTCGGCACGCCGCGGCCGCGGAGCGGCGCGCGCGGCTGTCTGCCTTTACGCTACGTCGACGTCTGCACTGTCTCGTCAGGTCTTCACGAAGTCGTCTTCACGGCATCGGGTCGGCGCGAGCTGTCAGCACTGTCGTTTCGAGGCACCCGCGGCCGCCGGGCCGCAGGCGTCGCTCCGCCTCCGAGCTCTGCTGCTGCTGCTGCGCTCAGATATCGATTTACTGTTGCGCTGTTGCTGGGAGAGGCGCCGGCCGGATGATCATCGGCCGATCGGATTCCGACTCCTGGTAACTGCCGCTAAAGCCCGGGTACCATAGCTCGCGATCGAAAAAAAGCCTCGAAGGGGCCTCGGAAGGCTCGGATCCGGCCGGACTCCGGAGTCGGAGCTCTCCGAATCAAATAAACAGTCCTGCCCCAGGGGCAGTGCAACCTCTGGTCTGAAGCGTGCTATAGCCTATAGTGAGTCAGGTCCTCGGTTGAACGGGTAACATTTCAAAAAGTTTACTTGGGTAACATTTACTTATCGAATAATTATAAACAGGTATTAATTAAACAGTCACGGTACTGGGTACGTAGTGACAAGAACTAGTTAGTACTTCGAATTCGAACACAAAACGGGATCCCCTAGAGTACTACGTAGCTACGGCACTACAAGTACTCAGTCGCATCGAATTCGAACACAAAACGGGATCCCCTGCAGTACTACAAGGACTTAGTCGCTTCGAATTCGAACACAAAACGGGATCCCCTACAGTACTAGTACTACAAGTACTTATAATTACTCGCTTCGAATTCGAACACAAAACGTTTAATTTAACGGGATCCCAGGCCCGGTCTAGAATCTAGATCCAGATCTAGATCTAGCTATGCCACTATATTACCGCCACCGGTACCCCGCCAATTACCCGGTTAGAAAGCGCTCGTTAGACGACTAGCAGGGCTGACTGGCACGGGGGGCGGAGAAATGAAACGGGTACCGGTACACACGTAATAATATAATTAGCTTAGTAACTTGATTATATTAAGATATATACAATTTATAATAAACATGACATATAATATAAATAGGTTTATCATTATATAATAAGAATATTATTAAGTATATATATAATACAGCAATTATATCATATTAACAAGACACCCGCTCACGCGGGGAAGGCCCCCCCCCCTTCCCCGCACCCCTTCCCACCCATCCAGATTCCTTCGAGTTATGCAGATCGAAGGGGAAGAACATTGATTTAAATCAGTACACGAGCTCAATAAAAGATCAAGGTAGATCCAAGTAGATGTAGATCTAGATCTTGTTTCGCAATATAGCTAGCGCTAGTGCTACTGAGAGCTTCGAATATCAGAAGAGCATGCATAAATATTCTTGAGACCTGGAACCGTGCAGGCTCATCCAAAATGAGAGAGGCGTGTGTAGGATCGATTTTCCTGGAGAGGCAAGTGTAGGATCGATTTTTCGGTTCAGACTGGATTTCGATGGGGTTTCGCGCGCTTATAGCGAGCTTAACATCAAATAAACATCAAACGAACACAGTCAGTTGATGCCCGTGTGCCTGGAGGGGAGGGCGTGCGGAAACATTGATGGGCGTGCCCAGGATCGAATTCGACTGCGAAATCAGTACACGAGCTCACTGAGTCAATCAAAGACCAAGGTAGATCTAAGCTTAAGTAGATCTAGATCTGTTTCGATTTTCGTGAGCCTAGTGCTAGTGAGAGCTGCTGAGGTCGGGCGTCTTCGGATTTAAACCATGCATCGCTAGATAAACATCACAAGAGCATGTACAGATATTCCTGAGAGCTGGAGCAGTGCAGGCGCATCGAGAACCAGAAAGGCATGTGCAGGATCGATTTTCCGGTTCAGACTGGATGTCGGAGGCTTATCCCGCGCGTATAGCATGCTAAATTTCAGATAAGCATCCAACGAACACAGCGACTTGATGCCCGTGCGCGTGGAGGCGCGGGTGTGCGAAAAGGTTCAAAAGGTTCAAGGGCGTGCCGAGGACCGAATTCGACTGCAGCCCGGGTTCCCGGGGCCCGGCGCGTGCCTGGAGCATGCGAAACGCTTACTTTATATCCAACATGCATACCGTATCGATGCGCGCGCGCGCCGCAGCGTGGGCGCGCGGAAAGGTCGATGGGAGAATGCATAATCGCATTTTTCAGCAGTTTACTTTCTCGAGCTGTGCCGGCGTTCGAAGGCGGATTTCTGGCCTGCGCAGGCTTTGTTTAGTCAATGCGCATCTGTGTGCATTGCTCTCGGGTGTTGGCAGACAGGAATCGGCTGGCCCATGCCTGTGGATCAAATTTTCGAGTGACTCGGATCGATTCCGAAATTTCGGGGTGACTGCGAGCTTGAATTCAACCTTTCCACCGGCATGTTAGCGATATTTAGCATGCGCTGCGTCGCTCGCAGTGCTCGCTTCGGCGCCGTGTTGCGTCGTGGGGCGGCTGGAAAATTTTCCAGGGTCCCACCTTCGCTGCAAGTCGTGGGTTGACGCGGTTCAAATACCCGCCTGAGAACTTCCGATTTCGGTTGCGGTTTTAGCCTAGCGGTTAGGATTCTCGGTTCCGGGTCTGAAGTTCCGGGTTCGAATTCGACCGGGAGGATTCCCTCCTGAGGGCACGCACAGGGCACGGACAGGGCACCGATTGGACACGGATAGAATCGAAGGTGGATTTCGAGGGCTTAACCCGTGCGACAGTGGTCGAAGATATAACATATGATATACTAGAGGGGAAGTTAATGGCACGGACGAATCACCGAGCGGGCACCGATAGGGCACGGTGCTGGGACGGTGGGGGCGGAAGTTGAGGGGAGCAGTCGTAGTGGAGTGCCGCCTGGAGTAATTCGTGCGGCGACCTGGGAAAAAATTATGGGGGGGGCCCAATTAATTGTAGCAAAAGTAACGTACCCCCAGAGAATCTTTTACAATCATTTACACTATACCTAACACAGCTCGTTTTTTTTCCTAATCGACCCAACACGGCCCGGATATGGGCAAGGGTAGCCGGCGATCGCGATAACTTTTCACCCGCCGCAGAACGGCTAGTCTCCTCGCAACCGCTTGTAGCCGGCAAGCTACCGGGTAGATTGCACTAGCTAAAGCCGGGGAATTCCAAAAACCCGAGGGGAATTTAACGAAACCGGATATTTGGCCGTGTCGGGTCGACCGGTAAAAAAAACGAGCTGTGTAATAGCCAAACCTAGCTCGAGAGTAACCTCGATGTGACGGACATCTAAGCAGTGAACAGTAGAACCTCTGGTCTCTTCTTCGCTTCGCTCAGAATTGAGACCAGAGGTTGATTTGCGCCGGGCGCCGCGCTGCGGCCCTGCGGCGCCTGCGCCGGCCCTGCGCCGGCATATGCATGCGCATGCGCACTGCGCAGTGCGCCGCCGTCACCGACGTCGACGCCGCAGCGACGATCCGGAGTTTTCACACTGCAACGTTAACAGACATTGCCGGCGGAATTTATCGCCCAGCTGCAGGAGTTTTACATATGCATCGCGATATCGCTCGCAGCTCAGCAGCAGCAGCTTTACAGCCTGGCTAAAGGAAATTAACGTCGCACAGGAGTGTGCGAAATTAAACGCCCTACGGCGTATCAGCATGCGCACAAGCGGAGTAACACGCTCGCGCTATATATATACGCGCGGAGGAAGAAACGCAGTCTGATCATAAGTATTCATAATTATCACAGCGCCAACAGCCCGGCGCGCGATCAAACTGTGACCGCGCTGCTGGCCTTGCATGCGCACGGGCGCTTACGCTTCAGGGCAATTATTATTGCAAGTTCAGGCGCCCCCGAGCCTAGCTGTAGGCCGTACGTGTAACCAGATCTGCAGCTGCCAGAGCTGCAAGAGACGCCGATCGTGAATGTCAATTAAAAAATACGCATATAACCAGACAGCCGAGCTCGCGATCGAGGGGGCCACATGTACATAATCGTGATCATCATGGCATGAACAGCTCCAGCTGAGAGCGCTATATAGCTATTCATGCATGATCATGATTTTATATTTGCAGCATTCATGAATCTGGTTTCAAGTTTCTAGCTTGAAACCGCTAATTTCACACGTTCCGCTAATTTCATGATCACACGTTCCGCTAAAGACAGCCCACAGCTCAGCCGCTGCACATGTATATGCGTGGAACTCGATTAGGCGAGGCTGTAGGCCTAGGCGAGGGCGAGGTCGGCCGCGTCGGCCTCGAGCTCGGCCACGGCCGCCTCGAGCTCCGCCAGCTCCGCGTCGACGTCGGCGTCGGCGCCGGCGCCGGCGGCGAGGTCGAGCTCCGCCTCGTCGACCTCGGCCGTGGCGGCGTCCAGCGCGCTCTCGGCGTCCTGCATCTGCGCCGCGGCCGCCTTGAACTCCTCGAAGTCCAGCTGCCCGTCGCCGTTGGAGTCGGCTGCCATGATCTTGCTGTTGATCTGCGGACCGGACCGGAGGACCCATGACCATCAAAATTGGCCTAGATCTGGCGCGGGCAGCCGCGCGCGGGCCCGAGGCGCACCTCCTGGTCGTCCAGCCGCACTTCCATGTACTTGATGCTCTCCGAGAACTCAGCCGCTGAAACGAACTGGTTCTGGGTGCGCGCATTCGCCGATCAGCTTACAGAGGAGGGATCCGGAACCCAGATATAAATCTAGAGGCTCCGGGGATCCCGGACTCCGGGATCCGGCCATGGTCAGCTGCAGCCTGCAGCGAGCTCGAGCCGCCGGCGCCGCCACCGCCCCGCGCGCGCTTGATTTAAAATTATTATTAATATTATAAGCTTGTCCAGGCTAGTTGTCAAGCTGAGCACCTGGTCCCTGTCCCACGCTTTGAACGTGGTCAACAGCTCGTCGTCTTCGCCGGACGCCGCGTTAACGTTCTTGCGCGCCATACCCGCGAGGTACTGCGCTCGGGACGGATGTTGTAAAGGGGAGGACCCCCCCCCAAACCAGACCGCCCCCCAAAGTCTGGTTTTACCATCAGGGGTCCACCCCTATAAGCGTGATCATTGAGCGAAATTAGTGAGCTAGAGTAGACGTGTTGATTAGGCGTTAGTTTAGGGAGATATCGGAACTGAGTTTAGGAGGGCGTGTGTGGGTGTACTTGGGGCCCCGGTTGCTTGCGCGCGGTCTGCTGCGGCCTCAATCATCTTCTTCCACGATGATCAATGTTTTTTCTGTAGAAGTTCTCCTATGCCTTGGTGAATCGTGTCTTTGGGCATTCCTGAAATTGAACGGGAGCAGAGCCAAATTTTGCATTGGAGTTCTAGGGATCGCATGCCCATGGGTCCCAGGCCATGAGCTTCGTCTATCAGTAGGAACTAGCCAGGTCACAGGGGAGTCTGTTCGAGATTGTTCACAGGGCGACACTGACCGAGAAGTGTTCGGAGTTCCATCAGTGCCGTCGGTTTCTGAGATATTTAGATCAATAGTTGTTTCGCAGCAGCTGCTCTTGAGATTGCTTGTGATGTGAAGGTGAAACATGTCAAGACATCTCCTTATCAAATCCATTCATAGTACTTGTTGCACATAAAAGAATGAAGATCTCTAAGGATTAGGATCGGCCCCGCCGATTGGGAAATAACGATTCGAATTGAAGGTCTCACCGTACTTAACACCATTTGCGATTGCATCTGTTCTTTCGGCAAATAGAATAACTTTGTAGGCGCCCATAAGCGTAGCCCTCACAATAAACTGGTAATCTTCAACCCCCACTGGAGTAGAATGGAAAGCGACACCAAAATTGTCAATAGGATTAATTAAAACAGCTATGTTTGGCCGGAGAGCATCGTTTCTCCTACAAAGGAAGTAGATATCCGGGGGAATATCAACAACACTCTTGAAATGATTTCCGAGTGGCTGAACGTTATCTACGATCGATGTTTGCTCATTTATGTTTAGCGTGAAGACTTTGATAATATAAGGCAAATTCATACCAGGAACATACGTTCTGATTCTTTCATTAGTGTTTTCAGGGTTAGGTTGATCATTTACAAATATAGGGGCGCAAGCAGCTCCACCCACTCTCAGGCCATCTCCAATATAAGCACCTCCGGACCTGCAGGTAACAGCCCCTGTTCTTGATTCGTAGGTAAACGTGTTAACCTTGTTAGCGTCGTCATAGCTATCAGGATCCCCATAATGTGCATTAAAGTTTGCGTTTGTTACGACAAGATTTGTTGTTTTGACCACTCCATTATTTTTGTCACATCTAACCTCTCCTAAACGTAATATGTGATTCTCCCGAAAAGTGTTAAGAGTTGGCTGCTGCTCTGTAGACTCTAGGCCAGGCACGTCGTCGGAAATCGCATGCTGCAGGACGTGATTTACTGGGGCCGCAAGAGTTAAAGTTGGAACTACTATTCTTTCAACAGCTTCCATTTTAGAAAACAGGAGATAAAACTTTCCACTTAAGGTATAGGATTTTCCGGATTGCCTTCCTCATACATATTATTCAGTGCCGGATCAGGATTCAGTCCTCTAGTGGCCACAGATGCAGCCACATCGGAGCGATAGCCAATGATTAGGATAGAATATCTGCCTATAGCAGTAGCATATAAATCGAAAAGATGCCTTGTATTAATATTACGAACAACGTATCCACGTCCTGCGTGTCCTAGACCCTGTACAAAGAACGTGTAAACATGGCCTATTTGATCATTTTGATCTTGACAGAGCGATTGAAGTGCCTTGGGGATTTCTCTGTTTGAAAGCAACCTCTCTCCATCGAGACCATTTGGTGTGCTGGAATTAGCTATTGTAATTTCAACTTCTACTAGAGCTTGTGCATAGGGGAGGTCACAGCAGGGTACATACATGCGAACTCGTTTACGATTTTCAGCATTCTCTAATGAAAAGTCTGGGACATCATTGATGGCAATCGATGATGATAGCCCTCCACTAACTCGGCAAGCACCGGTAATAGCCGCTCCTCCGGAGCGCACAGTGAGGGCAGCAGTGTTTTGATCATAGTTTATGCTTCGGAGGTCAACACTGTACGAATCAACTCCCCCTGTTATGGGCTGTGAGAAATTGGCATTTGTAACTAGTAATCGCGTTGTTTTGACAACCCAGAGTTTTTATCTGCGCGCAATTCTTTACACCGAATCACCGATCGCTGATCAAAGGCGTTAGTTGAATTTGGCCGCTCAGTGGACTCTAATCCAGCAATGGCATCGCTAACTTCGTGCTGCCTCATATGGATGGCTGGGGAGCCGAGCGAGTAGATAGGTAGTTGGACCCGATTGTACTCGGTCATTTGATAGAAACGAAAGAGAAAAAATAATGCAGCAACGTCAAGCTGGAGTGATCAGATTTGATCCGAGAGCTTGATAGATAGTGGATAGGTTATGAAGTGACATCATCATAGTTTTCAGGTTTGAATCGAGCTCATTATATTTGCCGGCAGGATCACCATAAGCCGATTGCGCGAGGACATTAACCAAGAGGTTTTTATATTCATGAACAACTGGGGACAGTTTGTTAGTTTGCTGAATTGTTTTTTCGACGTTTTGTAGCGCGGCTACAAGTTTAATAGTATCGAATGCAAGAGCGACAGGCTCAGTAGTAGTGGAAGGAGATCCACCAAGTGGATAGGTCGCCATTTACTATACTGTGACATTTTTATTACGGCAGTTAAGCAGCCTGGCTGCGCCATTGATCTATTTGATCTTGTAGACCCTTGCATTTCTTAGATAATTCTTTAACAGCTTCTATGAGAACCGGAATTAAACCCGTGTATTCGAGAGCTAAGTAGCCATCATCTTGTTTTGCTCTAACAACTTCTGGTATAACCTGTTGCACATCTTGCGCAATTAACCCTAATCTTGTTCCGTCTTTTTCACTTCCGATTCGTTTAAAACTCACTCCTTCTAACTTTTCAATTGCTGAAAGAGCGCCCGTTATCTTTTTAATATCGGTTTTGTATCTTCTATCGCTACCTTGTCCGAGATAGTTTCTAACCCACATGTAACCATCGTCATTTATAAATGCTACATGTGTATCTATCGTATTTCTAAATTCTACTACTGTTGTTGCATGTCCTCTAATATATGTAGTTGATGCTGAACCGAAATATACTCTTTCATAATTATCAGTTGATGTTATCCAAGTTCCGGTAGCCCAAGTTGCGCTATTTGGTTTGCTAAAAACGTTATCCCAACTGATCGTCCCATTTGCTGGTGTGGTTCTTCCTTTTTCTTTTGTCCATCCAACCATACCGATGTAACACCGTCCTTTACTTGCAACAAATCTTACGTGTGAAAAGTTATCACAAGCAAAGGAAGCCCACGCCAACCCATCGTGATAATCAGAAGTTCCATAATTTGAGATAGCCTGGTAAGTATTTACTCGCATAATGTGGAACCATCTACCCGATCGATAACCTCCAATATCGAAATATCTTGTATTTGTCCAACACAAGTATTGAACGTGACATGTTTTCATATTTGCTGGTTTTTCGATTTGCGCCCAATCACTACTCGTCGTTTCTCCTTCAATACTGCTATAAAATCCGTCCACAGGATTATCATTAGTAGCCGTCCAACCTGATACCCAAGATCCGCTAAATGATAGACCACCACTACCTGTTCCACTCCAAGTATCAAAACCTGTAATGTTTCCAACTAAACTCGGTGTAAGTAGATTTGGCTTACTATAAATGTTATCCCAAGAAATGTAACCTGTGTGACCACCATATGAACTACTATGTGCGCGATCATGTGTAAAACCAATACCCATAATGTGAACTCTTCCAACTCTCGGATAAATACGGATGTGAGTAAATCGACCCGCAAGGAAGATAGGGACATTATTTAACCCGTTGTGGTGACCGTCGGAATCGCCATTATGAGGGTGATAGTTATTAACTCTCGTAATAAATACAATTGCTCCATTACTACGGACTCCCCAAATTTCAAAGTAACGGCAAACAGTCCAAGGTAAATGTGTAAGGAATGCTGTCCCATTAACCATTGCTGTGGGTATTGTATACTGAATCCATGTAGTTGTAGAAGCTGTATCATCGGCTTCACTGTTGAATACATAACTACCATAATTATATCCTGGATCCCAAGGTGTCCCATAACCAACTGTCCAAGTTCCGCCCGATGAATGATAAACGCCACCTGCTACTGTGTCATCAAAACCGTAACATTTCGGAACGTCATAACCATTTCTTTTTAATGTTGCAACATCTATGGTTGTTGCGCTTATGGTTGGAGCAATCAAAGTATTAGTAACCGCAAGGTTGCCGTTTTCATATGATTGTAAAATTGTAGAATCTGCTGAGTTTCTGAATACAACACACGCATTATCTCCATTAGGTCTACCTCTAATGTATGTTGTATTTCCATTCGCAAAATAGAACCGTTCGTAGTTGTCTGTTGATTTTAACCATGTCTGGACAGCCCATGTTGCCGTTCCTGGAAGGTCTGCGGCTGAATAAAATGACGGTTTGCTATAAACATTATCCCAACTTATCATACCATTCGCTGGTGCTGTTCTTCCTACCTCTTTCGTCCATCCAAGCATTCCAATATGAACACGTCCTTTCTTTGCGAAAATTCCAATATATGAAAAACTTCCACAAAATACGGAAGTCCATAATAAACTCGAATGCCACAGTGTGTCAGCGGTATTTTGAACGTTTTGATAAGTATTCACTCTCATAATATAATTCCATCGACTGTTGCGATATCCGTAAATATCGAAATATCGCCCATTCGTCCAACATAAGTATTGTATGTGACATGTTTTCATTCCTGCCGGAACAGCACACTGCATATAGCCATCACCGCTTTCATCGTTTGTTTGGTTGCTATGAAAACCTTCTACTGGATTATCTGTTGTGGGTTTCCATCCTGTTGTCCAAGCACCAAGTGGAAATGCTACACCAGTGCTATTCCAACCACTCACTACATCGAAATCTGAATATTTGCCGACAGGATTAAAAGCGATATTATCATAATGCACTAATCCTACATCCGTATCAGTTGCTCTTTGTCTACTCCAACCGAAAACACCCGTTAGATAAATGCGACCTTTTCGCCCTTGAACATATATTTTACTGTAAAATTCACAATTTACAGAAGTAAACGCAATAGCCATATACGTTCCATCTTGAACGGCGCCAACTTGAACAGCTTGATAGTTATTAACGCGTCTAAGGAAATGTTGATGGTTATTCACGGTTTGTCCGTATATATCGAAATATCTACAATTATCCCAAAGTAAAAGTTGAATGTAAAACGATTTCATACCTTCTGGAACTGTCCAACGCATAAAACATCCGCTGCAATCTTCATCATTTAGTGGGTTTGTGTAACATCCTGTTTGTCCTGTTCTTTGTCCTGTCCAATTAACAGTCCAATTATTTGCGCTTCTATCTGTTGAAACAGTGTCTAATTGATCGAATTCGAAACCTTTTGGTATTGTGGTTCCGCCAATTTGTAAAGTGGTAGCGTTAACGGTTCCATTAACAGTCCCACCTGTAAGAGGTAAGTAATTCGCAAGTGCCGCCGCTAATTCTGCATCCGTTGCATAACTGCTTAAATCTGCGGTGGTAAGATATCCTTTATTGGTTAGGTAATCATCTGTAACCACTCCTGAAAGGGTTGTATTGTGTAAGTTTTTCGCCGCCATTCTCTGATTGACTTCTAAGGCGCCACCTGATGTCGTTTTAATCCACGCCATCTCACATTTTCCGTGATCATCTGTGGGTTGTCCCGCAACGGGAAGATAGTTAACAACTTTCTCCCTTGTGAATACTATTTTAGGTCTTGCTCCATCATATGCGCTTTGATCTGTTACATTAATTTGAATAGCTGCTGAAAAATCCGCTACTTGTCCTGTTTCCCTGGGTGATAATTCGTAACATAAATACTGGGGAAAGTATCGTTTACTCCTACGTTGAAATCACCACTATACACTCCATTTACGATTGGATCCCTGGGTAATCTTACAGCGAGAGTTCCCACCATCGGTGTGCCTTCTTGACCTGTAAACGATCCATTGAGACTAACGTAATGATCATTCAAATATAACCTGTCAGGTGTATTAATCGATTGGTAAAGTGTGACTCCATTAAAAACATTTCCGATTGCATTCAATTGTGCAAATACTGGCTGTTGATCTATTTCGTCCCAATCGTGCCTATGGGCGAAATCTGTAATATCGGCTTTGACGTGTTCATGTGCAAAATCCGTAATATCTGCTTTGACATGTTTGTGTGCGAAATCTGTTATTTGGTCTTTTGTGTGAGTGTGGGCGAAATCTGTAATATCGGCTTTGACGTGTTCATGTGCAAAATCCGTAATATCTGCTTTGACATGTTTGTGTGCGAAATCTGTTATTTGGTCTTTTGTGTGAGTATGGGCAAAATCTGTAATATCGGCTTTGACGTGTTCATGTGCGAAATCCGTAATATCTGCTTTGACATGTTTGTGTGCGAAATCTGTTATTTGGTCTTTTGTGTGAGTATGGGCGAAATCTGTAATATCTGCTTTTACATGTTCATGATCTGAGGGTGGGAATTTTTCGGGTGCGTCAGGGATATTATCCCATCTAAAATAATCTTCTGTTACGACTCTTGAAATATTTTCGTTATGAATGTTTTTCGCTGAGGCTCTCTGATTGATTTCTAAAAGACCCTCAGGAACTCCACCATTATAATTTGTTTTTATCCATGCTACCTCACACTGTTTATAATCGTCACGATTTCCTAAAAGGGTTTCTGCTGCGAGTTGCTCACGGCTGAATATTAATTTTGGCCTTGAACCATCGAAATCGCTAACATTAGTCACATTGATTTGTAGAGTAGCATCTTTGTTATCAAAGTTTGCTGGATCAGAAGGGAGAGATATTAAACCTCCTGTCATCGGGACATCATCCACGTAGTAATTGGTTAAGTAGATTCCTGGTTTAGTGTCTTTAATTTCTATGCCACCACCAAGTGGTAATATTACATTTCTTGTAGGTGGTCTAATATAAAGTTCACCCTCCATAGTGGTGCCTGCATCTATTCCTTTGCGACTTACGTAGTAGTCATTTAATTGTAATCTTTCTGGTATCTCAATGTTCTGATAGAGACTTACACCATGTGGAAAGTCTGTTAATATATTACCTGCGGATGCGAAGGTAGGCTGTTGATCGATTTCGTCCCAATTATGTCTATGGTCTTCTGGAGGAAACTCCGGAGGAACGTTATCAATGTCTTCCCAATCGTGCCTGTGATCCTCTGGGGGAAACCTTAAAGGCTTATTATCAATCTCGTCCCAATCATGTCTGTGTTCCTCCGGCGGAAAAATCTCAGGTTTGTTCGTAATTGATTCCCAGTCTACGGTGAACTCCAAGGGGAAGAGAATAGGTTCAAAGCCGTCTGGAAGCAGCTGCTCATGCGGAATCACAGGCTGCTCGTACTCGAGTTCTTGAACATCTAAGCCATCAGGAAGTAACTGCTCTTCCGGCTCTGTGTACATCTCGAGTGGAAAAACTTCTATATCAGGCGGTAGGTATTCTTCATGCGGATGCTTATAGGGTTCAATCACTGGGCGATTCCTGACAGCCTCCCACGATATAATATTTTGACCAAATGGGATTGTTTCATCAGCAACTCGCTCTCGACCTGGTCCATCCGGGGTTGGCGGCTTTGGTAGCCCTGGAAGAGGTGGTATAGGTGGTATAGGGACAATAGGTCCAAAGTAGTAGTTGAAAATGTTGATCACCTCCTCTTCAGTGCTTACTTTCTTACCGTCCTGATAAATATTTGTTCCATGAATATTTCGCCACTGCCTGGTGCGAAGCCCTAGGTCATATCTATCATGCAATGCCGGGAGCAGGTGTCTGTCACCCTCAATCAGGATAGAGCCAAAGGTGCATCCAGGAATATCTAACCTGGTAGCAGGCTCTGTATCAATTTGATTAACATCAAATCCGTATAAAATATTTGTTTCTCGTGCAGCTGTATAAAGTAAATCCCAGGGAAATGGTTGGATTTGCGATGATAGCACTGATATCCCTGCGTCTTCACCAAGGAGGATTCGCCCTGTAATTTGAGCAGCTGTCTTGTTCGTGATGGCATTGGATTCATCAATAAGGCGTAGAGCTGATGTGTGGACCCCTCTATCATTTTGAAGCCTAAATATTAATCTACCAGAATCATACTTGGAAACTGTGCCTGAAGAGGCAATGCGTAGGTGACGCGGTAAAGCCCTGGATCCGACTATTTCAGCAACATAATTCTCAGCTGGACCCAGACAAAATCTCTGTGCAATATCCGGGGCGCCAACATGTGAGTTGCGCAGAATTAATGCAGCTGGGCGATTTAACTCAGTCTGGTGTATATCTTTGTCAGCATTGTACTCAATTAGAGTACTCCCAAATACGCGAATATTTATATGCCGATCATCCACGAGATCTGGAGCTTTACGAAGTGGCACTGGCTTCTTTAAGATGTAGGACATTTTTATATAAGCCCCCTTTTAAAAATGAAGGTCATTCTCTCACTATCAGGTGGAGGTGCTCGTGGCATAGTCATTGCCCGAATTCTACAGCGGATCGAGGCGATTACTGGGAAAGCAATTCCACAGCTGTTTGATTTCTTTGCAGGCACCTCGACAGGGGCAATAATAGCGGCTGGTTTAGCGACCCCATCCAGCCCAGGCTCTGTTCTCGCTTATCGATATTCTGCAAGTGATATCTTCAGTTTATATCAAACGAACCTACCTGTAATATTTGCAAATCCGAGATCACTCACAAGCTTGCTCTCAGGAAGCCGCTATGATGCAAACCCTCTGGAGTCGGTGCTCACAGACGTTGCCCTGGACTACACAATTGCAGAATCGACCAAAGACATATTAATTACAGCGTTTGATACAGTTCGGATGCAGCCCGTAGTTTTCACCAAAGATGGGCCATACTCGAGCACGCTGATTCGTGATGCAGTTAGAGCATCTTCTGCAGCGCCAACATTCTTTCCACCGAAGGTTCTAGGAGACAAAAACCTTGTTGACGGGGCCATCGCCTGTTTGAATAATCCCTCAGTTGCAGCGCTAAGCCACGCCAGCAAAATTTATGATGCAGAGGATCCAATTGTTCTTGTGAGCATCAGCTGTGGTGAGGTCCAAGCTAGTGAGCAACTGACTGCAGGCTTTTCGAATGCGGAGACGTCAGGCTGGGGCGCCCTGGGCTGGATCCTATCCCTCTCAGGCAGCCCAATTATTTCTATGCTAATGGCTGGGAGCGAGCTGGAATCGCACTTTCAAATGCAAGAGCTGCTTCCAGTTGATGCAGATAGGAATCTCACTAGATACTGGCGTTTAAGTGTTCCGCTGCCAGCTGCAGTCATGAGCAAGCTTGATGATGCCTCGCCTTCGAATATTTCTTATTTGATTTCCACGACGGATTTATGGCTGAAACAAACCGAAATAAATGCTAAAATAAATGCACTCTGTAGCTTTCTACTGGCGAATTACGACCTACTGAACGATGAGAGACTTATCATATCGTCTACCTTAACAGTTGAGCCGCCATTTGATGTCAACTGGTTTATAATTCCAGATGCAAACATCACAAGCAACGACTTTGAGGAATTGCACCCACCTTCTCACGTGCGGCCTAACTCAACAGGGTTCCAAGGGGTACTTTACCTAATCCCTGGATTAAAGTCGAGTTTCCCAAGCCTTTTGAGCTACATCAAATCATTATGTATGGGCCAGCCTTTGCTGCCGGAGTCCTATTTAATTTCAGCATTCTGACCAATTTAGGATATTTACGAGACGGGTCACTATTTGAAAACACGGTCCTAGCAAATGTGCTTGCTGCGAACCCAACTATGACAGGCTTCGATCTAATGCATAGTGACTCGCATTTAATCACCCCACAGGCGTATAACTATGTGCAAATTATAACAAACGAATTTATAAATGTAAATGCATTCCGGCTTGATTTCCGGGGACGTTACCTAAACTAAAAATTGCAGTTCACCAGACCAAGGCAGGCCATTCAGTGATACATCATCACCATCTCTGTCGACAATGCGCAGTCGCAGAGAGGTCAGCACCAGGCGCTCTTCGATGGGGATCCACTCGCCGTCATTTTCCTGATTTATATAAACGAACTTGCCAACATCCTGGCTCATCTGGATTCGAGCGAGCCCGTAATTACACATTGATTTAGCCCCACGGCGAAGCTTCGAAGCAAACGGCCGTAGCTCTTCGCAGACAAGGAAGAGGTACTGGTCGCTGTTCATGTCGATTATCTTTGGAAATTCGACCGCGTAACCAAGTGCTATACTCTGCATTCTTCCGGTGAAATCGACGCCGTACTCAGGGTGTGCAGGTGTTACTGGAATGCCAGCAACCTCGAGGTACCGCTCAGCTGCAGTTGCTGGTCTTTGCGGCCCTTCAAGCACAATAGGAGACAGCTGGAGGGGCTCATTTCGGTTAAGCCCGAGCAGATTCGATAGAGCTTTAAACTGGCACGTCAGTGTGCAGGAACGGTTGCAATAGGCAGACATTTTCAGCGTCTCTGGGTCCCGAAATAGTTTAAAATACGCAATTGAGATCCCTTCTAGCTCAATATTGAATGATAGGCCAAAGTTGTAAATATCTGTTTCGCCCAGATTTGCAGTCGTAATTATGCCAGGCTCAAACACCTCCACGTTTTGCGTTCCAAGGTAGGGAAAGGTGATGGAAAGATACTCAGCTTTAATGCTGGTGTAAAGGCTGTTTGCGAACTCACACTGGGTTAGTCGAACAGCAACTGGATTGATTATCGGTTCATTGATTTCGAGCACAAAGTTTGCCTCTGAATCGATTGGCCTTCTGTCTCTGCTGTCAAACGTAAGCCGCATTTTTATTCTCTAACTGATATAAAAAAGATGCCTACGGACTACGTCTGCATTGCAAGTCACCAAGCGGAGGAGCTGACATCCACCTCGAAATTTAAAGTAAGACTGCCTAAAGTTTATCAGGATGTGAAAGCCGTGCGCTTGGTATCAGCTGAGATCCCCAACACTATGAGCACAATTGATGTACTCGATCCGGCAGAGGATTTAGTCTTTAACACCTATATATATTGGTGCAAATATGATCCCACTAATGAAGGACCCGACCCACCTCAGGCCGGATTTGGAGCGTGGAATAACATTGCAATTCCACCTGGAAATTACGACGTCACCTCGCTTGTGACAGAGATAAACGAAAGGTTGACGGGAACAGGTATCACGTGCACGTATAATTCAGCGATCAAATTAATAGGGTTCACAGCTAACTTCGAGTTCTTTATTGCTCTGATGTTGCCAACGAACCAGGGTGGGCGGGAAGTCAGAAACTACCAGGCCGTTGCAAGGGCTCAGCGAACTGCAAAGCTTCTAGGGCTGAGATCAATTCTACCAATTCGGTCAAAGACATTATCTATAAATACTGAATATATAGCAGGCGCTTATGAGCCTGATGTCACTCCTGATGATCATGTGCTCCTACGAATTCCTGAAATTGGTGACCTTGTCAGTATGCCGAACACGTCAATACCTGGCTTCTTCTCGAAGCTGAGCATTCCAAGTGTCCTTCGTCCAGGCGAGATAGCATACTATGATTCAACTGAAGCACATCCTTTGTACAAGTATATTTATTCAAAGCTGGACCTCTACTCTGTGACTATTGAGATTTACGATTTTATGCAGCGAATTGCTGATTTAAATGGAGGTCCTGTCTCATTTATACTCGAAATTCGTTATGGCCCAGATGAACCAAATGGTGATGTTGTCTACGAGCTCGCCAAGCTTCAGCTCCAGAAAAGGTCAAAGACATATCCTTGGATCAATTCGTCAAACTGAGTCCCGAATTATTTTCTTCCGTTTGAATTATAAACACTTCAATGGATGTTACCCAGAACTTGCAACGTCTTGGTCTAAAGGAGCTGCTCACAACTCCGCAGGAAGCTAAGGATTTCTTTATGAATAACGAGCTTATGTTAGGTCTAACCAGCCAAACAAAGCCTGTGCGTGTCGTTGTCAACCCTAGCAATGACTATGGAGACTGCTTCGGAAAGAGGGTTACTTATTTCCTGCCCCGTTACAATTTCCTTCAGGGGCTTGAACTCCAGTTTACCCTGCCCGAGCTGACCGCTTTTACTGGTGACACTGACCTGGTTCGCACTGGTTATCTGCGGTCTGTTGGTGCTCTTGTAAAGCGAATTGAAATCAAATATGCTTCCTACAGCTACATCGTCCCTGAGGACTGGCTTGTTCACAGCGCTCTGATTTTCAATGATGATGCACAGCTCAAAAAGAAATACCGGTCAGGTGGCTGGCTACATGGAACACCACCTCAGGGGACAAATCGCACTGGAGGTATTTTCAGTGTAAAAATCCCCTGTCCATGGGAGGGTTCTGTGCTCCCAATTGGTGCTCTTTCTGGCGAGGTGTCTGTCGAGGTTTGGTTCCGTGATCGTGCCCAGGGCTTTGTTGAGACCAGCTACGGTGGTAGGTTTGTAACGGAATATGCCATAGGCGGTGATGCGACTAAAGAAGATGGACTCGGGAGCGTGGGAGCCGCTGCTGCATCCCCTGCAAACATCGGCCAGAATATAACTCCCAATGTCCTCACTGTCACTCCTGAAAAACCCGAGCTTTCGAATCCGAAGATTATAGCTCACTGCATCAACGTTGATGAGGCCACTTTTGCCCAGGTGATTGAGAAAGTCAAATCTTCGGGGATTGCCATTCCCGCTACCGATGTCGGCTGGGTTGATGCTGATTCAATTACATATGCTGGTGCGGGAGCGCCCACCCGGATTAATCTGTCTCAAATCAGTGGACTTTGCTACGGTCTGTTCGTTAGCATTCGCAAACAGCCAAACATGAACCAAACTGACGGAAAACACAGTGTCCTCAAAACCGAGGCGAATACTCGTGATATCACTATTTCCTGCGAATTGAATGGCCAGCGGCTTTATTCAAACGAGCCTGTTCCTCTATTGCAAGGTGCTGAACTCATCGCTGATGTCTTCAAGTGCTCAAATCTCGACGCGCCTCTTAATCGATATGTTCTGACTGGTTTGCCATTTTGCATTAGTGGGGATAAATCGATCCGAAATGCTGCTCAAACTGGGTTCGTAGATCTGACGAACTCCAGCAGCTGCTTCCTGAATATCATGAACCCTGCTGCTTACGATGCTAACAACAAGATTTACGTTCAGGTTCGAGCTCTCCTGCACACTGTACTAATTGTTGATGCTGCGGGTCTTCGTAAGGTGAACCTCTAATTTCACCGACTATCTTTTTGATGGATGGGTCAGACGAGCTCGCACAGTTCCAGCCTAGCGATATGAGGGTCCCATTCAAAGCCCTATTTATTTCAAAGTCTAATAGCGGCAAGTCTTTTTATTGCACAAAGCATTTACTTAGACTGCTATATCCAAAGATTAATCGAGTCGTTGTGTTTACCGCCACCAAATTCAACGGCGAGTATTCTGCAATAACTAAAGAGCTTTATGACGATTTTCAGCCATCTATCGTTGCTGAAATCATTGATTCACAGCGAAATTTGATTGAAAACAAAAAGAAAGCGCCGCAGATATTGCTCGTCTTGGATGATCTCGTCGCCGCCTCTGAAACCGTAGATCTGCGAAACAGCAAGGCTGTAAATCGACTTTTTACTCAGGGTCGTCATTTTAATATCAGTACGATTCTTATGACCCAAAAGCTAACAGCTCTTAGTCAATCTATAAGATCGAACTCCGACTATTGTTTTTTCTTCAGTTACTCTAATCACACGGAGCTGGAGGCCATTTATAGAGAGTTTAGCCATCTCCCAAAAGAAGAGTTTATAGCTTTATTTGAAACCTGGGCGCACGATTATCAGTGCCTAGTCCTAGATGGAACTAAGTACGATACGGCCTGGTACGTTGACAAAGCTGCTGAAGATAAGAGCTTTCGTTTCTCTAAATGGCTAAGACAAAAAGAAGAAGAAGTCTCTAAGACAGAAGAGTCTCTTGTAAGCTCTAAGAAGAAACGCCGATTTAAAATATCAGTATAAGAACATTAAGAGATGCCACGCGGAAAACCTATAAAGGGCTATCGGGAACGCAGGGTGCTTGCCGAGCCAAATGCTCCGCTGATTGAGAGCGGTGCCACAGAGGGCGCAGCTGTCGCTGATCCTAGCGGGGAGCTCGCCAGCGACCCCCGACTAAATGCCCCTGTAGCGAAAACAATTGCGTCCGCAGCTGCTGGTGCCAGTGCAACCGATGACCGGCACGCCCAGGCTAAAACTGTAACTGAAATGCAGTCTGATATCGATGATGATGCTGCTAGAATTATCCAAGCCATGGCCTCTGAACCACGCTATTCAGGGCCAAAAATAAGAACACCAGCTATAAGCAAAAGCCAGTTTGACGAGTTAGCTGCGAAATTGCGCGATCTAGAAGCAAGATCCTCAAACATAGAGTCATACGTAAAGGAAAAGCAGGAAAGATCAAAAATTCGTGAGATGCTGCGCAGTGAGATGTTTAAGACAAGGGCGATGGATGCGCCAGATTTACGCTATTTGAAAATCGAAAAAGAAAAGGCTTCACAAGCTCTCGATGATGCCGCTGTAAAGCCCGCAACGCCTTATGTGTCTGAGCCCAATTCTACAAGCTCTCAATTGAAGGGAGCGATGGGTGGCCGGCGGATTCGACTGTAAAGTCCGGCAGATCAGGCAGATCGACGAGGCTCTCCGCAAGCAAGTCTTGGCTTGCGCCCTCTTCAACTGTAGGACGTCGCTGATGCAAAGTCGCATCCTCTAATTGACAGACTTCGAAAGCGTGCTGCAGTTCACGCTTGTCGTATTCACGCAGATGCGGCCAAGACAGTAGCCATTCAGCATATTTCGGATCGCTTACAACTACCTTAAGGTGAGTCTCTCCTCGGTACTTTCCAAATCGAATTGTTCCTGGCATTCTTTGAATTATATCTCGGATTTATTTTCGGAATTTAACGCACCCCACTGCGATTGATGTCTTAAAATTATTTCGCTCATCATATATAACGAGAGCCGCGCGCAAATGGACACTGATTCATCACCTAAACGTCCCGGGCGGAAACCAATTGTCGTCACCCCTGAGATCGCCGCAGCTCGGAAGGCTAAGCGTGCCGAGAACCATCGCCGCAGATATAATGAGGATCCGGAGTACCGTCGGCGCCACATCGAAGCCAGTCTGAAATATCAACGCAATAATACCGAGAATCATCTGCAGGCTAATCGCCGGTATCGCAATCGAATTTACGAAAAATTAGCTCTGCTCGAGTCCCTGCAAAACAGCGTAGTTATAGCGCTTTAAAGGACGGCAATAAGCCAAAGGAAAGGAGCCGTGGGCGGGCGGCCTTTCTTTTTCACGCTCGCGGTCGCAGCGTTCGCGTATTGCTAGGGGCTGAGTACGCTGCAGTTTTATTCTGGAACGACGAATACCACCTCTGCGTTGCGCCCCCGGGGTTCAGCTTCTCTTTGCCTGCAGTCAACAGTTGCTTCTGCACACGCTCAAGCTTGCGTGCCCTCTCGATATCGCTCTTGTCTAAATTCTCCTGCATCAGATTAATCTCTTTCTTCCTGCGCTGCTGCGCTCGCTGTGCTGCATTGCCCGCACGACGTTCCTCTGAATCTGCCGCTACTTTTAATAGTCGCTGGTAGGTCACAGCTTTGTCGTAGCCCGAAAGCGTAAATTTGAGCAGCGGCCCAAAGCCACCTATCTCCGTAATCGTATAGATTTCTTTAGAATACGTCGGCTTTGATGACTTGTCGAATCGCTGACGCTCTAGCTGCACACGCACTCGATCACCTATCTTGAAGTCCGCTTGCGCAAAGTAATGCTGCTGCTCGTAAGCCTCTCGCTGATAATCGTTGCGAGCAATCGTCTCCTTTGGATTCTCGGCTGCTGCGTTCGGCGACGTACCGATTGACCTATGCTCTGATGAATTATAATTGCGCAAGAAAGCAGGCAGCTTATCGATATATCTGTCCGTGTCGTACGCATCCATGTACTTTGCAATGATGCGCTTAAGCGTACCATTAAATCTCTCTATTTTGCCGTTCGCTTGCGGGCGATGCGCCTCCACTGCATTATGCTTGATTCCCATACTCGCCAGCATTGCTGCTGCGGTTCCCTTAAACTCCTGATCGGTCTGAATGACGTCCGGCTTCGAGGGGAGCTCATCAATCAATTTCTTCAAACTCGCTAGCAGAGTGCTTTCCGATTTCGTCTTCATAGGAATGCTATACGCTTTACGCGTCGTCACATCAATACCGTTCATTATAAAAGTAATCCCTCGATTTGTTCTTGCATACGGGGTCACATCAATCAGATCAACTTCGTAGTACTTTTCGGGCTCCTCGTAAATAATGCTGGTGGACGGCTTTTCCTTCACGGGTTTCGCAAAACGCTGTGCCGTCGTTAATTTCGAAAGCACGTCCTGCACTTTTGATAGCGGTAAATTGAGCCGCTTAGCTATCCGCGCCGCAGACTGAAAGCCAGTTTCCGGATCGTAATAAGCTTGTTTAATTCGACTCGCCTGCTCGGTACTCATGGGGGACGCTACTATAGTACTCGTCCGAAATTATCTTGCGCTTTGTATACTGCGACTTGTTCAGCTGTCGAGCAAACGGAATTTGGATCATGGAACTAAAGCTGATTCCGCTCTCCCGTTGCCGCCCGTTCGGTTTATAAACACGGGCCAGCTTTGATTCGATTGTGCATTTGGGTTGGTACGCGGGATCCTCGAGCATGCACCTGTAAGCTTCCAGAGCGATCCTGCGGTCGAGGGCCCCTTCCTCGCCTCTGGTTCGTCTGGCAGCCAGTGCTCCTGGATCCACAATTGCGGAATCCCCTTTGCGCGTACATGCAGATCAAACTGCGCGTCGCTGTCCCGTACAAATAAACAAGTATAAAGCTTCGGCCCAATAAAGTACGCTTCCACAATCCGCCCTTTAATGTCACAGTCAAGTTTCCCTAGTTCCTGCCTGCAAATGTCCGCATCTGTTGCTGTCGCTATATCATATGCTGGCTTCATATAACCCTTTGCCCGCAGCAGATCGGCGTATTTTCGATGGACAATCAAAGAGTCCGTATCAGTATAAAACGGCATTGCATCAATGTTCCAGTATGCGCCTATTTCAATTAGAAACCTGTCCATGATCTCCCGCGAATATGACAGAATAAATGCGCCAATAAAGCACGGTTTAGAGACAGCTCTATCACGCTTGGACTCCTCAATCTCGTACGTGACAAACATCCGCGTGTCTGACTCGATCGAAATGTCTGTGATCTGCGCTGATCGCTGAATTTCTCGAAATCGCTTGTAAGATGTGACTAGATCCGAGGTGGTGATGACAGGCCGCTGGCAATATTTACCGTAAAGGCCATTCATGGAAATCTTTGACGTCGCGTACTGAGCTGTCCCCTTGCGAGATCTAGCTTTCTGGCAGTACATACGCTCCATGTAGGTCTTGAATATTTGATCTTTTCCATCAAACAGGTAGACCTCGTGCACCTTTGTCACCTCGCACCCCAGCTTAATTGCACGATTAATATCGACTGACGTATACCAGCCGCGCTCAATCGGCTTAAGATTAGACCAGCCTAGATTTGATTCATGCCGCGGCAGCGGAGAGAGCAGCAGATTTTGCGGAATTGTCACGTCCACGCACGCAATAAACATCAGCGAACGCTGACTCGATTGGACAAATTTGCAGAATCTGTCCAGTGCATCGGGCGACGTAATATGCTTGTACTTACCAGTCGGAAACCAATTCTCGTACATTGCCGTCGGATACAAGCTTACGACATCCAAGTCGACTAAATAATCATCCGGGCCCGATGAGACGAATTTGCGTTTAAACGGGAGACACCGCCCACCGTATATTGCCTGGCGCAGCACCTGATCATCCTTGTAGGTCGGCAGCGAAATTGGATTGATCAAAGTCTGCCGATGAATCTGGAACGCCATTGCCGACGCTGTGGTTGTTTGCGTCGTGTTCACGTTTAAGCCGTAGAGATCGAAAACTGCTGTTGAATATTTAATATAAAGCTCTGTCATTGCCTTGACGTCGTCTTCCACGTATGGCTCCCATTCAGATTTAAAGCGCTCAACGTCCTCCCACGTTTTAATCTTGCTATGATCAAAATCGCCCTTTACGTTAGTGCAGCCGTAGTCCTTGCAGGCCTGCTTGAGCGATGCCTGGATGTGCAGGCACGGATCAAATGTACTAATAGCCCCGCCGGCAGCCGTTCTCCAGGACATATTCTTGATCTTGCCATTTGACCGCAGAACATTTAATGCGGTCTCTGGTCGATTTAAAACGAGCCACTTGTAGATGAATATATAATCGAAACCAGATCCATTGTAGAACACCAGCGTCGTCTTCTCGCTGCGGCGCTCAAGCCAGCGCATAAATAAGTCCAGCGTTTGCTCACCGTAAATTAACTCGCACGAGGACACCCCTCCTTTCTCAATCATGCAGTAGCTGACAGCGTACGGACGTGCGTTTTACCGTCGGCAGCGAACGTTTCGAAATCCGCGCAGACAACGCTGTCCAATGCTGTTAATTCGGTCTCCGGTTTGCAGGGCTTGATCTGCCGCCCAATTACGTTCTGCCGGCGCGTCATCTCCTGACACTCCGACGTGTGGTCACCTCTAGGGTCATACGCACGCTTGCAGCGATTGCAGAAGGAGCACTGTGCCACATGCGCCGCCAAATTAAACATCTTTCCGCAGCAAGGGCACCGCTCCAAACCTAGCGTCGCTTCCTTTTTTACCAGATAGCAATGCCCGTCGATGTTGCAGAGAATTGCACGCTTCGAATAACCGAACTGGGTTCGAAAAAGCTCCTTGAATTTCGTGGCAGCCCACTCCGTCACGGTTGCATCAGTCGAATAAAATCGGCAGATCGCTTCCACTGTGCCTCGATTAAGAGATATCATGCCCTTTCCCAGTCCAAGCCGCTCTCGAATAGATGCGTAGGGTGCCTTTGCCAGCTTTTCGATTACTGTCTTCAGGCTCAGCCCGCGTGGATTTAATTTCACATACTCAAAGCATTCGAGCACGCAGTCATTCGCTGGGACATCGGGCAGTAAAGCTTGTCGACTGTTCTGTGATAAAAAGGCAGTTTCGGTACGTTGCCTAGGGCGCCAGCCGCGTTATCTGCGATCAGCACTTCAATTGATGTCACTGTCCAAAAATCGTCTTCCTGGTACGACATTTGAGCCGCCATCCACTGCGCAATGCGCTCATCCAGGCTCTCGGTCAAGGTCTGCAGTGCATTCTGTCTAATCTGAATCAGCTGCGTTGTGTACATGTGATTGTTGTCAAAGCGGAACCGAATTATCACAAAGCGCCCTATCATCTCCGCAACGCCCAGCTGTCCGAGGATGTCAATCGTTAAATTCTTGACCGACTCAGGATCAAAGTTGGGCTCAATCGCATATACATGCTTATCAAACAGCAAATTCGGATAGCGGTGATGCCTGTGAGAAAGCACACCATCTAGATCTCGTGGCACGGGAATTTCTTCAACGTCTTGAAATATATTCGGGACGTCTTCTAGTATCGCGTCCTCGGCCTGAACGGCGTTTGCGCGAGCTGCTGCAATTGCGCCGAAATGGCCTGCGAGCTGGCTTTCAAATAATCGGCGAGCTGGGCGAACTGTCCCTCGCAATCGCAGCAGTGTCGCAATATAGTTGCGAATCGTGCGGCCCCAGGTCCCGCCGCTAGCGTCCGCTAGGCGCATCAGTTTGTTTCGAAATGTCCCGTGAACATATCCACGATCGTAAAGCTCTGTCGCTAAGTTTCTAAGTTCGGTCTTAAGTGCTGCAGTGGTGGCCATTGCAATCGCTTTCAAGAAGAGGGACTGAAATTATTTTCGGAATTCAGCGCAACAATCTCTGACTGTCAGATAGACTGAGAGGAACCTTTAAGCCATAGCTCAGACGTTCGCGACTTAGGACAAAAGTTCACGTCGGCGTTCGCGACTTTGGACAAAAGTTCACGTCCAAAATCCTCAAGCATGCAGGCGCACCCCCACGCATGTCTCCCGCAATCTAGCCGCTAATATAGCCTCAATTACACTATAAGAGACGACTAGGACAGTTGTTAGCCAATTCGGGCGGCGTTCTGAAGTTCGTGACTTTGGACAAAAGTTCACGTCCAAAATCCCCAAGCATGCAGGCGCATCCCCACGCATGCGTGGCATGATCAAAGCGCTAGTATAGCCTCAATTACACCACAGGAGACTACTAGACTACTTGCTAGCCGATTCGGGCGCCGTTCTGAAGTTCGTGACTTTGGACAAAAGTTCACGTCCAAGGTCGCCTAGTGACTTTGGACAAAAGTTCACGTCCAAGGTCGCCTAGTGACTTTGGACAAAAGTTCAAGAGCAATCTCTAGGCCTTATCGATCTGGCTATCCTTATCACTGTCAGGCTTGATGATCTTCGAGATCTCTCCGCGAATGCGGCGTGCAAGTTGAATGTCCTTCGGCATGATAGTGACGCTGCAACGGAAAACGATCAGAGGATTGCAGGATATGACAAAAAGCAAGTTGGCTCACCGTTTAGCATGAATCGCGCACAGGTTAGCATCTTCGAACACTCCCACCAGATAAGCCTCGGCGGCAGTCTGGATCGCCAGCATGGCGTGCGACTGGAAGCGCAAGAGGGGATTAATGTCCTGAGTGATCTCGCGAACGAGTCGCTGGAATGGCAGCTTGCGAATCAGGAGATCCGTGGTCTTCTGGTACTTGCGGATCTCGCGCAACGCCACAGTGCCTGCAATCGTGATAATTAGATGAAAGCGACGGACGCACAGCTGCAGGGAATCCGTTGCTTACCTGGGCGATAGCGATACGGTTTCTTGACCGGACTAGCAAGAGGCAGCTTCACCTTGACTACGTTCGGCTGCTGACGTTCAGCGTTGCCCACAGTGCGCCTCGTCGGGTTGGCCTTCACGCGCGCCATGTTTGCTGCAGCTGCTTTGTGCTTCTAGAAGGTTGCTGCTGCTCTATACGTGGGGTACTCGTACTAGTACTAGCAGGGGGTAAATTATGCAGGCTGCGCAGCGCGTGCACGTGATCGTACGATAGGCTACAGCTCCGCGCAGCGTTGTGCACACTGTGCCACGGTGCTCCTTTTTCGACGCATGCGCACGTGTTTTCTGGAGTTTTTTGGCGGTTCGGTTTCAAGTTGTTTCTTGCACGTGTTTTTTATTAGGTCTGAAAAATCTGACTGCAAGCATTGGTCGGTTTTATTTGCATGCTGCATGTAATATATGTATATGTCGGGGACCCAGCTGATCATGATCGCGAGCCGCGCGTGTTCGGCCGATTCGGTGGGGACTCGGTCGGTAAGTTGGGGAACTGCTACAAGTCTAGATCTAGACTCAGACTCTAGACTCACTCAGTGTGACTCTAGCACTGCACTGCAGTACCAGGCTACTACCGTAGTACCAGGCTACTACCAGCTAAGTACTAGTCTAGCTAGCGACCTTCGTGCCGCGAGTTCTCTACTGAATCGATTTGCATGAATTCGAAATGAACAATGCGCAGAGCAAGTATTACCCGAATCACCGTAAGCTGGCATAAAAGTGAAGTATTAGATTTTAAACTTCTATGCTGGCATAAAAGTGAAGTATTAGATTTTAAACTTCTATGCTGGCATAAAAGTGAAGTATTAGATTTTAAACTTCTATGCTGGCATAAAAGTGAAGTATTAGATTTTAAACTTCTATGCTGGCATAAAAGTGAAGTATTTGATTTTAAACTTCTATGCTGGCATAAAAGTGAAGTATTAGATTTTAAACTTCTATGCTGGCATAAAAGTGAAGTATTAGATTTTAAACTTCTATGCTGGCATAAAAGTGAAGTATTAGATTTTAAACTTCTATGCTGGCATAAAAGTGAAGTATTAGATTTTAAACTTCTATGCTGGCATAAAAGTGAAGTATTAGATTTTAAACTTCTATGCTGGCATAAAAGTGAAGTATTTGATTTTAAACTTCTATCCTACTAGGCTACTATGCTGGCCGTGAGTTCGGCCGATTCGATGGAGATTCGGTTGGTAAGTTGGGGAACTGCCGCAGCATTGAGTCCATTGACTCAAGTGAATCGATTTACAGGCGGCCGCTGGCAGGCTGTGGCCGTTAACGTTGGGCAGCCGCTGAGCCTGCAGCTGGCAGGCGCCGGCGTGCCGCGGCAGACTGTGCATATGCGCATGTTCACAGACTCGCTTCCGTAGTACAGAGCTGTCAACACAGCAGCTGCAGCAACCGCTCCATCCCGGAGTCCGTTTGCACATTCAACGGTAAGCTAACATGAAAGGTTGTGCATGCGGGGCCTGATCATGAGATGAGTCGCTATGCATGCAAGCAGAACTAATGCATATATACATGCTCACAGCTGCAGGTTGCTCACAGCAACCATATACGCGTGAACGCCACACAGGTGTGCATCTTGACACTATATATATATCATACGCAGTGTGCAGCACTCTCATCGATCTTACGTCGGCATGTGCAGCATGTCTATCAAAATCAGAGAACCGAATGAGAAGAAAACACGGCACTTTGTAACATTTGAGCTCGTTGATCGTAGAGAGTGTGACGACGACGATATGACGAAAGAGGAATGGGATGAGTGCCTGTGGAAGACTCTAGATGCTCTGTTTTACGGCCCCAGTCTTATTCGCACGAAGATCAAGTTTGCTCAATTTGCAGTATTCAAAACGACAACAAATGATGTGTTCCAAATTAAGGTATGCACCCATGCGAATTGAACAATGTAAATTGCGCCCATGCACACTGTTGCATATCACTCTCATTTACTTGACGTTTTCAGGGATTGATCACGACGAATACTAGTTATAATTGTACAGTTAAGCACATGAAAGACGCGTTGGAGATTCAGTTTGCAGATGATGGCGATTATTTCGGGCACACGCCCAATTACATTACTCCTCTTTTTGGGAAGACGGCTCAAAAAAAGGAACTGGAGACGCTAAACGTCAAGTCGAATAGATTGTCGAGCTGGTCAAATGGATCGGTGCGCAATGTACATGTATGGCGCGCACTGCATTCTGGCTCTAATGCTATTATAGCTGGACAACCAGGGAAATAGAAGATCCCCTGCCGAAGTGCAGCTTCGTGATAAAGTTCGACGTTTCCTCCGTGGTGATTGCATTCTCTTTTCTCACAATCATGTCTTGATTTGCATTTGCACAGAGCCAAGGAAATATGCGGATTTCATAGAACGGTTTCCACTCAAGTCTCGCGCTCTGGCCGGCCAAGCTGTGTTTACATGTGACAGGGACCGGAAAGCTCTATTTCTAGAGCTTTTTCCCAAGAGGAAAACCTACACAAAGATGTATTTTGTCACAGGTCTTGCTTTCACTCAAATTCTCCGACTGATAATATATATCTTCACACATTGTCAGGTGGCTCCCCAGAATCCCTGATTCAAAAGCTGATCGAGACCTACCCAGAGTCGGAAGTTTGGAAAAAACCTGGCACGGTGTGCACTTATCGTGATAAAGTCTCTTTTATCTGATGGCAATGGTCACCTAGGAACGCGCTGGGTTCTGGGATGGCTACAATGGGGAATCGTACATTTTTATCCCCAATTTTAGGGGTGAAATCTCCTTGAGCAGTATTATAAATGCTTGTTCTCCTCTTTCAAAGGCAAACTTGCCCATAATGTATGGTAACGAAATTTGGTTAGCTTCTACTCTTTTTATTTTTACAAGCGAAATTCACGTACGAGAGGTAATCGGTTATCGCTCCGGAAGTAATTACGTTACAAAAGCTGCATATCGTGATTTTAAAGATTTTGCGGCATGTTCCGGTGGTGGAATTATCCGTATTAAGAATATCGAAAAGCTTCTTAAGGCACGACAGGCCTATAGAAATGTAAAGAGAGATCTCGTAGTTGAATCTCCTGATGACATCTTGAAGATTTTTGATGACTAAGTTAGCTAGGTTCTTGTGAGCCAAAGGCTATGCAAGCTAGCTTGACGCTTTCCAAAATCAGCTAGGTCTCTTGTGAGTAAAATACTACGCAAGCTAGCTGGCGCTTTCTCCTGAGGCCGCAGCAGACCGCGCGCAAGCAACCGGGGCCCCAAGTACACCCACACACGCCCTCCTAAACTCAGTTCCGATATCTCCCCAAACAAACGCCTAATCAACACGCCTACTCTTTCTCACTAATTTCGCTCATCGATCACGCTTATAGGGGTGGACCCCTGATGGTAAAACCAGACTTTGGGGGGCGGTCTGGTTTGGGGGGGGGTCCACCCCTTTACAACAGACGGATCAGGCGCTAGCCGATCAGGTATTTGGATCGGTATATGTATATGATAGTATCGATCTGGAATTCGAAGACCGTCGACGTCCGACGGTCGACGGCATATAACATCAATTGCAACTTGCAAGTTAGGATGTCCATGCGCATGCCATGATCGTGATGCGCGTACGCGTGGATTTAAATGCGCATAGTATCGGCTGTTCGAAGCTGATCACGAGCAGCTATAGATTATTCAATGAATTACCTCGGAAAAGACGATGATCCCGTTCCCGTCCGTATCAAACTCGTTGATCATGTTTCTGCACAGCCGCCGCGGCCGCGGCGCATTATTAATTGCACGTCACCACACAAGTAGGAAGCCTAAGGAATTTCGAATGCATTCGCGAACGCATACGTACTGGATCTCGGCGTCCGTGGGAGTCTGGCCGTAAGATGCCATGACCGCGACGATTTCGGCTTTGGTCATGGAGCCGTCTCCGTTGGTGTCGAAGTTGCTGAACGCATCCGCGATCTCAGAGATCTGCTCTTCGGTGAACTGCCCCGTCGATGCCATCTGGATCTGCGCACAAACTCGAAGCGGTGAGCGCGCGCGATCGCGAGCCAGCTGCAGCGCCCCGACGCGCATGCGCCTAGGCCTGCAGCTGTGCCCTGGCCTGGCCAGGCCGACCGCGTGCGTATACGTATATACGTATTCGTATACGGGCACGGCGCGGGCATGCGCACGGCCGATCAGCGCACCGGTTCGAAGCCTTAAGCTAAAACGCGAACGCGCTAGGGTGACCCGGTGTCCTTCGGAATACAAGTTCTGTCCGTCGGACAATGAGCGCTGAAGCTGGATGGTGTCGAGCTCGAGCACACTGTGACCGTGGCGTGTACTATAACTAGGAGCGCTATATAGCAAGCTGCACGCGCTAGCGATAGGCACCGCTAACGCTCCTAGCATGCACACGCACCTCCTACGAGGGATCCTGGGCCGGGAAGCGCGCGTGATCGACCGTGCAGCGTGCGCATGCGCGGGACGCGGCGCTGAGTCGGCGGCGCCGGCGCCGGCGCCGAATGGGCGCGCCGGCGCCGGCGCCGGCGCCGGCGGTACTTCCGGAAGTTTTTTCTGCCGGATCATCGGATCTGTCAAAAAAAGAGCCCCCCCCCCCTTCATCCACTTGCCAACTTGCAAAAAAAACGAATTCGAATATCGGCCGCGGGCCAACTCGGACGGTAAACTCGGCGGGCCAACTCGGACGCGGGAACGTTGACTTGTAACGAGCAGATCTAGGCCCGATTCTAGAGTCGCCGGCGCCTCACGCCGAGCTCGAGGGACACGCGTACGCAGAAACCGAGACCGAGAATTCGAAGAGGGCAAGGCCAGGAGCTCGAGGAGAGACATCAATGTTTTTTTAAAAATGCATTTGCGCCGAATCAATGCGCGTGCGTACGGACATTGTCGGACAATACTCGCTCTTCATAATCCTACTCTTGCTGCAGCAATTGCAAGTATGTTTGGGAATCATCACCATCATTGTTCATTTCCGACCACAAACGTCAATTTTCAAGCGAGGCGTTACATTCAACAGCAAGGCGATGCATTTGAATATTCGGACTTATGTTCGAATGTTCCAGCCTTTTTACTGATCGGGATTCGGGAGCCACAGGCGCACGTCTGCTTCGGCATCGAGCGGGGGCGGGGGCGAGGGCGCGCCCTCGCCCGCCCCGAGCCGCACGCCGCCCTCCTGCTCCAGCAGCAGCGCGAGCTTCCCCGACATCACCGTCGCCCCGTCGAACTGGCGCCCGTTCGCGTTCCCGTGAGCGGCGGCCCGTGCTCAGGGGGCGAGGAAGGGGGGATCCAGATCTAGAGGGGCGGACCTTGCAGCCGTGGAACTCCTGCGCCCGCTTCTTCCCGATGCGCCTGGCGCAGAAGACGCGCTGCGAAGGGCCTTGCGCATCAGCGGACCGGCTCACATAAAGCTTCGAAGAGGCGGCGCGGATCGCACGGGGAGGGTCGAGATGGATACGGTCCCGTCGGGGCGGGCTGCCGCCAGCAGGCCCCGACCGCCAAGCGCGTCCTGCGCGCGCACGCGCGAGCATCAGAATACGCGCGCGCGGTACGAGAGAAATGCAAATTAAATCTATTTAGCCGGCGCACCTCTGAAAACGCGTAGCCTTTGAGTTGTTCGGACTTTGCTTCGGCCGCGGCCGCGGGTCCTTCCTAAGTACGGTACACGTGGTCATGATCAGCGGCTAGTTAACGTTTGGCGGGCTGCGAGCGAACAGCAACGAAATAAGAATTCCCCGCACCTCGGAGGGCGCGTGTCCGGACGCCGAGGCCGCTGGGGAGGCCGAAGCCCAGACCACCTCCTCCTCGCCGTCCGGAGCGACGGCGCACACTCTCGTGTCAACCTGAGACGAGATTCACGCGCGGCGCGGGACGGCCCGCGCCGCGCCGAGAGATAGCCTAAGGTGGCTTAGGTGTGGCGGTAGAGTTAAGACTCTGCCCTGTCGCGCGAGCGCGAGCTGGCGAACTTCAGCTTGACTTGGCCCCCGGCCGCGGGGGCCTGCAGCCGGCCACGGCCCTCCGCACGGGCGCCCGCGAGCTCGACGCCGGCCTGCATGTCCCAGACGAGGAGCGAGCTATCCACGTCGGCGCTCCCCGTCACCACCCGCCTCCCGTCCTGCCGCCACCGCCATCGCCAGCCCCGCGCGAGGTTCCCAAGTCAGTTCCCGAATGCAGAGTGCACGTGGTTTCGTCGAGGTCGATCTCCCGCCCCCAGAGCTCCGGGGATCCTAGAAAGCACGTACACGCACTATCGCTGCCTATCGCGCGCGCCACGCCGCTCACCGGCGAGATCGACAGCGATGTGGCGAGCATGCTGATGGTCCGGCCCGAGGCCGACAGCCGCGGCTTCCGCAGCTGCACGCCCGTCTCCAGGTCCCACACCCGCAGCGTCTTGTGGTCGCACCCCGTCACGATGTACTTGCCGTCCTGAGCCGCGCGTAAGTACGCGTAACGCGTCCTTTATGATTCGTATCATCCGCAGATGTCTCTCGAACTCACCGGCGTGATAGCGATCGAAGATGCCATGCTCTTGTGGCCCTTCAGGCGCCGCAGCTCGGCCCCGCTCTCCAGGTCCCAAACGCGCAGGGTCCAGTCCCGGCTTCCCGACACGGCGCGCCTCCCGTCCTGCGGTCCGTCCGAAAATTAAACCGCGCGTCAGCGTTGGAGGCTTTCCTGCCGTGAGATCCCGGCCCGGCCCGCACCGGCGAGATCGCGACGGAGAGAACGGGGCCTTCGTGACCCGTGATCACCCGCAGCTCCGCCCCGCTCTCCAGGTCCCACAATCGCAGCGTCTTGTCGCCGCTGCCCGACAACGCGCGTTTCCCGTCCTGCGCGGCCCCGGGCCCCCGCGTCAAACGTGGTCGAATGCCGCACACGCTTCTTTTTGCCGAAATAATATCGAGTTACAGAGGCTCTCGGTCAAGCTGCATCACACGCACCTGCGTGACTGCAACGGAGACGACCGTGTCGTCGTGGCCCGTGAGCGTCCGCAGCTCTGCCCCGCTCTCCAGGTCCCAGACTCGCAGCGTGTTGTCCGCGCTCCCCGACACAGCGCGCAGCCCGTCCTGCGACCCGAAAATCCAAGTAAATTTGAAGAATGTGCAATCCTCCATCCGCTTCGGCTTTTTAATAATTATTCAAGCTTGAAGTCTTCGACCGTGCCAGGGCCCGCAAAGTCTCGAACGCACCGGCGAAACCGCCAACGAGCGGACGTACTCGGTGTGCCCAACAAGCTGCCGCAGCTCCTCCCCGCTCTCCAGGTCCCACAGACGCAGCGTCTTGTCCTCGCCCCCCGACAGTGCGCGCTTCCCGTCCTGCGAGCGATCCGAAGAGATTACAATCGCAGACAGGCCGGGGCTATTCATATGCATGGCACTCTAGCACTCCGTGCCTCTCGCGCACCGGCAGAACCGCGACGCAGTACGCATCCCCGTCGTGACCAGTGAGCCGGCGCAGCTCGGACCCGGTCTCAAGGTCCCACAGCCGGAGCATCCTGCCCTCCTTGCTCCCCGACACGGCGCGCTTCCCGTCCTGCAACGTGCACAAGGGCCGAAGGTCAGCGCGAGCTGTGTCGAAAACGCTGAGCTTAATTATGATCTTGAAAATGTTAAACGAAAGTATAGGCCCCAACTCCCTAAGTCGGCCTCTATCGGCCTTGAAACGCTGGCCGGCGACGTTTAGGAAGACGCCCGTCAGCGATGTTTAGACAATGGCAAGCCGTTCTTGCATTCGAACTATTCGCAGTCGGTCTATCCGGGCCCTCTATCGACGTCTCGGTCTCTCTTCAACCGCGGGTCGCGTCCGCGCACCGGTGAAATTGCAACCGACCAGACGTCGCCTTCGTGACTCGTAACCTGCCGTAGCTCCGCCCCGCTCTCCAGGTTCCACAATCGCAGGACTTTGTCGTCGCTGCCCGACACGGCGAGCTTTCCGTTCTGCGGCGCGCCTGGTCAGCTTTCGCGCCTGCACCAGCGAAGAAGCGCGCCTGCTTCCAAAAGACATCGTTCTAGATCTAGGCCTCGCGATCGGCTGCTAGTCTCAAGCGTTCGCTCCCAATATTCGACTTCGAATCTCTCATTTCCCGTACCGGCAAGACCGCCACCGAGTTGACGGTGCTCTTGTGGCCGGCGAGGCACTGCAGCTCCGCCCCGCTCTCCAGGTCCCACAGCCTCAGCGTCTTGTCGCCGCTCCCCGACAACGCGAGCTTCCCGTCCTGCGGCCGCCATGTCAGCACCATAGAAATGAGAGTCCATTCATTTTCGCACGCACGGGCAAGAATGCCAATGCGAAGACCCGATCCTCGTGGCCCGTGATCACCCGCAGCTCCGCCCCGCTCTCGAGATCCCAGACCCGCAGCGTCTTGTCCTTGCTTCCGGAAAGCACACGCGTTCCGTCCTGAGATCCGAGGCCCGCATCAGAAACCAGAGCATGCGCAGCCTCCAACGCGCACGCACCGGCGAGATCGCCACCGCGCGGACGGACCGCTTGTGGCCCACAAGCACCCGCAGCTCTGCCCCGCTGTCCAGGTCCCACACGCGAACCGTCTCGTCCTCGCTGCCCGACACGGCGCGCTTTCCGTCCTGCGAAGCGACCAGATTCACAACCGGAGGCTGGGCTTATTAGACTCTCTCCTGGCCGCATCCACGCACCGGCGTAATGGCGACGGACCAGACGTCTTTCTCGTGACCGGTGAGCCGACGCAGCTCCGAACCGGTCTCCAGGTCCCACACCCAGAGCGTGTGGAGGCTGCCGGACACGGCGCGCTTCCCGTCCTGCAGCCGAGAAACGCTCGCGATTGATGGGCAGCGAGGGCCCGCCGACGGGGAGCGAAACACAGAGGCCTCCAGCTCATTTAACCGGCCTCTCTTAGTTCGTTTGGGCTGCTAATTACAATTCGATGTAACGCTTCTTTTCTGGCGCCGGCGATTTATGAATGGTCATCAGCTATATAGATGCGTTATCCTGGTCACAAATTTATAGACGCCCATGACGAGTTCGGCGCCTCCAGATCCGTGGCCGTAGAACGTGAACGCTTCCGAACAAGCGCAAGTCACGCGTGCGCACCGGTGAGATCGCGACTGCATGGACGTCGTCTATATGGCCCGCAAGCACCCGCAGCTCTGCCCCGCTGTCCAGGTCCCACACGCGAACCGTCTTGTCCTCGCTGCCCGACACGGCGCGCGTTCCGTCCTGCAGCCAACTCATTAACAGAGTCACCCGAGCCAAATTAAACACTCGATTTATGGGAGGCCTAGGAGATATGAGATCTTTTCCCTTTTCCATTCAACGTTTCGCCCCCGAATGACTAAGCATGCGCACCGATGAGATCGCAACCGACCAGACGTCGCCATCATGACCCTCCAGCCTGCGCATCTCCGCCCCGCTCTCCAGGTCCCACACCCGCAGCGTCTTGTCGTCGGCGCCCGACACGGCGCGCTTCCCGTCCTGCGTGGCGAGCAGCGCCAGTCAGGACGGATCGAAACACCCTTAAATTTTCGTGAATTGTGGCTTGCACCGCACCGGCGTCACAGCGACGGCGTTCACGGACTTGGTGTGTCCGTGGAACGCCGGGTGGAGCGTGACGCTGCAGCCAGTGAGGACAGAGCCGCGGAGGTCCGCCCCGCAGAGGTTCGCTTCGAGAAGGGTAGAGCCGGTGAGGTCCGCCCCGCGCAGGTCCGCCCCCGCCGCTTCCATCCGCTGCAGGTCGGCTCCCGGCACTCGAATGCCCCACAGCTGGCTGCCCGCGAAGCTGAAGCCAGCTGCGAAAAACCATGAACGTGATCAGCAGTAAAACTAAAAGCTAAATCAGAGCCGATCGCACCGCGATTGAGGATCGTGATGGCGTTCGCCGAAGCAGTGATGTCCCCCGGCGTCGCGTCCGCGCGACGGCTCTTCTTTATTAAGCGCAAAAGTTCCTGTTGCCATAAAAATGCATATGGGAGGGTAAGTGATGATCATAAATGTTCCCCAAAGCATGATAATTTCTCGCTTGCGCACGTTGCGGTAGTTGACATCGGCGGTGCAATGGTCAGCGAGGAACTGAACGATCTTGGGCTCCTTTGTCAGCAATCTGATCGCGAGCCGCGCCAGCCGGTCAGAACACGCAGCGCGGGATTCGGAACAATAAAAAGCCCCGCGCAAGAACTCGCACCGCAAGTGCAGAAGGCTCGGCTCCGCTCGCATGCTGGCTGCTCCGCTCGCGCCGATGCTTTGCACTAGATAGACGCTCTGCAACCTTGCGCGCGGCCGTGACCTAGCCTCTCTCTCAATCGCCTGAGACAGACGATGGTCAAAAACTTGTAGGACAGGCGCAATTTACATGCAAAAAAGGATGAAGCACCGAGCGAAACGCGTCAGAACCATCCGCGTACGCGCCCTCCGCGACGAAATACTCGAGGAGAGTCTGTCGCTGGCTGTCAGACCGACAAGCTACAATTTTCAAGGCCTCGAATCAATATTCGAAGGCGGACCTTGTGGAGGAAGCGAGCGGCGGTGCCGCCGTCGACGTCCCGCGCCTTCGACACGCGCATCGGGCAGTTCTCGCGGCAGAAGACGCGGACGGGGTCCGTCGCGTCGGAGAGGAGCTTGACGCAGCGCTCCAGGTCCGCGCTCGACGGGCTCCGCTGCGCGGTCGCGGTCGCGGGCGCGGCCGAGGACGGAGCGGCATCCGGGCCTGTCGCCGTCGCCGTCGCCTCGAGACCGATCGACATCGGGATGTACTTGGCGCTCTTGGGCTTCTTCTGCGGGCAGAGAACTTCCGAGACATTCGCCTGCGCGCGATCGCGAGTAATCATTAAATTGCAATTCAAACAGCGCCGGCTTCATTATCGTTATATCATTGCAGATCCGGTCGTACTTTGAACATGGAAGTGGCGAGGTCCTTGCAGAACTCGAGGCAGTAATCTTGGAAATCATCCACCTCCCAGTCTCTCAGAAGTCCTGATCGATCGTGCGAGCACTTTAGCTTTAAGACCAGAGACCGACCGCGGTATTAAGACGTCTCCACACCGTTTTCCTTGGCCGCCGCCGTCGTGGACTTGTTCCATTGCTGCCTAAACCAACGCTGCGCACGCGCATGGACATTAATCCACACGCAAATATAATGTTCCAAAGCGAGAACATATTCATCGTCGTGTATAGCAGACCTCGACGAATTTCTGGTAGAGTTCGCGGATGGTCAAGAAGTACTTGGAGGCGACCTTGACGCTCCCGCCCCGCGTGCGGAAGAGCTCCTCCTGGCTGCATCGGGATCGCAGTGCCGGTAAGCCTATGTGAACTGCGGCGAGCGAGCATAGGCACGCGCATGAACATGTATAGCACACCGGCTCTTCAAGATTCTTGGCAGTGATTCCACCACCATGCTGCGCGTCGAGGCGGTTGCAATTGTTTCTTAGCGAGAAGATTCCCCCACGCGAACTGAGAACCAGCGGGAAGATACCTGAGCGTGAAGGGGTTCTCGATGAGCGCCGCGGTGCCGGGGACCTGCGCAATGCGAGCCACGTACTCCTCCACGGTCCACGTGCAGTCCGGGTCTCGCTTCCCCTCCGGCGCGCCGGGCCCGCGGGCGCGAATGTACTGGCCGATGTAGTCCTCGACCTGCCGCCCGACCGCGAACGCTCAGCGTCGGCGGGCGCGATCCAGAATCGCTTAAGCCGACGGAGGCGGCCTCGGGTACCTGCCCCGCATCGAATGGGTGCGTGCAGACCTCCTCCAGCGGCTCGCCCGCCGCCGCAAATAGCGACTGCAGCAAGGATCGGGTATAACACGGCGCAAACGTTGGATATATACGAGCGCAGCGCACGGGATAGTCGGACTGGGCGGCGAGGTACGCCGAGCGGCAGGTGACGACGGCCGCAGAAGCCCACTTGCCGAGCTCGTTGCCGCCGCCGCCGGCCGTCCAGAGGGCGGGCGGGCGGCCGCCCCCGCACTCCAGCTCGTCGTACGCGTCCAGCAGCAGCACCAGCCCGCGGCTGCGCAAGCAAACTGTGAGGGGCGGCAGAGGCCAGGGCGGGCAGGCGGTCGGGGCCGGCGGTGCCTCTCGCGCAGGGCCGGCAAGTCGGCCTCGGGCAGGCCGAGAGCGCGGGCCGCCTCCGCCCGCAGCCCGCCCGCCGCCCGCTCCCTGGAGAGGTTCGAGAGGCGCAGCAGGCACGTGACGGGCAGGCCGCCCTCGCCGGCGGGCGGCCGGCCGCGCGCCTCGGCCCACTGCGCGCAGGCGGCGCGGTGGAGGTGCGCGAGGAAGGTCGACTTGCTGGAGCCGGGCTCCCCGCGATGAGCACCACGCGGCCGGCGCCGGCGGCGGCGCCGCTGGCGGGGACGGCGGGGGCGGTGCCCCGGGCGGGGAGGCGGCGGCGCAGGAAAGCGGCGACGTGGCCGAAGAGGTCGACGACGACGCGGCGCGCGACGTCCGCCGTCGCCTTGGGCGGGACGTACAGCGCCAGGGCCTGCGCGGCGTCCTCGTCCCCCAGCTCCCCCCGCGCGTACTGCGCAGTTGCAAGAGCCGGCGTCAGGATCGGCTCACGATCGTTGGAGGGGCGGGGAGCGCGCTTTTAGGACGGCTTCGCAAAGGGACCGGTCCGGGGCGTCTCGCGCGAGGCGAGCGATCGTGTCGCGAACGAGCGCCGAGGATCCGCGAGGTGCCCCGGCCGCACCGAGCGCCTTCGGGAAGCGCGGAACGGGTACAGCGTTCTCCTGTCAGGCGGTCACGATCATAATCAGGGGCAGGGCGGGAGGAACGGAGGCGGGGCGTCGATATCGCACCGCGGACGGCACGCCCAGGAACTTGCACGCAGCGGCGTCGGATGCCCTCTGCGCGGCGCCGCCGGTCGCCCACATGCGCTGCAGCGCCGCCACGGCCGCCGCCGCCGCCGCCGCGTTTCCGCAGCCGTTCAGCGCCGCCAGGTTGGCGAGGGCGCTCGCGACGACGCCGAGGACGTCCGCCTTCCCTGCCGCCGCGGCCGCCTCCGCGAGGCGCTCCATCCACTCGACGGCCCCCGCGCCAGCGCCCCGCGGCCTTCGCCGCCGTCGGCCTCGGCGACCTGCGCACAGAGCGCCGGCGCCGATCGGCGGACGCTCTCGAGCCGCGAGGCGCGCCGGGCCGCGCGCACCGAAAAGAGGGCGGCGCAGAGGGCGGCTGCGGCCTTCGGGTGGCCGGCGGCGTCGGCGAGGGCGCCCGCCTCGAGCTCCGCCTCGAGCTCCGCGAGGTGGCCGCCCTCCGCCAGCGCCGCCAGCAGCCGGGCCACCCGGTACCTGCCGCCCCGCGTCGGTGATCATGAGCCCCGCCGGCCGGGGCTTCAGCGGAGGCGGCGGCGCAAGCTAGAGGGCGCGGGACGGCACCAGCACTTCTTCTTCTGCGGGCCGCCGACGCCGAGGATGAGCCTGAAGTCGGCCCAGAATTCCCGCAGGTCGTCCACCAACTCGCCCCCGTCGAGCACCTCCTGCGCTTCGGTCGACCGAAGGCGAGGCGCGGGGAGGGCCGGGCGAGGACGGCGCGGCACCTTCGCTTTGACGGCGAGGTCGATGGCGGTCGTGACGCCGAAGCTCGAGACGCCCTCCAGGACCACCTTCCCCGCCCGGTACAGCTTGTGCACCACCCGCCCTGCCCGCGGCCGGCCGGCCCGTGAGTGCGCGCGGGACGCCGGACAAGACGCACAGACTCACCGAAAGCCTTCGCGCGGCCGAGGGCGTCCTGCAGCGGGTCGTAGTCCGAGCGGGCGGCGGCGAGGGCCTGCCGCGCGAAGCTCGCCGCCGCCTCCGCCCGCCACCAGCCGCAGCGCTCGAATCCCTTCAGCAGCGCGTCGAGCTCCCGCACCGTCCCTTCGTAATCCACCGCAGGCGCTGCGAATCGCGCGACGTCGACGGGCCGCTGTGCGCGCGGGCAGGGCGGCGGGGCACCGTCGGAGTCGAAGCCGGCGCCGTCGCCGCGGGCCTCGACGGCAGCGAGGACGGCCGGCACGAGCCGCAGGTAGGACAGCGCGTCCACATCCCCCGGCGAGGCCGCCGTGACGCCCTTCAGCTGCGACCGCGGGCCGCCGCGCGCGTCACGCGGCGGGGCGGGGCGGGCGGGGAGGGGCGGGGCGGGCGGGGCGGGGCGGGCGGGGCGGGGCGGGGCGGGGCGGGGCGGGGCGGGCGGATCCGGATCCGCACCTGCTCGATGCAGAACTCGACGAGGCGGGCGCGGTCGGTGGAGGTGAGCGTGCCCCGCGGCAGCCGCCCGAGCACGTCCGCCAGCGCCCCGACGCGCGCCGGCGGCACCCGCGCCAGCACCGTGCTCCTCCCGAGCGACAGCAGGACATCCAGGAGCTGCGAACAGGCCGCGCCGCGGCGTCAGTGGCGGGCCAGAGACTTCGCGCCGGCGAGCAGGGGCGGGGCGGGCGCAACGCTGCGGGAGAGCTCGGCGTCGCCCGAGAGGACGACCGCGCAGACGTCGGCGAGCGCCGCCGGCGAGTCCAGCGTCTGCTCCGCGAAGACCTCGACCGCTGCGCGCGTTCGCGTGATCACGAGGGCGCCCGCTTGAGCTTGAGGAGAGGCCCGGGCGGACAAGCGCGCGCAAGCGCATATGCATGCGCACCAGCGCGGCACGCTTCCTTCGTCGCCTCCAGCGCCTTCGTAACGTCCCCACCGTACTGCCTCCGCACCAAGGGAAGCTCCAGAGCGAGCCGCAGGGGCGCGTCGACGTCGGGCCCGCTGCCCGCCCGGCCGCGGGCGGCAGCCGCTGACGCCTCCCGGAGGAGCCCGCAGAGGCCCGCGAGCTGCGCGACCGACGAGGCGTCCTCCAGCGCATTCAGCTTCTTCAGCTCGTCCGCCCCGCACACCCACGCGAGCCCCGCACGCCCACGCGCGGCCGAATGGGCCCCGAACGGCGACTTCTTAGGAGCTGCGCGAGCCGCGGGTGCTTGCGCTGGAGCCGCTGCATGCGCAGCTGAGGCCAATATGCCGCTGGGCTTGGCGTTTGCAGCTACAGCCGATGATCCGTTGCTGGCCGCGATTGGCGCGACTGAAGCTGCGCATACAGCGCTGCAGCTGACGGCCGCGGCGGCTCCGCTCGGCGTCTGAGGCCCGAGCGGAGACCCCGCGCGCGCTTGCGCATCATCTGTTGGGCTCTTCTTAGCGCTGTCGGCTGCTGGGGCAGCGTTGGTCGTCTGCAGCTGAGCCTGTCGGACGCCCGCCGCTGGAGGACTCGCGGGCATCGCGGGGCCTGCGGGTATCTGCTCCTTCTGCTTCTCCTTCTTCTGCTTCTTCTCTTTCTTGCGAACAGGCGCGGCAGCTCGCGCTTTGGCTGCCGAAGACGAGACACAGCAGCCCATCGCGTCCGAGCGCTCCAGCTTCGGCAGCTCCAGCTTCGGTTGCTGCTGATTCCGATGCGCAGCTGCGCTCCAGCGGCGTCGTACGCGTGCCCGCTAGTGCTCGCATGGCTGCTGCTCCGAATCGAATCGGCGCTTGTTGCACTGTACCCGGGCTGCGCGGCATCGGAAATCAGAGAGCCGGCCGCCGCATGAGTTCTTCGAGAGATCGAGAACGCTGCGATCGAGATTCGAGACTCTAAAGCGCGCGCGCGGCCCGAATTAATATTCGAAACGCGTATGCTTGCAAGGGCAAGTTAAATTACTTCCGCCAAACTACTAGTACTAGTCCGAGCGCTTTTCTCAAGCAAAGTCAGCGGAATTGCAAACGAGAATCATTGAATCGCAATACTTACAGGCTTGCATGCTTAAGGCTTAGAGGCTTACATGCTTAAGTTAGGTTATGCGGCGAATGCTGAAGACATTAATTAAAGCTACTTAAACTTGAATGCAGCCAGGGGGACGACGGGCCGGTCAGCGGGCGACGACGGCGGTGGACAAGCCCGTTGGGACGCGCCCCGGAGGGAGGACGTAGGTGGCCAGCAGGTCCGGGGGTTCGGGGTACGAGGAAGAGGGGCCGGGGGCCGGGGCGGGGGCGGGGGCGGGCGCCACCGCGGCCCCGGGGTCCGCCCTCCCCCCGCCGTCCTCGTGGATGGCGGCCAGCGCGGGGGCGAGGGGCGTGGGCCGGCCGGCGCAGGCAGAGGAGGCGTGGGAGAGCGTTCGCCCGAGGCCCCGGTGGGGCCGCGGCGGCCGCCCCGCGAAGAGCACCTCGCGGACCGCCGCCGCGGATTCGAACCTGCGGCCGCCGCGGGTTGGGTTGGGGGGGGGGGGGGGGGGGGGGGGGGGGGGGGGATAAGGAGGGGGGTAGAGTCGAACCGCTGCGCGGGGTCCCTCCGCAGCATGCGGGAGAGGACTGAGGCGAGGTGGGAGGAGATCGGGAGGCGCGCGGCTGCGCGGGCGCCCGTCAGGAGGGGCGCGGCGGGGTGGGGCGGCGCGGCGGGCGGGGCGGACGGGGCGTCCAGTCGCAGAAGTACTCGTACGTGGGTCGCGCCCGCGTCAGCAGCTCCACGCACGTCGCCGCCAGGCTGCCCCCAGGTCGGCGGCGCCCCGCGGGGACGGGAGAGAGGGGGGCTAGGGGCACCTGTAGAGGTCCGAGGAGGGCGTGGGGTACCCCCGCCGCTGCTCGGGGTCGCTGTAGGCGTAGGTGCCGATCTGGGGGCGGCGGGTGAGGGGCGGGGGCGGGGGCGGGGCGGGGCGGGCCGCGCCATGGTGGCCTGCTCCCAGTCGGGCCGCGAGGTCGTCGAGAGGCCGAAGTCGACAAGGTAGTAGTCCCCTGCGGCCGCCGTCAGGAGCGGCGGCGGCGGCGGCGGACGGGCGGGGGGGCGGGGCACCGTCGTCGCCGGCGATGATGTTCGATGGCTTGACGTCCCTGCGGCGCCCTCAGCGCCGCCCCGCGCCCCGCCAGGGCGAGCGCGACGCGGGGGGCGGCACCTGTGCAGGATCCGCTGCGCGTGCACGTACGAGAGCGCGTCCGTCATGTCGTCCAGCAGCCGCAGAATCTTAGGGCAGGGCCGCGCGGCACCGTCAGCCACCGGACAAGGGTACAACGACAGACTGTGCGGAAAGGGGGGTACCTCGGACTCGTGGAAGGGTCCCGATCGGTCCTTCATGATCCGCTGCAGGTCGCGCCCGGGTACAAAGTTCATCACGTTGTACAGGTCCCCCTGGGAGGTCGAATCAAGAGGGGTACGGTGACGAGAGGGGGTACGGCCTTGCCTGCCACCGGAACGAGCCGAGGAGCTTCGGCACGCAGGGGTGGTCGAGGTTCTCCAGGACGCGGCCCTGGGACGGGGTACCGCGTCAGCCTCTCGGGGGTACCGGCACCGGGGAGGGGTACACCTCCTCGAGGAAGAGCTCCGCGGCCTTCTCGATGTGCTCCTCGTTGCCGTTCTTCTCGAAGAACGTGAACTGCGGGGGTACGGCGATGAGGGCGGGGTGCGACGAGCTCGGGAGGATAGAAGCACCTTTTTGACGACGCATTGCTTGCGGGACGGTGAGTGGAGATCGATGGAGACCTGAGCCCTCGAGTTGGCGGCGGCGCGACGGGACGGGCGGCGCGGGGGGCGGCGGGGCGCACGAAAGCGGTGCCGAACTCGCCGCCGCCGACCCGCGACACGGGCCAGAAGCGCCTGTTGATCGCCTGCAGTTCGCGGTGCGTGAGTAGGGGATGCAAGATAACGGCGGCAGCAGGGATGCTCGCCAGCGGGGCGCGGCAGAGGGGGCACGTCGCGTCGATCGCGTCGGCCTCGGTGGCGCAGCCGCCGCCGCGCTGGTTGCAGCGCATGCAGATCGACCTGCGCGGCCGCCTCCCCTCAGAGCTTCGCTTCGGGATCGCTTAGAGGCGGGACGCACGTCTCGGCGAGGGGCCCCGCGCTGGGCGCCGACGCCAGGTTCGACGCCATGCGCGGCACCGACGCGTACAGCGAGCTGCGCGCCCCCCTCAGCTCAACTCCGATGCGCATGTAAGATCGAGGGGAGGGGTCGGGCGTACTTGGCGTGGGGGAGGCTGCCGGGCGTCGTCGTCGGGCTGCTCGCCTTGATGGCCGTCGACGAGGGCGGCTGCGCGGGGGCGGGCCGATCAGGGAGGGGCGGCAGGCCGCCGGCGCGCCTCCTCCGTGTCGGATTGCACCCTGAGGCCGCTGGGGGCGGAGGCGAGGCCGCTGGGGGCGGAGGCGAGGCCGCTGGAGAGGCCGACCTCCGAGTCTGTGGGCGCCAGCGCTGCGGGGCGGCCGTCCCGGCTTCAGGAGGCGGGGCGGGGCGGGGTGGGGCGGGGCGGGGCGCGTCGGCCCTCCCAGTCTAGCCGCAGGCCGGAGGAGGAGCGACGGCACGCACCGGAGGAGCTGACGCGGCGCCTCTCTGCGCCCCTGCGGTGCGCGCCGACGACCTTCCACGCCACAATGGCCGCCGCCAGCACTGCGCAGCCTGAGCGGGGGCGCGGGACAGGTGGCGGGGAAAGGGGTACAGCGCACCCGCGATCGCGACGCCGCCCGTGACGACGCACGCGACGATGACGACCATCTGCGGGAAGCGGGGTGCGCGTTGAGCTTCTCGGGGGATGGGAAGGTGTCCGGGTACGCGCGCACCGTCGAGTCCGAGGCGGGCGGCGCCGGGGCAGCGGGCGTGGTGTTGCTTGTCGGTGCGCCCCCCGCGGCCCCGGTGCTCGTGCCTCCCGCCGTCGAGGCGCCCCCCGTGGACCCGGCAGCCGTGGTACCCCCCGTGGTTCCGGTGCTCGCGGTGCCCCCTGCAGAGGTACCGGAGTTCGACGTAGATGTACCCCCCTGCGGCCGCTCAGGGCGCCGCGGAGCTCCAAGGCGAACCGAGGGGGCGGCCGCACCGCAGCGGAGGCGGAGGAGGCGCCGGCGACGGTCTCAACGTTGGCGGGGTCGAGGAGCGTCAGTGAGCTCGCGGAGCTGAGGAGGACCGAGTTCGCGTTGGTCCCTGCACCCGCGTGACGTCAGCCGCCGCGGCTCCGGCGCTCGAGGCGCGCGAGGCTTGGGGCGGGGTACCGCTCTGTCCGAACACGACGGCATCGGCGCTGATGGGGGGGGTCCCGCGCCGAAGGTACTGGACAAGGCTCTGGGTACAGGGCAGCCTGGTGCAGTCGTTCGCTGCGCCGGCGTCGGCGGGGGCGAGGCGGGGGGCGCCGGGGAGGGGGGGGGGGAGGGGGGGGGGGGGGCTCCACGCACGGGTGTTGACTATGTTCACGACGGGTCCGACGGTGAAGCTGACCCCCGGTTCGCTGGGTTGGAACCGGTACTGCCCCACCTGCGCCGGCGCGGGTCGAACGGAGAGGCGCTCGAGCGAAAACTGATAGCGCCCGGCGGCCTGCGGGGCGCCCGCTCTGCCGGCACGCACCGCCAGATCTTGGAGCTGGACGGTCAAGTGGCCCCGCTTGTGCTGGACCCCCGAGATCGTGCGGAAGCAGAAGCGGCTGAGCGTCGCGTCACCCCGGACCTTCCCGTCGCTGCTCGCCCCGAGGTAGCACTGCGCGGGGCGGGGCGCCGGGCGACGGGCGCCGGGTCGGCAACGGCGGGGCTCGGGGCGTGCGAGGCGGCCCGCGGCGGGCAGACGGGGCGCACCGGGTAGATGGAGAATCTCTCCGGGAGGCCGCCCGACGCGTCCCACGTCAGGTTCAGGAGCACGACATCGTTGCCGGGAATCACTCGCGTGACTGTGACGTCCGTGCCCGCCGCCGCCTCCGGGAGCAGCGCGAGCAGCACCGCCGCCGCGACAAGAGCGACGGCCGCTAATCGCTGTCCGTGCGCCCAGCCGCCGGCCGCGCGACCGTGTGGGGCCGGGGCCGGGGCCGGCGGCCGCGGCGCAATAGCTGTCATCCAACGGCCGGCGGAGAGACGAGGAAGCTCAAGAAGAATTGCCTTTCATTAAATGTCTCTCTCTTGCTGGCCTCTCGAGCTACGGGGTGAGGCGGCCAGGCCACGAGCCGCTGAGTGTCGACGTCAAGGCAGGCTTCTAAAGCGAGGGAGGCGGGCGAGGGCCGGGCGAGGGCTGCTGCAGCACGCCTGACTCACAAGCTGGCAAGTGGCAAGCACGACGCCCCTGCGACTTGGCTGCCAGTCGATGCCGACGAAAGGCCCGCGGACAGCTAGCGCGGCGTTCGACGAACTACAACTCTGAATCTACAGCTCAGAATCTACAACTGTGCTCGAACTGAGCACCACCCGGGGAAGGGCGAACACGGTTGCAGGCTGATCCAGTGCAGCTGTACCCGGGATCGTCGATTCCCGGACTCCGAATCCACCAGCGGGCTTCCGCCCCCCCGAAGCGAGATGGCTTTCGTAGCGGCTGCACCGCTCAACGTCGCTGGCGCTCGCGTACGTGGCCCGAGCCTCAGCCTTCCCCCGCGCACCCTGCTGGCCCGGCGGACTGCACGATCGGGTGAGAGCTCTCTATCGTAGTAGTATCTACACGACTGGCGCCGCCGGCGTCCGCACGTGACGCGCTGACGAATTCGGCGCGTGCTGCGATCGATATCTGCAGGCCCCGCCGACGCCGGCGCGGCCGAGCGTGTTCACTTCACCATTCAAGGGTCCGCCGCGGAGAGCGAGCGTCTGCGGCCGTCCGCAGGCGCCGCCTCTCGTGTCGCGCTGGGCTTGGCCGCGGGCTTTGTGGCCGCCGCTCTGGCGTCCGCGCCCGTCGCTGTGGAGGCAAAGGCCATCTACGGTGCGAGTGCCCTCGCGAGTCGCCCGGTCGCGGACGCCGCTTGCCGCGCAGGCCTGCCCGCCCTCCGCGCGGCCCTTCTAACCGGTACCTTCGCCCCGCGCCCCGCGCGCAGACCACGTGGACATCCTTGAGTTTGATTTCTCGAACAACAAGGAGAACCTCGTAGGGGGCGTCTTCGACAAGTGTGACGCCTCCGTGCGCCCCGCCCGCCGCTCGAAGCCCGGCGGCCGCCCGGCAGCGCCGGGCCTGACTCGCGCGCGTGGGCGCGCAGGGCGCGAACTTCAGCCACACGGACATGTCCAACGCGACTGTCTCCTACGCCTCCTTTATTGACGCGAACTTCGAGGGGACGAACCTCACGAACGTGCGCCGCGCCGCGCCGCCGCCGGCCGGCGGGGGCACCCCCCCCCTCCCGCGAATTTGATCCCCGGGGTACGGGTCGGACGCACAGATTCTGGGGGACCGGAGCAAGTGGGAGGGGGCCAACCTCAAGAACGCCGTCTTCGCCAACGCGCTCATGACCGGTGCGCGGCGCCCGCCCCGCGGGGCTCCGAGGCTTTCCGGCCCCGCCCCGCCCCGCCCCGCCCCGCCCGCCCCGCGGAGCCCTCGGTCCCGGCCCGACGGCCCCGCGCGCCCCCGCAGGCGTCGACTTTGCTGAGGTCGCTTCGATCGAGGGTGGGTGCCCCGCGCCCGCCGCTCGCCGCCGCTCGCCGCCTCAGGAGTCTCACGGGCGCCTCGCGGCCAGGCGCCGACTTCACGGGGGCCATGCTCGACCAGTACCAGTACCAGGCCCGGCCCCCGCCCCGCCCCCAGGCCCCGCCCCCGGAGGCCTAGGCCGCCCGAAGCCTCGAGACTGAGCTTCGTGGGCGGCAGGTCCTCTGCGACCTGCCCTCCGCCAAGGGCGTGAACCCGACGACGGGCGAGGAGACGCGCGCCAGCCTCGGCTGCGAGTGATCGCGGCGCCGAGCCGGCCGAGCCGGCCAGCGCGCGGGCCCCGGTTTCCTGAGGTTCGGCGAGCATTTCCTCGTTTCGTTCGGCTTTCACGTGCACCACGCTTTTCTCATAATCAGCTTGCTTCTTTTCCCGTCCTGGTTTTGGTCGATCTAGATCTCAATCTGGTCTAGATCTTCATTCTTCTTCTTGGAAACACTATTCGATTATCCTGTTCAATTCACGTAGTGACGGCTTTGGGCAGGATTCTGGAGTCTATAGCTATTTGAGGTTCAACTGTTCATCTTAGAGATTAGGTCGTAAATCGCAGCTGCAGCTTGCAATTGCAACTGCTTTGTGAGTCGAGCACGCCGCGGCGCCCACGATACTGGAAGTTTAATATTTGGGAAACGTTAATTTTAACTTGGCCAGTGTGCAAGCGCGCGCGCGCGAGCTCGAGCGGCGAGCGCGCGGCGAGTCCAATTCGAATTCTGGCTGCGGCCGCGGGTCCAAGTCAGGATTGGTCAGGATTGGGGTACGTGTTCGTGGCCCGGCCGCAGCTGCTGGGCCCCGCGATGCCGCTGCTGGAGGTCTTCTCTGGCGTCGCGCAGGAGCTGCTGCATGCGTCTCCCGGCCCGGTGGTGCGCTTCCCAGCGCCGCCGCTGCCCTGGTCCGCGACTTGGCGCTGAGCGCCGAGCGCTGCCGCCGCCGCAGGTCGGCGCGCTGGCCACGGCGGCTGCCCTATTCGGCGCGGCCTACCTGTTCCGCGGCGGCCATTCGAAGCGCGAGCCGGCTGGCGAGCTGCCCGAACCGCCCGAGGTGCTCGAGCTCGCGCATGAACACGCGCCAATAGCGCCCGCCGAGGCACGGCACGGCGGGCCCCGAGCGCCGACAGATGCCGGTTTGACCATCTAGACCCGCAAAGCCGCATCTAATGACCTCTCCAATCTCACGACCACTCACCGACCTCCGAGTTCGAGTCGTCATCTTTTCCGCAGCTGACCGCGCGCGCGCGCGCGCGCAGGTGAACTACCTCGCGGTGCTGGCGACGGTGCTGCGGGACCCGCGCCACTTCGACCGCGCCCTCCGCGCCAAGTACGGCGACTGCTTCGCCTTCACCCTCCACCTCGGCCTCACCTCCAAGAAGGCGCGCGAGCGCTCTCCGGATCCGCGCGAGCCGCCCTGCAGCGCTAGCGCTCCGGGCCTGACCAGTACCCCGCCCGCCCCCGCTCGGCTCCCCGGCCCACGCAGTTCGTTGTGCTCTCGGGCCCCGAGGGCTCCAAGTTCTTCCACTACGCCCAGGTTCGTTCGGAAGGGGCTTAGGCTTCAGCACTTCAGCTCGAGGCTCTGTTCTCGGAGCTCAGAGCGGGCCCGCAGCCGCTATGCTTCCGCACGGGCTTCGGAGAGTCTGTCGGCGCTCTGATGCCCCCGCGGGTGCGCGTCCGGTTGCGCCCTCTTCCCCGCCCGACGACTCGCTCGCCCCCGCGGCCCAGTACCGATCCCGTACCCCGCAGCTCTTCGACAGGGATCGCGTCGCCTTCGTGAACCGAGCCCTCGCCTCCAACAAGGTCCGCGGACCCCGCAGTCGGAAATCCCGCCCCGCCGGGATCCGAACCCCGTGTTGCGCAGTACCCTGGCTTCGTGGAGATCATTCATGACGAGATGCGTGCCGTCCTCGCGAGTCCGTGTACCCCGTACCTCCGGGCGCCCGCCTCGCCTTCCATGGCCTGATCGTCTTCCCCCCCCCTCCCTCTTCCCCCAGAGATGCCGGACGAGGGTACGGGAGAGGACATTTTCACGTTCCTTGCAGAGCCCGTCTTCCGCATGCAGGCGCCCCGTACCCCTCTTCTCCGCCCTTCCCAGGCCTGACGGGGTACCCCCATCGGAAAGGTCCGGATGCTGTACGGAGACATGCTCCGGTACCCCGGCATGTACGAGCGGTGCGCCGCGCCGCCCGTACCCCTCCCGGAGCTCGGAACCATACCCCCCTCGACATTGCCGGCGTACCCCCGGCCCCAGGTTCCGGGTGGCCTTCGGTGTGCTCGACCCTGGCCCCAAGTTCGGCAGCTTCCTCGGATCCCTCAGGTGAGATCGCCCGGTACCCCCCACGGGGCGCGGGTTCGACTCCGCGCAGGCACCTCGCCGGCTTCAACACGGAGCGGGACCAAAAGGCCCGTGACGTCATCGTCCAGATCGCGAAGACGGCGCGTACCCCCCGGCCTGCTCCTTCCTCTCCGATCTGAGTACCCCGCGCAGCTGATAGAGGAGCGGCTTAAAGAGCCGGCGGACAGCTGCGACGACGACCCCGTCCGCAAGTGCGTACCCCTGCCTTCTGCGAACGGCGCGCCGTACCCCTCCGCCGCCCCGCCGAGCACGTCGTACCCCCTTCAGGGGCGATCTGGTTGGCCTCGCCGCGAAGGACCCGGAAGTACGTCCAACTCCCCGTCGTGTTAATTTTGTACCCCTACCCTCTACCTTATCTAATCATGTACCCCTCTCCATAGGTCCGCAACCCTGACGGCTCTCTGAACGAGGACGAGGTACGCGGGGCCCCCGCCCGGCCCCCGCTTGCGGGGGTACCCCCCTGAGCTGTTGCGGCAGCTGTTTGCGTTCTTCTGGGGCAACCTCTTCGCCGCCGTGGTGCGTGCCCCCTTTCGTCCCTCCTCCTGCCCTGACAGGGGTACAGGGAAACTCGTTCTTCGCGATCGGATGGTGGGCCGCCGCCTTCCCGTCCGCTGCCGATCACGGTTTCGAACCCGAGCGGCGCAGGATCGCCTACCGTCTCACGCACGACAAGGCCGCCCGGGAGCGGGTGCTTATTTGTTACCGATGGCCCCCCGCGTCCGCGCGCCGGCACATCCACGCCGGCGCCCGCGCAGTTGCTGGGGGAGTGGCGGGGGGCGGTGCGGGCGGCGGGGGGCGTCACCCTCGAGGCCGTCAACAGGGTCGAGTTCGGGAACATGCGCGTACCCCTTCCTCCCCCTTCCCCTCCCCCGACCTGGACCAGAGGCCGGGGCGCTGACCCAGCCCCGGCGGCAGGCTGGTGAACGAGGTGATAAGGACGAGCACGCCGGGCTTCTCCTTCCGCCGCGCCACCGCCGACTGCACCTACCAGGTACCCCCCGCCCCTTCGCGGCGCCCTCCCGTCCAACGCGGTACCCCCGCCTGCGCAGGACAAGTACCGCATCCCGCAGGGCCGCCTCCTCGCCTTCCTGTGGAACTCGTGCGCCCGGGGTACAGGCGCGGCTAAGGGGGGTACGGCTAGGGCCGTGCAGCGCGCCCCGCTCTCCCCTCCCGGGTTCCTCCCGTCGAGTGGACGCCCCTTCCGGGCGCCCCGCCCGCCTCGGATGCCCATCGATATCTGCTCTTCTATCCGCTCTCCCGGGCCGCCCGAGGCCTTCGCCGCCACCCGCTCGGGCGCTGACCGTGGCCACGCGCGCCCCACGCCGCGCGGCTCGCCCGCGGCAGGATCAACCAGAACGAGGAGATCTTCAGCCGGCCCTCTGCCTTCGAGCCCGCCCGCTGGGCCACCGAGGGCGCGCTGTACCCCCCCCACGGCCCCGTACCCCGCGGCCCCGGCGCCTGTAACGCCGTACCCCGCAGCCAAGGAGCCCGGGAGCAGCATCGTCTTCGGCGCGGGGCGGCACCCCTGCCCGGGTCCGCGCCCCCCCGCCCCCCTGAGCTCCCGCCGGGCTCGGTCTCTTGCCTTGAGCGTCGGCCCCGCGCTGCAGGCGCCAAGCTGACGTACATCGAGTTCAAGGTGCGCGGGGCGGCGGCCCTCCCCGTGGATCCACGCCGATCGCAACGCCCCGCGGCGGCGCAAGGGCCCACGTCGCTCCATTATGCCCTCCGTCGCCGCGCCGGGGCCTTCCCCTCAAGCCCGCATCAGAGCCTCGCCGGCCTTATCAACCTTCGCTACCTATCTAGCCCAGCCAAGCGTAGCCCTAGCCTAGCCTAGCCTCGCCTAGCCTCGCCGCATGTGGCCGAGTTCGCGTCGGCGGCCCTCTGCCGACCGCCGCCCACGGCCCTCGGGGGCACTGCGGCACTGCGGCACTGCGGCACTGCGGCACTGCGGGACACTAGCCTAGCCTGGCCTCGCCTCGCCTGACCCCGCCTCGGCCGACCGCGGCCCTCTTTTGCGCTGCGGCAGATGATGGCGTGCCTGCTGCTGGAGGAATTCGAGGTGGCGGTCACGGGGGACCCCGTCTGCAACTTCCGCCAGGCCCGCCCCCCCCCCCCCCCCCCCCCCCCCCCCCGCCCGCCGCCCCACGGGCCCGCCCCTCTAGAAGAGCGCCCAAGCTCCCGCGAAGAGCGAGGGCCGCCCCTGCGTCGTGAGGCTGCGCGCCCCCGATGGGGGCCAGGCCCCTTCGCGCGTTGACTCCGGCCCCGCCCCGCCCCGCGCCGCGCCGCCCCGCGCGCAGCTGGCGAGCGTCTTCCGCCCCGTCAAGCCCGTCCCCTTCCGCTTCCGGCGGCGCGCCCCCGAGGAGAGGGCCGCCCCGGCGCCGCCGTGATCCCCATGGAGTCTCGGAGGAGACGCGGGGGCCCCAGAGATGTCGACCTTTGCCCCAACAACTGGTACCAGTCTTCCCCCTCGACGAGTCAGCCGTGATCAACCAGCCAGATTACTGCTAGTCTTTCAAACGAGCGCTCTTCGTTGGCGCACTCCAGACAACGGGGCGTGGGGCGAGTCGAGGGCCGGGGACCGGCTCCAGCACCAGCGCTAGGGGAGGGGAGGGAGGCCAGCTGCGGCCCCCGCGGCGCGTCCAGCGGGGCCGTGCCAGGGGTCTGACGAGCGCGCAGGGGGGAGGGCGTTGGCGAAGGGAAAGCGCAGGAGGAGGCAGGAAAGGAGGAGGGGGTTGGGGGAGGGAGGAAGGAGGGGGGGGGGGGGGGGGGGGGGGCGCAGGGGGCGGGGTAGTAAGCGGAGGCGCTAGAAGACCCGGGTACAAGGCTCCCGCGCGGGGGGGAAGGGGGGGGGGGGGGGCTTGAGGCTGGGCCAAGGGGCCGGGGGGAACAGATTGGGAGGCTACGCCGGCTGCGGGGGCCGGGCCAGCGCCTGCAGCTGTCCCTCCCCTCGTCAGAAAAAAAGAGGGGGCGAGAGAATTGGGAGAAGGGGGGGGGGGGACGGGAGGGGGGGGGAAGATGTAAGACTCACCGCGTCCTCGGCGCGAGCGAGGCGGGCCTGAAGGACCTGAGAGGGGGGGGGGGGGGGGGACGGGGTGAGCTGGGGCGGGCGTGGAGGAGAAGGGGTACGGCGCGCCTGAACGAGGGGTACCAGCCCGTGCTCGAGGAGCTGGGCGATCCGCGCTTCGTACCTCCCCGCCGCGTGCAGCGCCCGCAGCGGGTGCGCCCCCTCCCTGCCGCCGCCCCCGCTCGGCGGGGGGTACCGCGGATCCGTGGAGGGGTACGACGCACGAAGCCTCCCGGTAGAGCGAACGTTCCTCCTCGAGGAGAACCCCTTGGAGCCTCAGCGCCTGCGCTGCGCTGCGCCGCGCGGAATTCGGCGTAAGACGTGCGCCGGCCGCGCGGGGGGTACGCGCACCTCAACGGAAGCCGGACGCCGTCCTCGAGGACCTCGTACCCCCCGCCCTCGCTGGCGGGGAGGAGCTCCACGGGTACGTCGCGGCGTGACAGGGGCCTGGAGGGCGTAAGCGGGGGTATAGATCCGGCGGGCCGGGGGCGGCGGCGTGCCCGGACTGATGCCCGCGGTAGGGGAGCGGTAGGGAGGGGGTTGGCGGGGCGGAGGGCTCTGCCGGGTACAAGGTCATCGCGGAAGGAGGGAGACGGGGGTACAGCGCGGACGGGGGTCGATATCCATAGCGGAGGGGCGGGCCTGCGTGCGCGGGGCCGATCGGCGTTCGAGTGGGGCGCGGGGGGGCGGGGGTACGCAGGCGGCGGCAGGCACCGACGGTGGCGAAGGAGCAGGATCCCGCCCCCCATCGTCGTCCTTTGTACCCGTCTAAGCTCGAAGCTTGAGTGAGAGGGGGTACGTGATCGGACCTCGAGGTCGATGAGGGGGGGATCGCTGTCGTGGGGAGGCGCCGGGGCGCGGGCCGGGGGGGAAGGGGCGGGCGGCGACGGGGCCGGGGACGCGGCCGGGGCAGGCGGCGTCGTCTCGGTCTGGAAGGCGGTGATTTGTACCCGTCCTGACTGCGCGGGGCACCAGTTACGGCGACGGCGGCGCGAAGCCGAGCGCGGGGCCGCGCCTCGCTCTCTGCGTTGCGGTCGAAGACGGAGAGAATGATGCCGACGAAGCTCTCGCCGAGCCGCTGGAAGTTGAACTGCGTCCTCAGGTCGACGTGGCTCGCCTGCACCGTGATGTGCGGGTGGCTGTGGTACCTGCGCCGCCGCGCGTCGCCTCACGACGTGGCCGCGCAAGCAGCGCGGACGGCGCACCATCCCACTACGCGGCCCTTCATTTGCGCCGCTTCCTCCGACGCCCGAGCGAGCTGCTCGGGGCTCACCTGCCGCACGCAACGACGCCGCTAAACGAGGCGAGCCGCGCGAGGCTGGCACGGGCCACACCTCGACTCTGTCCTTGCGCCGATCGGTGCGCTGCTGCACTAGGACTCCGCGGATGCGCACCGAAGGCGAGTTGCCAGGCTCCTCCTCGACGTCCCCGACGCAGAGTCCAACCACCTCCGTGTCCTCGGTCGATAGTGCATGCAGGAGCATGCCGGAGAAGGCGTCAAAACTTATGAGAACGCGCGCGAGCCGCCCCGCCATTGCCGTGATCCCGGCCGGCGCCGCGACGAGTCTGCCACCTTGTGCAGACGTCGACGATCAGACCGCTCGGCACTGCGTTCGCCCGCCACTTGCCAGCGGCGGAGGGCTACGGTAATTGTACCCCTCTTTCTTCCCCCCCCCCATTGTGGCATCGACGTTGCGGCACTGATCATGAGTCGACGTCATAATCATGATACTAGTATATATATATACGGGTATACGTACGTACGGCCGCCGTCGACGTCGCCGTCGCTGTCGCAGATCTATATATATATATAGCTGGAGATCTAGAGTCGGGGGCCGCGCGCACGGCCGCGGATCCGCGACGCCGGCGCGGCGGCCGGGCGTGCGCGCCGCGGCGCATGCGCAGGGCGACCGGGCGGGCGCCGGCCGCGGAATGCCAAAAACATTGCTTATAATTAAATTTGCCGCAGTACTAGTTGTTTTTAACTTCGTATACGTAATGCTACAATACGCGCATACTAGAGGCGCGCCGGCGCCGCCGCGGCGGCGCGCGGCGGCGCGGCTCGGCCGCGGTGGGTCGACGTCGGGCCGGGCCGCGGCCGGGCGGAGGTGCACGTGCGGTGCCGGCGGGCGCCGGCGGCGGCGCGGCTCGGCGGGCGAAGCGGGGCATATGCATGGCGCGCGGCAGCGCGTCTCGGCGAACGGGCCGCCGGGCGGATCCGGAGGCACGGCTCGGGGGCGGCGCGGCGGCGCAGCGGCGCGGCTCGGCGGGCGCCGGGCGGGCCGCCAGTTTCCGGGCCGGTTGACATCAACGTACAGATCTAGACCCACAACTGGCGCGGCATCATATGCATCATCCGGGCCCCCGGGGGCGGGGTGCGGCGCTCGGCGGCGCGGTTCGGCGGACGGGGCGGGGCGTGGCGCGCGGCAGCGCGGATCGGCGGACGCGGGGCGGGCCGCGGGGTGCGGGGCGCGGCGGCGCGGCTCTGCGGGCCCGGCCGGGCGGGGCCTGGCGGAGGCGCGTCGGGTGGCGGCACTACGTCGCATGCGCATCGTCAGGCTTCAAGGCTTCGAATTCTGGTGTGGTATATATGGGCCGTATATAATTCATGAGTCTGGTGGCGCAAGCCTATTTATAAATATAGCTACAGACGCGGGACGAACATGTACACATGGCTTGAAATTATCATTCTCTCTTTATATTAGAGTCTTGTTATTTAGAACCCACCTCGCACATCCGGATCGATATCCTGAGACGATCGAGCAGGCCCTGAGGGTGCGGGGGCGAGTCGAAGACCTAGTGATTATATTTATAATTAGGCCCGGAGGGCTGTTTTGAAGAAACCGCTACCGCTTTTGCCTGCATGCGCAATTTCTAATGTATCCGTATCACTGAGTCACTTTCGATCTACTCGTACCGTACGCGTAGCTATAGCTATAATATAGTACGATTTCGAACGTGTAGTCGTCGTGTACGTCACAGCTCGCGAAAAAAAGTCGGTCCCCACAATTCGACTTGGCTGGGACTCGACTTGGGACTCGAATAATTCTGGCCTACAAAAGTTAAAACACCCGGGGTAGACGTACGCGACTCGGCGAAGCGCGCGACCAGCACGCACCGCAGCTTCCGCACGCAGCAGAGAGCGCCGCAGCTAGCCTCCAGGTTGCATATGGAGCAGGAACGGACGCCTTCGGGCGCCGCCGCGACGAAAACTAGCCCTGCGATCGCCTTCAAGGAAAGCGTGCGCGAAAACGCCTGCGATCGCATATATATGCCATATATATGAAAAGGTTTAATTGACTGGCGTAGGGATTTTCCAAGTCGACTTGCCCCCCCCCCCTGTCATACAAACCGAGTTGTGGGGACCGACTTTTTTTCGCGAGCTGTGCGTACGGTGCCGCGGGCCGCGGCACCGCCGGCACGGGACTTGTGACTCATGAGTCATGAGTCAGCCTCGGGTCACCTGGTCGGTGGGTGACCAAGAGGCTTCTCTTTTCACGGTCATGTTGTCTGTCGCCGGTTAACAATGCTTCATTATCAATCGCAATCGCAACGGTTTGCTTATTTAACAATCGGTCTTCCAAGTCATTGGCAATGGTTTACAATCAATTGTAAATAAATTAAATAACATAATAATTAAAGTATTAAACTCTATATATATATAGCGTACATATATAATTAATGAAAATTCGCTGAATAACCTTATATAAATTAATTATATATACGTTAGATATATACAATATAACCAGATAATAAATAAATTAAACAAGTTATAATAACCATGTATACTGTACCCTCCTCCAGCGAAAGACCGACCAGCGAACGACGTGGACCGGTACCCGTTTCGAGCTCCCTCCTCCCTGAACGACCAGTGATAGCTATAGAATTATATATAAGTCTGCGCCAGGGTACGTAGGCCTGCCTGCGGCTAGCCTGCTAGCTTTGTAGCGGCTACTACCGGCTAGCTATATAGCCTTCAAGCTTAAGGCTTCTAGCTCTATGGCCTTCAAGATCAATCAATTTATGTACCCGGTAACTTCCAAAGGTTCGAAAAAATTCGGTGAGCCGAACCTGTTGGCCAGCAATTGCTATCATAGTATAGAATTATAAGGCTGCGCCAGGGTAGGCCTGCCTGCCGCAGTGCGGCTGGCCTGCCAGCTTTCTAGCGGCTAGCGATATAGCCTGCTAGCTCTATAGCCTTCAAGCCGGCGCCACCCCAGTGACCCGAGGCTGCACTGCCCCAAGGGCAGGAATGTTTATACTAGTCATGATCACGGCCGGGCGTGCATGCGCACGTCCTGCTAGCTATCATACGTATACCGTACTATGATAGTATAGCGAATTTGAGACCGTCCGGCGTCCGAGCCGTCTGACGGTCATAGACCGTCGATAGACCGTCACGGCGTTACGTATATATACGTATATACATGTGCGAAATGACATGAAACTTGATGCGAAGTTGAAAGCTAGCATTATACTAGTAGCCGACAACGGCTACACATAGTACGAATCGGCTAGTTGCCGGCTTGTAATGAAGAGCAGACCGGTCCAGGCTTTTCCAGTCATGATCATGAGACTCAAGAGTCAAGACTCAAGAGTCATGCATGATGCATCACACAAGATCATGATCGCTAATTATATGATTCAAAGGTTAAAACCCGCTGAAATATATATATACAAGATCCGTGCTCCTGCGGAGCACTAAGTACGGCGAAGCCTCGCGGACGCCCTCGCGGCTGTCATAGTAGGCCTATGTATAGGGCACTCAGCGACTGGCCAGCGGCCTGGCCGATCGCGAACAGCTTTCTGCAGCTGGCTGGAAGCTGGCTGGCTGACGGCCAGTCCAGCTAGCGCTGGCCGGCTAGAGGAATATTAATTTACTGAGGAAATAAAGGCTAGGGTGGAGCAGATTGAGAAGAGATTAATTATAATATTGTTGGGAAGGAGGCCCGGGAGGGGCGAGGTTGTCGCGGCCAGGCGCATGCACAGAGCTTGCGAATCGCTTAAACAGAATCTCGCGATCGAATGCATATAGCATTGATGTGCGGGGCTGCGGAGGCGAGGGCGCGCGGAAAGACGTGCAGGTCCATGCAGGATCGAATTTTCGGGGTCGGCTGGATTCTCGCGCCCTGTCGCGTCCTCGGAGCTCGCGAAAAGCTTAACAAAGATCTCAAATTACTATTGTAGCGATGCGCACGCGCGAGGATGCGAGGGCGCGCGGAAAGCTGTGCAGGTCCGTCCAGGATCGAATTTTCGGCGTCGGCTCGCGGCCCGGCACATCTGCAATGCGTGCGGAAGGCTTTGTCTACATCTGAAATGCTTATCATATTGTTCCGCGCATGCGCCGCGGCGTTGGCGCACGGAAAGATGTCCGGGTCTGTTCAGAATCGATTTTTTACCGTCGGCTGGGTTGTCGTGCTCTTCCGCGTCTTCAAAGCTTGTGGAAGGCTTCAAAAAAATGTGAAATGAATATTGTAGCGATGCGCATGCGCGAGGATGCGAGCGCGCAAGAAAAGGTCTTCAGGTCTGTAGAGGATCGAATTTTCGGGGTCGGCTGGGTCCTCGCGGCCCGGCGCATACGCAAAGCGTGCGGAAGGCTTCTTCTACATCTCAAATGCTTATGCTATTCTTCCGCGCATGTGCCGCGGCGCGGGCGCGCGGAAAGATGTCCGGGCTGTGCAGGATCGAATTTTTGCCACCGGGAGCCTTCCTGCGCTGTTCCGGCTCCGAAAAGCGGATCGCTGGAGTGCGCAGGTCCTGCTATGTCTATGCGCGCCCGTACGCATCGATTGCGCACGTCGCGGGACCGGCCGGAACCGGCCGGATCAAATTTTCGGCCGACTCTTCGCACTGGAGCGTCGAGGGTGCCCGAAATCGAGCCTGCCGCGATGCGCTCGCGCTCGCGCGTCATTCTGTATCGTTCTGGGGCGTCCCTGGCGCGATTTCGTCGCGGGACCGGGCGGGACCGGGTCCCACCTTCTGACTCGGACTGCATGTGTCGGAGGTTAAGTACCGGAATTGATCCAGAGGGAAATTCGATTTTCGCGCGACGCCCACGGGAGAGCGGTCGTCTTAGGGGAGCCAGGACGCTAAAAATGGATGTAGAGGGGTCTGTGGGGGTTCGGGCAGCTGTGTAATGTCCATCAATCGCGTCTGTGTCGAGGCAGAATTAATAATTCTGCCTCGAGGGAGTGTGACACGGAAATTATTTAGCAGGGGGGATCTTGAGTGGAAAAAAAGGTTAAAAAAGGAATTTCGGTCGGCGGTTTTTGGGTTTGAGACAAGATCCGTGCTCCTGCGGAGCACTAAGTACGGCGAAGCCTCGCGGACGCCCTCGCGGCTGTCATAGTAGGCCTATGTATAGGGCACTCAGCGACTGGCCAGCGGCCTGGCCGATCGCGAACAGCTTTCTGCAGCTGGCTGGAAGCTGGCTGGCTGACGGCCAGTCCAGCTAGCGCTGGCCGGCTAGAGGAATATTAATTTACTGAGGAAATAAAGGCTAGGGTGGAGCAGATTGAGAAGAGATTAATTATAATATTGTTGGGAAGGAGGCCCGGGAGGGGCGAGGTTGTCGCGGCCAGGCGCATGCACAGAGCTTGCGAATCGCTTAAACAGAATCTCGCGATCGAATGCATATAGCATTGATGTGCGGGGCTGCGGAGGCGAGGGCGCGCGGAAAGACGTGCAGGTCCATGCAGGATCGAATTTTCGGGGTCGGCTGGATTCTCGCGCCCTGTCGCGTCCTCGGAGCTCGCGAAAAGCTTAACAAAGATCTCAAATTACTATTGTAGCGATGCGCACGCGCGAGGATGCGAGGGCGCGCGGAAAGCTGTGCAGGTCCGTCCAGGATCGAATTTTCGGCGTCGGCTCGCGGCCCGGCACATCTGCAATGCGTGCGGAAGGCTTTGTCTACATCTGAAATGCTTATCATATTGTTCCGCGCATGCGCCGCGGCGTTGGCGCACGGAAAGATGTCCGGGTCTGTTCAGAATCGATTTTTTACCGTCGGCTGGGTTGTCGTGCTCTTCCGCGTCTTCAAAGCTTGTGGAAGGCTTCAAAAAAATGTGAAATGAATATTGTAGCGATGCGCATGCGCGAGGATGCGAGCGCGCAAGAAAAGGTCTTCAGGTCTGTAGAGGATCGAATTTTCGGGGTCGGCTGGGTCCTCGCGGCCCGGCGCATACGCAAAGCGTGCGGAAGGCTTCTTCTACATCTCAAATGCTTATGCTATTCTTCCGCGCATGTGCCGCGGCGCGGGCGCGCGGAAAGATGTCCGGGGCTGTGCAGGATCGAATTTTTGCCACCGGGAGCCTTCCTGCGCTGTTCCGGCTCCGAAAAGCGGATCGCTGGAGTGCGCAGGTCCTGCTATGTCTATGCGCGCCCGTACGCATCGATTGCGCACGTCGCGGGACCGGCCGGAACCGGCCGGATCAAATTTTCGGCCGACTCTTCGCACTGGAGCGTCGAGGGTGCCCGAAATCGAGCCTGCCGCGATGCGCTCGCGCTCGCGCGTCATTCTGTATCGTTCTGGGGCGTCCCTGGCGCGATTTCGTCGCGGGACCGGGCGGGACCGGGTCCCACCTTCTGACTCGGACTGCATGTGTCGGAGGTTAAGTACCGGAATTGATCCAGAGGGAAATTCGATTTTCGCGCGACGCCCACGGGAGAGCGGTCGTCTTAGGGGAGCCAGGACGCTAAAAATGGATGTAGAGGGGTCTGTGGGGGTTCGGGCAGCTGTGTAATGTCCATCAATCGCGTCTGTGTCGAGGCAGAATTAATAATTCTGCCTCGAGGGAGTGTGACACGGAAATTATTTAGCAGGGGGGATCTTGAGTGGAAAAAAAGGTTAAAAAAGGAATTTCGGTCGGCGGTTTTTGGGTTTGAGACAAGATCCGTGCTCCTGCGGAGCACTAAGTACGGCGAAGCCTCGCGGACGCCCTCGCCGCTGTTACAGTAGGCCTATATATATAGGGCACTCAGCGACTGGCCAGCGGCCTGGCCGATCGCGAACAGCTTTCTGCAGCTGGCTGGAAGCTGGCTGGCTGACGGCCAGTCCAGCTAGCGCTGGCCGGCTAGAGGAATATTAATTTACTGAGGAACTAAAGGGTGGAGCAGATTGAGAAGAGATTAATTATAATATTGTTGGGAAGGAGGCCCGGGAGGGGCGAGGTTCTCGCGGCCAGGCGCATGCACAGAGCTTGCGAATCGCTTAAACAGAATCTCGCGATCGAATGTATATAGCATCGATGTGCGGGGCTGCGGAGGCGAGGGCGCGCGGAAAGACGTGCAGGTCCATGCAGGATCGAATTTTCGGGGTCGGCTGGATTCTCGCGCCCTGTCGCGTCCTCGGAGCTCGCGAAAAGCTTAACAAAGATCTCAAATTACTATTGTAGCGATGCGCACGCGCGAGGATGCGAGGGCGCGCGGAAAGCTGTGCAGGTCCGTATACGTACAGGATCGAATTTTCGGGGTCGGCTGGGTCCTCGCGGCTCGGCGCATACGCAAAGCGTGCGGAAGTCTTTGCCTACATCTCAAATGCTTATGCTATTGTTCCGCGCATGCGCCGCGGCGTGGGCGCGCGGAAAGATGTCCGGGTCCGTGCAGGATCGAATTTTTGCCGTCGGCTGGGTTCTCGTGCTCTTTCGCGTCTTCGAAGCTTGTGGAAGGCTTTGATAAAATCTCAAATGAATATTGTAGCGATGCGCATGCGCGAGAATGCGAGGGCGTGCGGAAAGATGTTCAGGTCCGTACAGGATCGAATTTTCGGGGTCGGCTGGGTCCTCGCGGCCTGGTGCATTTAGAGACCGTGCGGAAGTCTTCTTCTACATCTAAAATGCATATGCTATCGTTCCGCGCATGCGCCGCGGCGTGGGCGCGCGGAAAGATCTCCGGGCCTGTCTAGGATCGAATTCTTGCCGTCGGGTATGTCCAGGATCGAATTTTTGCGTCGGCTGGGTTCTCGTGCCCTGTCGCGCCTGCAGAGCTTGCGAAAAGCTTTAAAAAGGAGTCAACTGAAAATTGTAGCGATGCGCTCGCGTGAGGATGCGAGGGCGCGCGGAAAGTTGTGCAGGTCCGTCCAGGATCGAATTTCCGGGGTCGGCTGGGTCCTCGCGGCCCGGCGCATTTAGAGACCGTGCGGAAGGCTTCTTCTACATCTCAAATGCTTATGCTATCGTTCCGCGCATGCGCCGCGGCGCGGGCGCGCGGAAAGATCTCCGGGCCTGTCTAGGATCGAATTTTTGCCGTCGGGTACCTTCCTGCGCTCTTCCGGCTCCGAAAAGCGGATTTCGGGGGTGCGCAGGCGCTGCTATGTCTATGCGCGCCCGTACGCATCGATTGCGCGCGTCGCGGGACCGGCCGGAACCGGCCGGATCAAATTTTCGGCCGACTCTTCGCACTGGAGCGTCGACGGCGCGCGAAATCGGGTTTGCGGCGATGCGCTCGCCCTCGCGCGTCATTCTGTATCGTTCTGGGGCGTTCCTGGCGCGATTTTGTCGCGGGACCGGGCGGGACCGGGTCCCACCTTCTGACTCGGACTGGATTTGTCGGAGGTTAAGAACCGGAATTGATCCAGAGGAATATTCGATATTCGCGCGACGCCCACGGGAGAGCGGTCGTCTTAGGGGAGCCAGGACGCTAAAATTGGCTCTAGAGAGGTCTGTGGGGGTTCGGGTGGCTGTGTGACTAGCAGCAATCGCGTCTGTGTCGAGGCAAAATTAATAATTCTGCCTCGAGGGAGTGCGACACGGAAATTATTTAGCAGGGGGGATCTCGAGTGGAAAAAAAGGTTAAAAAAGGAATTTAGATCGTCGGTTTTTGGGTTTGAGAAAGAGGCTTCGCCTGAAAGAGGCTTCGCCTGAAAGAGGCTTCGCCTGATAAGCCTTGAAGATTCCATTTTTTAGATTTAGCATTCTCAGCAGATTAAATTAAGCTTAGGTTACAGACTTAATTCCAGTTACGTATACGAAGTAATATTAATATAAGCTAAGCCGCCTAGGTGACCGACGCGTACCGCGGCGTATACGTACTGTAAACGTAGAAATTTTCGTCGAGACTTAATTTCGACAAAACCCGAAAATCGTGACGAAAATATGGTTCGACAGCATCAAATTTTCGTCAGCCCCGCGACTCCGCCATAGACGGGTCAGCCGCTAGTATCCTTCTCCATACAAAATTTTCGTTCAAGAGTATCAAATATTCGTCAACGTGCAGGTCTGACGAATATAGACGAAATAAAGACGCTGTCGAAGATTCCTACGTTTGCAGTACGGCGGTCCGACGCCGGCTTACCACCGTGGCACTTAAAAAAGGTCCGAGTCCCGTCCGACGGTCCACTTTTAAATTAAAGTTTTGCGGAGTCCGTGAATCGTGTATATAGTGGCCCATATATCGATCAACTTAAAACTTAAAAACGTGCACGTGACACATATATATAGCTCTTAATTAGCTACTAATAGGCTAGTAATAGCTATAGCTGCCGCCGGGCGCCGCGGCGCTGCCGCGCCGCGCCGACGCGCCGTGCCACGGCCAGGGATGTGAAAATTATTGAGGGTCCCCCGAGGGTCCAAAAATTATGGCGATAATTTTTGCCTTGTATGTATAATTTATGGAAAATTATGGGAAAAATTATGCCATACAAAGCGGAAAAGTTTCGTCGCTCAGCCTTGTTTCGTTGCTCAGAAGCATTATATGCATGTTAGAGTGCTTTATTGACTCTCAGAGATATGTCCTGGGCCGCTAATGACGCTCTGGAGCAAGGATGGCTGGGTGACAGCGGGGGGGGTAGGGGCTCTTAGAGGGGGGAAGAGGCGCCGACGCACCTCACATTCAGCACCCGCAAAGCAGCCTTATTTGCTTTCAATACATTGTACATCTATCTTATAACGTTTAGAGGCGCCAGGGGGGTGTCCTCTAAAAATCAGGCGAAGCCTCTTTCAGGCGAAGCCTCTTTCTCAAACCCAAAAACCGCCGATATAAATTCCTTTTTTAACCTTTTTTTCCACTCGAGATCCCCCCTGATAAATAATTTCCGTGTCGCACTCCCTCGAGGCAGAATTATTAATTCTGCCTCGACACGGTCACGATTGCCGCTAATGACTCAGCTACCCTAACCCCCACACACCTCTCTAGATCCATTTTTAGCGTCCTGGCTCCCCTAAGACGACCGCTCCCCCGTGGGCGTCGCGCGAATATCAAATTTCCCTCTGGATCAAATCCGGTCCTTAACCTCCGACAAATGCAGTCCAGGTCAGAAGGTGGGACCGGGTCAGGCGAAGCCTCTTTCTCAAACCCAAAAACCGCCGATATAAATTCCTTTTTTAACCTTTTTTTCCACTCGAGATCCCCCCTGATAAATAATTTCCGTGTCGCACTCCCTCGAGGCAGAATTATTAATTCTGCCTCGACACGGTCACGATTGCCGCTAATGACTCAGCTACCCTAACCCCCACACACCTCTCTAGATCCATTTTTAGCGTCCTGGCTCCCCTAAGACGACCGCTCCCCCGTGGGCGTCGCGCGAATATCAAATTTCCCTCTGGATCAAATCCGGTCCTTAACCTCCGACAAATGCAGTCCAGGTCAGAAGGTGGGACCCGGTCCCGCCCGGTCCCGCGACGAAATCGCGCCAGGGACGCCCCAGAACGATAAAGAGTGACGGGCGAGGGCGAGCGCATCGACGCAAGCTCGATTTCGGGCGCCGTCAACGCTCCAGTCCGAACAGTAGGCCGAAAATTTGATCCGGCCGGTTCCGGCCGGTTCCGCGAGGCGCGCATTCGATGCGTACTGGCGCGCATAGACATAGCAGGGCCTGCGCACCCCCGAAATCTGCTTTTCGGAGCCGGAATAGCGCAAGAAGGTACCGGACATCAAAAATTCGATCCTGCACAAACCTGGACAGCTTTCCGCGCGCCAACGCCGCGGCGCATGCGCGGAACGATAGCATAAGCATTTGAGATGTAGACAAAGCATTCCGCACGGTCTCTAAATGCGCCGGGCCGCGAGGACCCAGCCGACGCCGAAAATTCGATCCTGGACGGACCTGCACAGCTTTCCGCGCGCCCTCGCATCCTCACGCGTGCGCATCCCTACAACAGTAGTTTGAGATCTTTGTCAAGCTTTTCGCGAACTCTAGAGATGCGACAGGGCGCGAGAATCCAGCCGACCCGAAAATTCGATCCTGGCCAGGCCTGCAAAGCTTTCCGTGTGCCCTTGCCTCCGCACCCCTGCACATCGATGCTATATGCATTCTAGATTCTGTTTAAGCGATTCCCAAGCTCTGTGCATGCGCCTGGCCGCGAGAACCTCGCCCCTCCCAGGCCCGGCGGCCTCCCTCCCAACAATATTATATAGTTAATCTCCTCTCAATCTGCTCCACCAGTTAAAAGCAAGCGTTACCGGTTCAACTCCGGTCTCCCCTAGTTAATTATATATTCCCTCTCCTCATTACATTGCTCTCTGGCCAGCCAGCTCTCCCTCGAGCTGGCTAAAGCGGGCCAGCCCATGGCCGGTGCCAAGCCGGCGAAACCCGGCCATGCAGCTGGGCGGGGCCGGGTCCAGCTGGCCTCCTACTGTGACAGCCGCGAGGGCGTCCGCGAGGCTTCGCCGTACTTAGTGCTCCGCAGGAGCACGGATCTTGTCTCAAACCCAAAAACCGCCGACCGAAATTCCTTTTTTAACCTTTTTTTCCACTCAAGATCCCCCCTGCTAAATAATTTCCGTGTCACACTCCCTCGAGGCAGAATTATTAATTCTGCCTCGACACAGACGCGATTGATGGACATTACACAGCTGCCCGAACCCCCACAGACCCCTCTACATCCATTTTTAGCGTCCTGGCTCCCCTAAGACGACCGCTCTCCGTGGGCGTCGCGCGAAAATCGAATTTCCCTCTGGATCAATTCCGGTACTTAACCTCCGACACATGCAGTCCGAGTCAGAAGGTGGGACCCGGTCCCGCCCGGTCCCGCGACGAAATCGCGCCAGGGACGCCCCAGAACGATACAGAATGACGCGCGAGCGCGAGCGCATCGCGGCAGGCTCGATTTCGGGCACCCTCGACGCTCCAGTGCGAAGAGTCGGCCGAAAATTTGATCCGGCCGGTTCCGGCCGGTCCCGCGACGTGCGCAATCGATGCGTACGGGCGCGCATAGACATAGCAGGACCTGCGCACTCCAGCGATCCGCTTTTCGGAGCCGGAACAGCGCAGGAAGGCTCCCGGTGGCAAAAATTCGATCCTGCACAGCCCGGACATCTTTCCGCGCGCCCGCGCCGCGGCACATGCGCGGAAGAATAGCATAAGCATTTGAGATGTAGAAGAAGCCTTCCGCACGCTTTGCGTATGCGCCGGGCCGCGAGGACCCAGCCGACCCCGAAAATTCGATCCTCTACAGACCTGAAGACCTTTTCTTGCGCGCTCGCATCCTCGCGCATGCGCATCGCTACAATATTCATTTCACATTTTTTTGAAGCCTTCCACAAGCTTTGAAGACGCGGAAGAGCACGACAACCCAGCCGACGGTAAAAAATCGATTCTGAACAGACCCGGACATCTTTCCGTGCGCCAACGCCGCGGCGCATGCGCGGAACAATATGATAAGCATTTCAGATGTAGACAAAGCCTTCCGCACGCATTGCAGATGTGCCGGGCCGCGAGCCGACGCCGAAAATTCGATCCTGGACGGACCTGCACAGCTTTCCGCGCGCCCTCGCATCCTCGCGCGTGCGCATCGCTACAATAGTAATTTGAGATCTTTGTTAAGCTTTTCGCGAGCTCCGAGGACGCGACAGGGCGCGAGAATCCAGCCGACCCCGAAAATTCGATCCTGCATGGACCTGCACGTCTTTCCGCGCGCCCTCGCCTCCGCAGCCCCGCACATCAATGCTATATGCATTCGATCGCGAGATTCTGTTTAAGCGATTCGCAAGCTCTGTGCATGCGCCTGGCCGCGACAACCTCGCCCCTCCCGGGCCTCCTTCCCAACAATATTATAATTAATCTCTTCTCAATCTGCTCCACCCTAGCCTTTATTTCCTCAGTAAATTAATATTCCTCTAGCCGGCCAGCGCTAGCTGGACTGGCCGTCAGCCAGCCAGCTTCCAGCCAGCTGCAGAAAGCTGTTCGCGATCGGCCAGGCCGCTGGCCAGTCGCTGAGTGCCCTATACATAGGCCTACTATGACAGCCGCGAGGGCGTCCGCGAGGCTTCGCCGTACTTAGTGCTCCGCAGGAGCACGGATCTTGTTTTCTATAAATTATGGATGGCCGAAACCGGGGGCAAAAATTATCCCATAATTATTCGAAAAATTATGGAATACTTTTTCCATAATTTATGGGCGGCGAACCCTGCTAGCTGGCCGTATTGTGGATCTTCGCTTGAAAAATAATTTTTTGGGCGGAGAGGGGATACCGGTTTCCAAGGGAGGGGTACAGCACTCTGAAACGAAGCGAAACTGGACTGCCTGCAGAATCCAGCTACCTGCAAGAGGAAACGAAACTTTCACGACACAGCGGTGTGACTGCGGCAGCTTCCACAAGTTTCGTGACTTCGAAACTTCGAAATTCAAGGCAACCGAGGCTACCTGTGTTTCGGTGCCAGTGTCACAGTACTAGTGTACTGGCCATGGCCAGTGGCCACCGTACCGTGGCACAGGCCAGTGACCGTGCCACGGTGGCACGTGCACTGTGCACAGTGTACGTACATGTGGCAGTACTAGTACTACTGTCTGTACCGGCCCGGCGGCCACGGGGCGCGATTGGCGAATTTCGAATCGGCGGCGATTGCGGATTCGCGGCGCCTGCAGCTGCAGCTGCGCTATAGCGCTAGCGCTGCCTGCGCTGCTGCGCATGCATGCAGCGCATCATCAATGATTCATCATTAGCAGCGCAGTCGCGAGTCGAGACTCGAGAGTCGAGAGTCCGCCGGTCTGCATAGTGGCCAGCGAATCGGCGCCGCCTGCAATATGATTGATTACTATCATGGATGGCTGCAGCTGCAGCTTTCCCATCGCTTGAATTATTTTTGAATCGTTTCAAAAGCGCGGCGCTGCCGGCCGCTAGTAGGCCCGCTAGTGGGCCGCTACTGCTGGCCAGTAGTACTGGGTAGTACTGGCCCGCTAGCGCTGCATGTGCCGGCGCTGGCCCGCGGACGGCGCAGCAATCATTGAATTATTTGAATCATTGAATCATATCTCATCAATGGCTAGCTAGCTGCAGGCCTGCCGCAGGCTGCCGCCAGGCTCAGCGGCTGCGCCGCGCCAGCGCCTGCATGCGCCGGGCCGGGCGGCCCGGCCGCCCGGGCCGGGCCGGGCGGCCGGCCCGCGGGTGCCATCGAATCATTGACCATGACTGATTGCAGCTCGATGCAGGGGTACCCCGGCGGCGGCTGCGGGCGCGAGCGCGGGATCGAAAGCGAACGAAACTTCGGCGCGCGCCCCTCTTTCCAGCCGCCGTTTCAGCGTCGATGCGCACCGCAAGCTGAATCCGCAGCCGCAACTGCCCTGGCTGGCCCGGTTCTCCCGCTCTGCGAATCGCGCCCCAAGGCCGGCTCGCCCGCCCTCGCCGCCCGGCGCGCCTGCGCGAAGCACAGCCCGACCTCGGCCTGCATGCGCCGTTTTCCAACGATCGGCTCTCGTCAAGCGCGCTCCGGCGTCTCGTCGCCGCGCCCGCCAACGCGCTCGCCCCACGACGACCCAGACCTTTACGTCCAGCCGCATCATCCGACCTTTCTGGCTCGCCGCCGCGCTTCTCGGTGCGTATCCTTGCCTTCGGAAGGCCTCTGCGCCCGCCACGAGGCCTCCGGCGCGTGTTCGCAGTTGACGTCTCCAAGTTGCAGGTCACCGCCTCAGCTGCCCCGCGCGCCATGCGCTTTCCGCCTCCGCGAACGTGCAGCACGCGCAGGGCTCGGCATTCTGGCGATTCGCCGCCCGCGCCGCCGCGCTCCTGGCGGACCGCCCCAGCGGCCCCCCACGAATCGCGCCCCCGCTCCCGCCGCAGCTGCTCCGCTGCCCCTCGCCGACGGCGCAATTCGCCGCCGCTGGACCCACGCTCGCTCTCTCCAGGCCCGCCGCCCGCTCCGCAGCCTTTCTGGCGGGCCGCCCCAGCGGCCCCCCACGAACCGCGCCCCCGCTCCCGCCGCAGCTGCTCCGCTGCCCCTCGCCGACGGCGCAATTCGCCGCCGCTGGACCCACGCTCGCTCGCTCCAGGTCCGCCGCCCGCGCCGCAGCCTTTCTGGCGGGCCGCCCCAGCGGCCCCCCACGAACCGCGCCCCCGCTCCCGCCGCAGCTGCTCCGCTGCCCCTCGCCGACGGCGCAATTCGCCGCCGCTGGACCCACGCTCGCTCGCTCCAGGTCCGCCGCCCGCGTCGCAGCCTTTCTGGCGGGCCGCCCCAGCGGCCCCCACGAATCGCGCCCCCGCTCCCGCCGCAGCTGCTCCGCTGCCCCTCGCCGACGGCGCAGTTCGTCGCCGCTGGACACACGCTCACTCGCTCGAGGTCCGCCGCCCGCGCCACGCGCATCTCAAGATGCCGTACCCTGGGGGGGACGCCCTGCGAGCGGTAGCGTGGCCGTTTCTGAGCCCGCGCTCTCGCCGCAGGCCCTCGGCGTTCGCTGCGCGTCCGGCCGGCTTCGGCGATGGGCGAGGTACGCGGAATATCGGAGGGGAGGGCGGCGGGGGGGCGGCGGGGGTAGAGGATGGGAAGGGGGTACCCCAGCGCCCCCCGCCGCGGCTCACGCTCTTCCGCAGGCCGCTCGAGCTCCACCGGCGCGGCGTCCGCGCCCCTCTCCCTTCGCCATCAGGTGCGCTGGCGCTCGGGCCGAGGCCGGTGTTGTCGTCGGCTCCTCAGCGCCGCCCGGCCGCCCTGCGCATCCCAGAATGCCGTACCCTAGGGGCGCGCCCTGCGAGCGGTAGCGTGGCCCTTTCTGACTGCCCCGCGCTCTCGCCGCAGGCCCTCGGCGTTCGCTGCGCGTCCGGCCGGCTTCGGTGAAGTGGGAGGTACGCGGTATTTCGGGGAGAGGATGGGCGGGGGGAGGGGGAAGAGGGCCTGGGTACGCCAGCGCCCCCCGCGCGGCTCACGCTCTTCCGCAGGCCGCTCGAGCTCCACCGGCGCGGCGTCCGCGCCCCTCTCCCTTCGCCATCAGGTGCGCTGGCGCTCGGGCCGAGGCCGGTGTTGTCGTCGGCTCCTCAGCGCCGCCCGGCCACCGTGCGCATCCCAGAATGCCGTACCCTAGGGGCGCGCCCTGCGAGCGGTAGCGTGGCCCTTTCTGACTGCCCCGCGCTCTCGCCGCAGGCCCTCGGCGTTCGCTGCGCGTCCGGCCGGCTTCGGTGAAGTGGGAGGTACGCGGTATTTCGGGGAGAGGATGGGCGGGGGAGAGGGGGAGGGGGCCTGGGTACGCCAGCGCCTCTCGCCGCAGCTCACGCTCCTCCGCAGGCCGCTCGAGCTCCACCGGCGCGGCGTCCGGCGCGTGCGCCTATCTCCCATGGCCATCGGGTGCGTTGGCGCAGGCGCTTCAGCGGCCGCCCGTCCGCCCGTCCGCCACGCGCATCTCAAGATGCCGTATCCTGGGGGGGCGCGCCCTGCGAGCGGTAGCGTGGCCGTCTCTGAGCCCGCGCTCTCGCCGCAGGCCCTCGGCGTTCGCTGCGCGTCCGGCCGGCTTCGGCGATGGGCGAGGTACGCGGAATATCGGAGGGGAGGGCGGCGGGGGGCGGCGGGGGTAGAGGATGGGAAGGGGGTACCCCAGCGCCCCCCGCCGCGGCTCACGCTCTTCCGCAGGCCGCTCGAGCTCCACCGGCGCGGCGTCCGCGCCCCTCTCCCTTCGCCATCAGGTGCGCTGGCGCTCGCGCCGAGGCCGGTGTTATCGTCGGCTCCTCAGCGCCGCCCGGCCGCCGTGCGCATCCCAGAATGCCGTACCCTAGGGGCGCGCCCTGCGAGCGGTAGCGTGGCCCTGTCTGACTGCCCCGCGCTCTCGCCGCAGGCCCTCGGCGTTCGCTGCGCGTCCGGCCGGCTTCGGTGAAGTGGGAGGTACGCGGTATTTCGGGGAGAGGATGGGCGGGGGGGAGGGGGAGGGGGCCTGGGTACGCCAGCGCCTCTCGCCGCAGCTCACGCTCCTCCGCAGGCCGCTCGAGCTCCACCGGCGCGGCGTCCGGCGCGTGCGCCTATCTCCCATGGCCATCGGGTGCGTTGGCGCAGGCGCTTCAGCGGCCGCCCGTCCGCCCGTCCGCCAGGCGCATCTCAAGATGCCGTACCCTGGGGGGGCCGCCCTGCGAGCGGTAGCGTGGCCGTCTCTGAGCCCGCGCTCTCGCCGCAGGCCCTCGGCGTTCGCTGCGCGTCCGGCCGGCTTCGGCGATGGGTGAGGTACGCGGAATATCGGAGGGGAGGGCGGCGGGGGGGCGGCGGGGGTAGAGGATGGGAAGGGGGTACCCCAGCGCCCCCCGCCGCGGCTCACGCTCTTCCGCAGGCCGCTCGAGCTCCACCGGCGCGGCGTCCGCGCCCCTCTCCCTTCGCCATCAGGTGCGCTGGCGCTCGGGCCGAGGCCGGTGTTGTCGTCGGCTCCTCAGCGCCGCCCGGCCGCCGTGCGCATCCCAGAATGCCGTACCCTAGGGGCGCGCCCTGCGAGCGGTAGCGTGGCCCTTTTTGACTGCCCCGCGCTCTCGCCGCAGGCCCTCGGCGTTCGCTGCGCGTCCGGCCGGCTTCGGTGAAGTGGGAGGTACGCGGTATTTCGGGAACAGGATGGGCGGGGGGGGGGGAAGAGGGCCTGGGTACGCCAGCGCCTCTCGCCGCAGCTCACGCTCCTCCGCAGGCCGCTCGAGCTCCACCGGCGCGGCGTCCGGCGCGTGCGCCTATCTCCCATGGCCATCGGGTGCGTTGGCGCAGGCGCTTCAGCGGCCGCCCGTCCGCCCGTCCGCCACGCGCATCTCAAGATGCCGTACCCTGGGGGGGCGCGCCCTGCGAGCGGTAGCGTGGCCGTCTCTGAGCCCGCGCTCTCGCCGCAGGCCCTCGGCGTTCGCTGCGCGTCCGGCCGCGGGCCGGCTTCGGCGATGGGCGAGGTACGCGGAATATCGGAGGGGAGGGCGGCGGGGGGCGGCGGGGGTAGAGGATGGGAAGGGGGTACCCCAGCGCCCCCGCCGCGGCTCACGCTCTTCCGCAGGCCGCTCGAGCTTCACCGGCGCGGCGTCCGGCGCACGCCTCCCTCTAGGTGACAAGCGTGCCAAGTCCAGCGCAGGCCCAGCAAGGTTCGCAAGTTTTCATGTCGTCCAAATCAGAGTGACGCCCCCTAGAGCGAGACGGCGGCGCTGCAGCCCCGATGACGGCCCTCATGATCAGGTGCCGCCGCTGGTGCCTTGTGCCGCTGTGCTCTATATAGCTACCCGCCCTTCATATTATTAATCTCATGCCATATGCATATGCATTTGGAACTGTGTCGATCGAGCACAGAAGTCCTCATGATCAGCTGGGGTGCGTTGGCGGCGGTCACAGATCTAGAGGCCAAGCTAACTTTCACATGTTCCACCGCACGCGAGGTGCGCGAGTCTATCTCTTGCCCGTCGCCTTTTAGAGCTAGACAGTGGGGCACCAGCCCTGGCGGGGGCTCTCAGGTGCCGTTGACGGGGGCGCTCATCCATATATATAGCTCTTAATTAGCTACTAATAGGCTAGTAATAGCTATAGCTGCCGCCGGGCGCCGCGGCGCTGCCGCGCCGCGCCGACGCGCCGTGCCACGGCCAGGGATGTGAAAATTATTGAGGGTCCCCCGAGGGTCCAAAAATTATGGCGATAATTTTTGCCTTGTATGTATAATTTATGTCGTGCTACGACCTCCCGGATTCCCGGGTTCGGTTCCTGCTGTTTCCGCTACGTTGTACTTCGAATCCCTGTGATTCCCGATACCGTGACTTGTATCCTCGTTGTGTACTACGAGTGGGCACGCCCACCGTAGATCTTTAAAAAAAAATATAATTTATGGAAAATTATGGGAAAAATTATGCCATACAAAGCGGAAAAGTTTCGTCGCTCAGCCTTGTTTCGTTGCTCAGAAGCATTATATGCATGTTAGAGTGCTTTATTGACTCTCAGAGATATGTCCTGGGCCGCTAATGACGCTCTGGAGCAAGGATGGCTGGGTGACAGCGGGGGGGGTAGGGGCTCTTAGAGGGGGGAAGAGGCGCCGACGCACCTCACATTCAGCACCCGCAAAGCAGCCTTATTTGCTTTCAATACATTGTACATCTATCTTATAACGTTTAGAGGCGCCAGGGGGGTGTCCTCTAAAAATTTTCTATAAATTATGGATGGCCGAAACCGGGGGCAAAAATTATCCCATAATTATTCGAAAAATTATGGAATACTTTTTCCATAATTTATGGGCGGCGAACCCTGCTAGCTGGCCGTATTGTGGATCTTCGCTTGAAAAATAACAAGATCCGTGCTCCTGCGGAGCACTAAGTACGGCGAAGCCTCGCGGACGCCCTCGCGGCTGTCACAGTAGGAGGCCAGCTGGACCCGGCCCCGCCCAGCTGCATGGCCGGGTTTCGCCGGCTTGGCACCGGCCATGGGCTGGCCCGCTTTAGCCAGCTCGAGGGAGAGCTGGCTGGCCAGAGAGCAATGTAATGAGGAGAGGGAATATATAATTAACTAGGGGAGACCGGAGTTGAACCGGTAACGCTTGCTTTTAACTGGTGGAGCAGATTGAGAGGAGATTAACTATATAATATTGTTGGGAGGGAGGCCGCCGGGCCTGGGAGGGGCGAGGTTCTCGCGGCCAGGCGCATGCACAGAGCTTGGGAATCGCTTAAACAGAATCTAGAATGCATATAGCATCGATGTGCAGGGGTGCGGAGGCAAGGGCACACGGAAAGCTTTGCAGGCCTGGCCAGGATCGAATTTTCGGGGTCGGCTGGATTCTCGCGCCCTGTCGCATCTCTAGAGTTCGCGAAAAGCTTGACAAAGATCTCAAACTACTGTTGTAGGGATGCGCACGCGTGAGGATGCGAGGGCGCGCGGAAAGCTGTGCAGGTCCGTCCAGGATCGAATTTTCGGCGTCGGCTGGGTCCTCGCGGCCCGGCGCATTTAGAGACCGTGCGGAATGCTTTGTCTACATCTCAAATGCTTATGCTATCGTTCCGCGCATGCGCCGCGGCGTTGGCGCGCGGAAAGCTGTCCAGGTTTGTGCAGGATCGAATTTTTGATGTCCGGTACCTTCTTGCGCTATTCCGGCTCCGAAAAGCAGATTTCGGGGGTGCGCAGGCCCTGCTATGTCTATGCGCGCCAGTACGCATCGAATGCGCGCCTCGCGGAACCGGCCGGAACCGGCCGGATCAAATTTTCGGCCTACTGTTCGGACTGGAGCGTTGACGGCGCCCGAAATCGAGCTTGCGTCGATGCGCTCGCCCTCGCCCGTCACTCTTTATCGTTCTGGGGCGTCCCTGGCGCGATTTCGTCGCGGGACCGGGCGGGACCGGGTCCCACCTTCTGACCTGGACTGCATTTGTCGGAGGTTAAGGACCGGATTTGATCCAGAGGGAAATTTGATATTCGCGCGACGCCCACGGGGGAGCGGTCGTCTTAGGGGAGCCAGGACGCTAAAAATGGATCTAGAGAGGTGTGTGGGGGTTAGGGTAGCTGAGTCATTAGCGGCAATCGTGACCGTGTCGAGGCAGAATTAATAATTCTGCCTCGAGGGAGTGCGACACGGAAATTATTTATCAGGGGGGATCTCGAGTGGAAAAAAAGGTTAAAAAAGGAATTTATATCGGCGGGTTTTGGGTTTGAGACAAGATCCGTGCTCCTGCGGAGCACTAAGTACGGCGAAGCCTCGCGGACGCCCTCGCGGCTGTCATAGTAGGCCTATGTATAGGGCACTCAGCGACTGGCCAGCGGCCTGGCCGATCGCGAACAGCTTTCTGCAGCTGGCTGGAAGCTGGCTGGCTGACGGCCAGTCCAGCTAGCGCTGGCCGGCTAGAGGAATATTAATTTACTGAGGAAATAAAGGCTAGGGTGGAGCAGATTGAGAAGAGATTAATTATAATATTGTTGGGAAGGAGGCCCGGGAGGGGCGAGGTTGTCGCGGCCAGGCGCATGCACAGAGCTTGCGAATCGCTTAAACAGAATCTCGCGATCGAATGCATATAGCATTGATGTGCGGGGCTGCGGAGGCGAGGGCGCGCGGAAAGACGTGCAGGTCCATGCAGGATCGAATTTTCGGGGTCGGCTGGATTCTCGCGCCCTGTCGCGTCCTCGGAGCTCGCGAAAAGCTTAACAAAGATCTCAAATTACTATTGTAGCGATGCGCACGCGCGAGGATGCGAGGGCGCGCGGAAAGCTGTGCAGGTCCGTCCAGGATCGAATTTTCGGCGTCGGCTCGCGGCCCGGCACATCTGCAATGCGTGCGGAAGGCTTTGTCTACATCTGAAATGCTTATCATATTGTTCCGCGCATGCGCCGCGGCGTTGGCGCACGGAAAGATGTCCGGGTCTGTTCAGAATCGATTTTTTACCGTCGGCTGGGTTGTCGTGCTCTTCCGCGTCTTCAAAGCTTGTGGAAGGCTTCAAAAAAATGTGAAATGAATATTGTAGCGATGCGCATGCGCGAGGATGCGAGCGCGCAAGAAAAGGTCTTCAGGTCTGTAGAGGATCGAATTTTCGGGGTCGGCTGGGTCCTCGCGGCCCGGCGCATACGCAAAGCGTGCGGAAGGCTTCTTCTACATCTCAAATGCTTATGCTATTCTTCCGCGCATGTGCCGCGGCGCGGGCGCGCGGAAAGATGTCCGGGGCTGTGCAGGATCGAATTTTTGCCACCGGGAGCCTTCCTGCGCTGTTCCGGCTCCGAAAAGCGGATCGCTGGAGTGCGCAGGTCCTGCTATGTCTATGCGCGCCCGTACGCATCGATTGCGCACGTCGCGGGACCGGCCGGAACCGGCCGGATCAAATTTTCGGCCGACTCTTCGCACTGGAGCGTCGAGGGTGCCCGAAATCGAGCCTGCCGCGATGCGCTCGCGCTCGCGCGTCATTCTGTATCGTTCTGGGGCGTCCCTGGCGCGATTTCGTCGCGGGACCGGGCGGGACCGGGTCCCACCTTCTGACTCGGACTGCATGTGTCGGAGGTTAAGTACCGGAATTGATCCAGAGGGAAATTCGATTTTCGCGCGACGCCCACGGGAGAGCGGTCGTCTTAGGGGAGCCAGGACGCTAAAAATGGATGTAGAGGGGTCTGTGGGGGTTCGGGCAGCTGTGTAATGTCCATCAATCGCGTCTGTGTCGAGGCAGAATTAATAATTCTGCCTCGAGGGAGTGTGACACGGAAATTATTTAGCAGGGGGGATCTTGAGTGGAAAAAAAGGTTAAAAAAGGAATTTCGGTCGGCGGTTTTTGGGTTTGAGAAAGAGGCTTCGCCTGAAAGAGGCTTCGCCTGATTTTTTGGGCGGAGAGGGGATACCGGTTTCCAAGGGAGGGGTACAGCACTCTGAAACGAAGCGAAACTGGACTGCCTGCAGAATCCAGCTACCTGCAAGAGGAAACGAAACTTTCACGACACAGCGGTGTGACTGCGGCAGCTTCCACAAGTTTCGTGACTTCGAAACTTCGAAATTCAAGGCAACCGAGGCTACCTGTGTTTCGGTGCCAGTGTCACAGTACTAGTGTACTGGCCATGGCCAGTGGCCACCGTACCGTGGCACAGGCCAGTGACCGTGCCACGGTGGCACGTGCACTGTGCACAGTGTACGTACATGTGGCAGTACTAGTACTACTGTCTGTACCGGCCCGGCGGCCACGGGGCGCGATTGGCGAATTTCGAATCGGCGGCGATTGCGGATTCGCGGCGCCTGCAGCTGCAGCTGCGCTATAGCGCTAGCGCTGCCTGCGCTGCTGCGCATGCATGCAGCGCATCATCAATGATTCATCATTAGCAGCGCAGTCGCGAGTCGAGACTCGAGAGTCGAGAGTCCGCCGGTCTGCATAGTGGCCAGCGAATCGGCGCCGCCTGCAATATGATTGATTACTATCATGGATGGCTGCAGCTGCAGCTTTCCCATCGCTTGAATTATTTTTGAATCGTTTCAAAAGCGCGGCGCTGCCGGCCGCTAGTAGGCCCGCTAGTGGGCCGCTACTGCTGGCCCAGTAGTACTGGGTAGTACTGGCCCGCTAGCGCTGCATGTGCCGGCGCTGGCCCGCGGACGGCGCAGCAATCATTGAATTATTTGAATCATTGAATCATATCTCATCAATGGCTAGCTAGCTGCAGGCCTGCCGCAGGCTGCCGCCAGGCTCAGCGGCTGCGCCGCGCCAGCGCCTGCATGCGCCGGGCCGGGCGGCCCGGCCCGCCCGGGCCGGGCCGGGCGGCCGGCCCGCGGGTGCCATCGAATCATTGACCATGACTGATTGCAGCTCGATGCAGGGGTACCCCGGCGGCGGCTGCGGGCGCGAGCGCGGGATCGAAAGCGAACGAAACTTCGGCGCGCGCCCCTCTTTCCAGCCGCCGTTTCAGCGTCGATGCGCACCGCAAGCTGAATCCGCAGCCGCAACTGCCCTGGCTGGCCCGGTTCTCCCGCTCTGCGAATCGCGCCCCAAGGCCGGCTCGCCCGCCCTCGCCGCCCGGCGCGCCTGCGCGAAGCACAGCCCGACCTCGGCCTGCATGCGCCGTTTTCCAACGATCGGCTCTCGTCAAGCGCGCTCCGGCGTCTCGTCGCCGCGCCCGCCAACGCGCTCGCCCCACGACGACCCAGACCTTTACGTCCAGCCGCATCATCCGACCTTTCTGGCTCGCCGCCGCGCTTCTCGGTGCGTATCCTTGCCTTCGGAAGGCCTCTGCGCCCGCCACGAGGCCTCCGGCGCGTGTTCGCAGTTGACGTCTCCAAGTTGCAGGTCACCGCCTCAGCTGCCCCGCGCGCCATGCGCTTTCCGCCTCCGCGAACGTGCAGCACGCGCAGGGCTCGGCATTCTGGCGATTCGCCGCCCGCGCCGCCGCGCTCCTGGCGGACCGCCCCAGCGGCCCCCCACGAATCGCGCCCCCGCTCCCGCCGCAGCTGCTCCGCTGCCCCTCGCCGACGGCGCAATTCGCCGCCGCTGGACCCACGCTCGCTCTCTCCAGGCCCGCCGCCCGCTCCGCAGCCTTTCTGGCGGGCCGCCCCAGCGGCCCCCCACGAACCGCGCCCCCGCTCCCGCCGCAGCTGCTCCGCTGCCCCTCGCCGACGGCGCAATTCGCCGCCGCTGGACCCACGCTCGCTCGCTCCAGGTCCGCCGCCCGCGCCGCAGCCTTTCTGGCGGGCCGCCCCAGCGGCCCCCCACGAACCGCGCCCCCGCTCCCGCCGCAGCTGCTCCGCTGCCCCTCGCCGACGGCGCAATTCGCCGCCGCTGGACCCACGCTCGCTCGCTCCAGGTCCGCCGCCCGCGTCGCAGCCTTTCTGGCGGGCCGCCCCAGCGGCCCCCCACGAATCGCGCCCCCGCTCCCGCCGCAGCTGCTCCGCTGCCCCTCGCCGACGGCGCAGTTCGTCGCCGCTGGACACACGCTCACTCGCTCGAGGTCCGCCGCCCGCGCCACGCGCATCTCAAGATGCCGTACCCTGGGGGGGCGCGCCCTGCGAGCGGTAGCGTGGCCGTTTCTGAGCCCGCGCTCTCGCCGCAGGCCCTCGGCGTTCGCTGCGCGTCCGGCCGGCTTCGGCGATGGGCGAGGTACGCGGAATATCGGAGGGGAGGGCGGCGGGGGGGCGGCGGGGGTAGAGGATGGGAAGGGGGTACCCCAGCGCCCCCCGCCGCGGCTCACGCTCTTCCGCAGGCCGCTCGAGCTCCACCGGCGCGGCGTCCGCGCCCCTCTCCCTTCGCCATCAGGTGCGCTGCCGCTCGGGCCGAGGCCGGTGTTGTCGTCGGCTCCTCAGCGCCGCCCGGCCGCCCTGCGCATCCCAGAATGCCGTACCCTAGGGGCGCGCCCTGCGAGCGGTAGCGTGGCCCTTTCTGACTGCCCCGCGCTCTCGCCGCAGGCCCTCGGCGTTCGCTGCGCGTCCGGCCGGCTTCGGTGAAGTGGGAGGTACGCGGTATTTCGGGGAGAGGATGGGCGGGGGGGAGGGGGAAGAGGGCCTGGGTACGCCAGCGCCCCCCGCCGCGGCTCACGCTCTTCCGCAGGCCGCTCGAGCTCCACCGGCGCGGCGTCCGCGCCCCTCTCCCTTCGCCATCAGGTGCGCTGGCGCTCGGGCCGAGGCCGGTGTTGTCGTCGGCTCCTCAGCGCCGCCCGGCCACCGTGCGCATCCCAGAATGCCGTACCCTAGGGGCGCGCCCTGCGAGCGGTAGCGTGGCCCTTTCTGACTGCCCCGCGCTCTCGCCGCAGGCCCTCGGCGTTCGCTGCGCGTCCGGCCGGCTTCGGTGAAGTGGGAGGTACGCGGTATTTCGGGGAGAGGATGGGCGGGGGAGAGGGGGAGGGGGCCTGGGTACGCCAGCGCCTCTCGCCGCAGCTCACGCTCCTCCGCAGGCCGCTCGAGCTCCACCGGCGCGGCGTCCGGCGCGTGCGCCTATCTCCCATGGCCATCGGGTGCGTTGGCGCAGGCGCTTCAGCGGCCGCCCGTCCGCCCGTCCGCCACGCGCATCTCAAGATGCCGTATCCTGGGGGGGCGCGCCCTGCGAGCGGTAGCGTGGCCGTCTCTGAGCCCGCGCTCTCGCCGCAGGCCCTCGGCGTTCGCTGCGCGTCCGGCCGGCTTCGGCGATGGGCGAGGTACGCGGAATATCGGAGGGGAGGGCGGCGGGGGGGCGGCGGGGGTAGAGGATGGGAAGGGGGTACCCCAGCGCCCCCCGCCGCGGCTCACGCTCTTCCGCAGGCCGCTCGAGCTCCACCGGCGCGGCGTCCGCGCCCCTCTCCCTTCGCCATCAGGTGCGCTGGCGCTCGCGCCGAGGCCGGTGTTATCGTCGGCTCCTCAGCGCCGCCCGGCCGCCGTGCGCATCCCAGAATGCCGTACCCTAGGGGCGCGCCCTGCGAGCGGTAGCGTGGCCCTGTCTGACTGCCCCGCGCTCTCGCCGCAGGCCCTCGGCGTTCGCTGCGCGTCCGGCCGGCTTCGGTGAAGTGGGAGGTACGCGGTATTTCGGGGAGAGGATGGGCGGGGGGGAGGGGGAGGGGGCCTGGGTACGCCAGCGCCTCTCGCCGCAGCTCACGCTCCTCCGCAGGCCGCTCGAGCTCCACCGGCGCGGCGTCCGGCGCGTGCGCCTATCTCCCATGGCCATCGGGTGCGTTGGCGCAGGCGCTTCAGCGGCCGCCCGTCCGCCCGTCCGCCAGGCGCATCTCAAGATGCCGTACCCTGGGGGGCCGCCCTGCGAGCGGTAGCGTGGCCGTCTCTGAGCCCGCGCTCTCGCCGCAGGCCCTCGGCGTTCGCTGCGCGTCCGGCCGGCTTCGGCGATGGGTGAGGTACGCGGAATATCGGAGGGGAGGGCGGCGGGGGGGCGGCGGGGGTAGAGGATGGGAAGGGGGTACCCCAGCGCCCCCCGCCGCGGCTCACGCTCTTCCGCAGGCCGCTCGAGCTCCACCGGCGCGGCGTCCGCGCCCCTCTCCCTTCGCCATCAGGTGCGCTGGCGCTCGGGCCGAGGCCGGTGTTGTCGTCGGCTCCTCAGCGCCGCCCGGCCGCCGTGCGCATCCCAGAATGCCGTACCCTAGGGGCGCGCCCTGCGAGCGGTAGCGTGGCCCTTTTTGACTGCCCCGCGCTCTCGCCGCAGGCCCTCGGCGTTCGCTGCGCGTCCGGCCGGCTTCGGTGAAGTGGGAGGTACGCGGTATTTCGGGAACAGGATGGGCGGGGGGGGGAAGAGGGCCTGGGTACGCCAGCGCCTCTCGCCGCAGCTCACGCTCCTCCGCAGGCCGCTCGAGCTCCACCGGCGCGGCGTCCGGCGCGTGCGCCTATCTCCCATGGCCATCGGGTGCGTTGGCGCAGGCGCTTCAGCGGCCGCCCGTCCGCCCGTCCGCCACGCGCATCTCAAGATGCCGTACCCTGGGGGGGCGCGCCCTGCGAGCGGTAGCGTGGCCGTCTCTGAGCCCGCGCTCTCGCCGCAGGCCCTCGGCGTTCGCTGCGCGTCCGGCCGCGGGCCGGCTTCGGCGATGGGCGAGGTACGCGGAATATCGGAGGGGAGGGCGGCGGGGGGGCGGCGGGGGTAGAGGATGGGAAGGGGGTACCCCAGCGCCCCCCGCCGCGGCTCACGCTCTTCCGCAGGCCGCTCGAGCTTCACCGGCGCGGCGTCCGGCGCACGCCTCCCTCTAGGTGACAAGCGTGCCAAGTCCAGCGCAGGCCCAGCAAGGTTCGCAAGTTTTCATGTCGTCCAAATCAGAGTGACGCCCCCTAGAGCGAGACGGCGGCGCTGCAGCCCCGATGACGGCCCTCATGATCAGGTGCCGCCGCTGGTGCCTTGTGCCGCTGTGCTCTATATAGCTACCCGCCCTTCATATTATTAATCTCATGCCATATGCATATGCATTTGGAACTGTGTCGATCGAGCACAGAAGTCCTCATGATCAGCTGGGGTGCGTTGGCGGCGGTCACAGATCTAGAGGCCAAGCTAACTTTCACATGTTCCACCGCACGCGAGGTGCGCGAGTCTATCTCTTGCCCGTCGCCTTTTAGAGCTAGACAGTGGGGCACCAGCCCTGGCGGGGGCTCTCAGGTGCCGTTGACGGTGCAAGGCCACGCTGTCTACATAGATCTATAGATTCATTGGGTGCGCGTGTCCTTATTGTTTTTGCTGAGGCTTACTTCACTTATCAGGTCCTGGTATGCGCCGGCCGGCCCCCCGCGCCCGCCCCGCGCCCGCCCTGCCCGCCCGCCCGCCCCGCCCCACCCCGCGCCGCGCCGCCCCGCCCCGCCCGCCCCGCGCCGCCCGCTCCGCCCGCCCGCCCCGCCCCGCCCGCCCGCCCCGCCCGCCCCGCCCCGCCCCGCCCCGGCGCCGCCCCGCCCCGCCCCGCCCCGCCCCGCCGCGCCGCCCGCCCCGCCCCGCCCCGCCCCGGCGCCGCGCCGCCCGCCCCGCCCCGCCCCGCCGCCCCGCCCCGCCCCGCCCGCCCGCCCCGCCCCGCCCCGCCCCGCCCGCCCCGTCGCCGCCCCGCCCCGCCCCGCCCCGCCCCGCCCGCCCCGCCCGCCCCGCCCCGCCCGCCCCGCCCCGCCCCGCCCCGCCCCGCCTTGCCCCGCCCCGCCCCGCCCCGCCCCGCGGCCGCCCCGCCCTCTCCCGGGCCCTGCCCCGCCCAGATGCCAAGCTAATATTAGCTGCCGCCACTAGCTAACGCTATCAGCTAGCTAGCTGATATTGTAAATAATTATAATTACGCATACCTGCAGCCGAGCGCGAGCGGCAAGCGCGGCAGCCAGGCGGGCCGCGGGCCGGGGCGGCGGGGCGGGGCGGGCAGGGGACCCTCGAGCTCGGCCTGGCACCCCAGCGGCGCCGGCCGCCGAGCGCCGCGCCTGATACATATCGATCATGACGCGGGGCCTTCCGCGCGTCGAGGCGGCATGGCATGCGGCTGAGCGTGCACAGATCTGGCCATGGGCGGCGCCGCGGCGTGGCAGCGTTGCCGCACATTGACAGTCGGCGCCTGCCCAGATCTAGAGGACCCTCGGCCTGCCGCCCCCCACATGGCCAGCCGGCTGCCGAGCGCCGCGCCTGCCGCGGGGCCTCCCTTGCTGGTTCTAAAACATCATGCATGGCCGCGGGTCGCTCGTGAGGGAGGAGTCGAGAGTGGAGGTTGGGAGGAAGAAGTGGGAGGGTAGGTTCAGGTTCGAACGCTGGATTGGATCGCGCCACCCAAGTCCACAGGTCCGGCGGGGAGTCGGGAGCCGGTCATCGCTGGCCGAACGTGGGGAGCCGGAGCTCCTGGACCTCGGCCTTACGGGCCCAGCTGGGCCCTGCCGACGCTGCGTCCGGATCCGGGTCTCCACCAGCTTGACCTCCTTCCGCTCCCGCCGCCGCCGTGGGGTCCTGAGCGGTCGCGTCTGTACCCCTTGCGGGAACCCTCTTCCTAGCCCCCCCCCCCCCCCCCACCCCCCACCCCCACCCCCCCTCCCAAGGCAAGGATACGCACCGAGAAGCGCGGCGGCGAGCCAGAAAGGTCGGATGATGCGGCTGGACGTAAAGGTCTGGGTCGTCGTGGGGCGAGCGCGTTGGCGGGCGCGGCGACGAGACGCCGGAGCGCGCTTTGACGAGAGCCGATCGTTGGAAAACGGCGCATGCAGGCCGAGGTCGGGCTGTGCTTCGCGCAGGCGCGCCGGGCGGCGAGGGCGGGCGAGCCGGCCTTGGGGCGCGATTCGCAGAGCGGGAGAACCGGGCCAGCCAGGGCAGTTGCGGCTGCGGATTCAGCTTGCGGTGCGCATCGACGCTGAAACGGCGGCTGGAAAGAGGGGCGCGCGCCGAAGTTTCGTTCGCTTTCGATCCCGCGCTCGCGCCCGCAGCCGCCGCCGGGTACCCCTGCATCGAGCTGCAATCAGTCATGGTCAATGATTCGATGGCACCCGCGGGCCGGCCGCCCGGCCCGGCCCGGGCGGGCCGGGCCGCCCGGCCCGGCGCATGCAGGCGCTGGCGCGGCGCAGCCGCTGAGCCTGGCGGCAGCCTGCGGCAGGCCTGCCAGGCTGCAGCTAGCTAGCCATTGATGAGATATGATTCAATGATCCAAATAATTCAATGATTGCTGCGCCGTCCGCGGGCCAGCGCCGGCACATGCAGCGCTAGCGGGCCAGTACTACCCAGTACTACTAGGCTAGTACTACTGGGCCAGTAGTAGCGGGCCTACTAGCGGCCGGCAGCGCCGCGCTTATGAAACGATTCAAAAATAATTCAAGCGATGCATATGCATATGGGAAAGCTGCAGCTGCAGCCATCCATGATAGTAATCAATCATATTGCAGGCGGCGCCGATTCGGTGGCCACCATGCAGACCGGCGGACTCTCGACTCTCGAGTCTCGACTCGCGACTGCGCTGCTAATGATGAATCATTGATGATGCGCTGCATGCATGCGCAGCAGCGCAGGCAGCGCTAGCGCTATAGCGCAGCTGCAGCTGCAGCCTGCAGGCGCCGCGAATCCGCAATCGCCGCCGATTCGAAATTCGCCAATCGCGCCCAGTGGCCGCCGGGCCGGTATACGTACAGACCGTATACGTAGTACTAGTACTGCCACACTGTGCACGTGCCACCGTGGCACGGTCACTGGCCTGTGAGGCTGTGCCACGGCCCACGGTACGGTGGCCACTGGCCAGTACACTAGTACTGTGACACGTGCACTGGCACCGAAACACAGGTAGCCTTGGTTGCCTATATTTGCAAGTTTCGAAGTACCTAAACTTCGTATGGCTGCCTTGTTTCGTTCAGAGCGCTGTACCCTAGAGTTAGAAACCGGTATCCCCTCTCCGCCCAAAAAATTATTTTTCAAGCGCGTCGGATGCACCCCTAGCTGGCCACGGCCCACGGTGTCAAAATTTCAATCTGTCAGGCGAAGCCTCTTTCTCAAACCCAAAAACCACCGCAGGCGAAGCCTCTTTCTCAAACCCAAAAACCGCCGATATAAATTCCTTTTTTAACCTTTTTTTCCACTCAAGATCCCCCCTGCTAAATAATTTCCGCGTCGCACTCCCTCGAGGACGAATTATTAATTCTGCCTCGACACGGACGCGATTGCCGCTAATGACTCAGCTACCCTAACCCCCACAGACCTCTCTAGATCCATTTTTAGCGTCGTGGCTCCCCTAAGACGACCGCTCGCCCGTGGGCGTCGCGCGAAAATCGAATTTCCCTCTGGATCAATTCCGGTACTTAACCTCCGACAAATGCAGTCCGAGTCAGAAGGTGGGACCCGGTCCCGCCCGGTCCCGCGACGAAATCGCGCCAGGGACGCCCCAGAACGATACAGAATGCCGCGCGAGGGCGAGCGCATCGCCGCAAGCTCGATTTCAAGCGCCGTCGACGCTCCAGTGCGAAGAGTCGGCCGAAAATTTGATCCAGCGCTAGCCGGTCCCGCCCGGTCCCGCGACGCGCGCAATCGATGCGTACTGGCGCGCATGGACATAGCAGGGCCTGCGCACCCCCGAAATCCGCTTTTCGGAGCCGGAACAGCGCAGGAAGGTACCCGACGGCCAAAATTCGATCCTGCACGCGCCCTGACATCTTTCCGCGCGCCCACGCCGCGGCGCATGCGCGGAACGATAGCATAAGCATTTAAGATGTAGGCAAAGTCTTCCGCACGCTTTGCGTATGCGACGGGCCGCGAGGACCCAGCCGACCCCGAAAATTCGATCCTGCATGGACCTGCACATCTTTCCGCGCGCCCTCGCCTCGAGCTCCGCAGCCCCGCACATCGATGCTATAGCTATATGCATTCAAGATTCTGTTTAAGCGATTCGCAAGCTCTGTGCATGCGCCTGGCCGCGAGAACCTTGCCCCTCCCGGGCCTCCCTCTCAACAATATTATATATAATTCATCTCCTCTAATCTCAACCTGCTCCGGCCTCCCTTTATTTCCTCAGTACATTAATATTCCTCTAGTTATATTCCTCTAGCCGGCCAGCGGTAGCTGGACTGGCCGTCAGCCGGCCAGCTTCCAACCAGAAAGCTGTTCGCGATCGGCCAGGCCGCTGGCCAGTGCCCTATAGGCCTACTGTGACAGCCGCGAGGGCGTCCGCGAGGCTTCGCCGTACTTAGTGCTCCGCAGGAGCACGGATCTTGTTAATTATATAATTTGGGACTCCGAGTAATTTTAAGGAAGTACGTTTTTTTAAGCGTTACACGGTATATATATATATGATCTAGAACCTATACCGGTTCTTCCGGTCCTATCGCTAGATGTCTTTTTGATTTAGACGATTCGAATCGATCGATATCGATTGGGCGGCATTTGGGCCTTCATGTTGTCACGAACACACGCGATGAACACACGTCAAGAATGAAGAGCTCCGAACGCCATGCCGGCCCCGGCGGCCCATGCGGCTCTTGCCTCAGTTGCCTCATGCAGCTTGCCTGCACTGCGGCAGGCTGCAACTGGTGATGGCGATTGGACACCGTCGACTCGGCTTCGAGTCGCCGAGTCCGACGGTCGCCAGTGACTCGCCACGGCCTGTCATGGCCGATCGTCGACGATCATCATCGTCGACTCGATTCATCGATCATCAAAGCACAAATTTTTGTGACCAGTACCCCAAATTGCAAATGGCGGCTTTGCCCGGGGCGAGGGCCGCGAGGCCCCCGGCAAGTTGGCGGCAACTTGGCGGCAAGCCGGCTTCAGTTGCTGGCTTAATGACGTTTTTCTATATATATATATCACATATTATATGTAAGACTGGGCCCAAGCTTTAAGTTTCTACCCCCTTCTTGAGCCGGCTCGAGCCGCGGCTAGCGGGCTTAGTCCGCCGGGCTACTAGTAGAGCCTGTTGCTAGTAGCGGCTCGAGGCCCTGAGCAGCCTCAGAGCAGGCTAGCGCTGCCGGCGCCGGCTGCCGTGCCACGGTGGGGCCGGGCCGGCGCCGTGGCCAGAGTTCCAAAATTTTTTGTGGGCCCAGGAGACCCCCAAAAAATTTTAAAACTTTTTAAACATTTTTGAAAAATTTCTCAAAAATTTTTGCCATACAAACGAGAAGGCACGTTCCAGAGGCGCGCAAACGCGCTCTAAACGTGCTCTTAAGGTCCTCTTAACATTCTTGTAGCATGGGAAGTGGTCAGAAGTTTTATTTCGAGCCCATTTGGGCGAAGGCACACTCATGAATTTCCTAGGGCTCGCCAGGGGTACAGTGAGGTCTGACCCTTATCGACGTGCAGAGTGCCCCTATCGCATTGCTTATCGCTTAAACTTCATTATACATGCAAGAGATACGTATAGGAAGCTTATTACGACGTGTTCTGCACGAGAAAAGGGCCCCCCGAATATTTTCTCGAGCAAAATTTTTTGAGCGTCCAGCCGAGACCAAAAAATTTTGCAAAAATTTTACAAAAAATTTTGTTTTATTTTTCGAAAAATGTTTCGGCCGGAACCCTGGCCGTGGCCATGTGCCATGTGGCACCTCAGCCGCACCTGTCACCTGTACATGTGCTGCTGAGGCTGTGCATGTGACAGCCTCTGACAGGCACTGACAGGCTGTGCACGTGCCCACGCCGGCCCCACCGGCCCCCACGGTGGCAGGCTCTGCCAGCTGCAGGCTGCAGCTGGCCGGCCCAGCTGCCTCAGTTCCGGCGCCGGCGCAGTGCCATGTTGCACGCGTACAGCGGCGGCTGCGGCGCACTAGTACGTACTGAGTATACGTACGCGTACGGGGCCGGCGGCGGGTTAAGGTTTTAGCCTACCCTGCCAGAAAGCTCTCATTAGCGCCGGGAGCTCCAGATCTCCCGCGACATCGCATCCCGAGTCCCGACTCGGACGTGGACAGCTGACGCGGCGACAGCAGCAGCTGCACAGCAGCGAAAGCTCGCTGCGAGGCCGCGAGGAAGGTTAACGAAAGCGAAGGCCAGCACGCTCGGCTGGTTCGTGACCCGTGTCAGCCGGTCGTCGTGCGATGAATGCGAGCGCCCCGACAGCCGACCGCGCTCAGTGCCGGTGCGTTCAGTGCGTCAGGCGCGGGTGGATCATTGCGTATGCCGCCTAATCGAGCGCGCTCAGGTATTTCGTGCTGGGAAGGTGTACATGGGGTGAGCCGCGGCCGGTCGCCGGATCCGATAGCAACGACACGCAACCGCACGCGCTCATTGTGCGATTGCAGGGACCACATGCAAGTTCTCGCACGACGGCAGCGCGGAAGTCGGCGCCGCGATGGTTGGCGCTTTCGGCAGACCACTTGGGCCGGGGCGGCCTATGTGCCGCTTGTTCCAGCGAGGGGCTTGCCATTACGCTCAGGTTCGCTTTCGACGTGCATCTGCTTCACGAATGGCACGTGGGAACCGCGCGTCTCACGCGTGCGTTCGTGCGCAGTGCAAGTTCAGCCACGGCGAGGACGAGGGAGCAGCTGGCGGCGGCATGCAGGCATATGCATTCCCCTATCCCGGCATCGTGCAGCAGGGATACATTTACCCCCAGCTGGACGGGACAGCGGGCGTCGTCGTGACGAACGATCCCGCCGAGTACCACAGCCAGGGCTCGTGGCAGCAGGCGCAGCCGCAACAGCAGCAACAGCAGCAGCAGCAGCAGCAGCAGCAAGTGCAGCTGCAGGGGCATGCGATGGCGCCCGGGAGCTCGCCGGACCCGAGGCTCGTCTCTCAGATCCACATGCAGCACCCGCAGGCACTGCACACGCAAGGCCAGCCCCCGCAACTGCAGGGGCACGCCCAGCCGCAGCCGGGCCCTTCGGGCCTCGCTTTCCCCACCCAGTCCCACCTCCCTCCGGTGCAATCCGTGTCCCCTCCCCCCCGGCCTGGCCAGCAGCAGCAGCAGCAGCAGCAGCTCGCGCTCTCTCGAACGCCCCCGCAGCAGCTACAACAGGCACCTGCCCCGCCCCCACTGCGACAGTCGCCGCCTCCTCAGCAGGGATCAACTCCAGTGCCTCAGCACGTTGCCGCTCAAGGGGCGAGCCTGTCGGGATCTGGTGGGAGCGCCTCCAATGGCGCGGAGCAGGAAGTGTGCAGGTCCGTGCGGGCTCGCCAAGGGGCAGTCTCTGCGTCTCGTCGATCGCCCCTCACAAACACCCGTACCGCAGGTATTACCAGCGCACAGGCCGCTGCAAGTATGGGCAGGCCTGTAACTTAGTAAGGTGAGCGCACGCGTGTTCTACCGTGTTCTCCGTGCCTATACGTACCAGTCACTTGGACGGAATCTCGATCTCGGGCTCTAGACGGTTATACATTCACGGCCGGCACTCCTTATTTTCATTCCCAATCGTACCGATCGCGATAAACACCCCCACTATATATATCCACGGCCGTAGAGCGTCGTGATGACGCGTTGCGGCAGTTTATCCACGACTACTCGCCAAGCGCTGCGGGCGGCGGCGGCGGCGGCGGCGGCGCGGGACCGGGACCGGGCCTCGTGCAGGCGGCCCCGATGAGCCACTTCGCGACGGCGATACCGATCGACCCGGAGTCCTACCGCATCCTGCAGGCGGGGGGGTCCATCCCCGTGGCCCTCCCCGCGATGGCGGCCGGCGTCCACCACGCGGCCCTGGGCGGCGTGCACGCGCACCCGCACGGCCTGGTCGTCCAAGGCCATGGCCACGGACAGGGCGGCCCCGCGGACATGCCCGGCGTGGCACCGCTGCCCATGGCCGCCGCCTACACCGTGGCGTACAGGCAGCATCAGGCGATGCCGCCCGCCGCCGGCATGACGCAGCAGCAGGCCGCGCAGGTTCGTAGCTTCGTGGTCGTGCACACGAGATCTTTGCGCGGCGGATCGCCCACGAGAACGTTGCTGCAGCTGATCGAGCTGCCTCGCGCGCGCAGATGGCCGCACTGTACCGGCAGCACCAGATGCAGCAACAGCACGCGCAGGTGCGAGTCGAAGCGGCTTAAGAGAAACGTTAAACATGACCGGCTGGAGTGCTAGCTCGCGTATATGTCCCACGCCAGCGACTTGCGCCGGCGTCTCCCGTTCGAGACATCGCGATCGATACTGAGCGCAAGCCTCGCGTCACCCGCGCGCGCAGATGGCCCAGCTGCAGCACCAGCAGTTGCAGATGATGCAGCAACGCAACTCGCAGCGCCAATCGCCCCACGGCCACGGCCCGCCCGCCTCCCAGGTGCGCCAGTATATATACCAGTGGCTCGAGAATCGCGATCGGGGCCCGTGCGCCGAAACCTTTTAATCCCCTTAAGGGGTGCACCCCGAGGGCTCTGCCAGTTATATATAGAGCGCTGCCCTCCGGAACCGCTGCCCCTGTGGACTAGCTATAGATTCAAAGCTGCCCTGTTGACTAGATTCCAAGTTGAGCTGTAGATCTGATATCTACACCTGCATAAAGAGTCCAATCGATGATGGCGTCGATTCGACTGTCGAGACGCTTTAGCGATAAACGGAATCCTCGCCTCAACGGGATATCGTAATTATTCAACGAGTTAAGCTTGATCGATCCGCCAAATGTTGGCGAGCTCATCGAAAACAAGCAATAGTGGGCATGATCCTAGGTTCCCCCTGCTGCAGTTGGTAGGGTCTTGCGCGGCTGTTCACATAACATGGAGATCTAGACCTAGATCTAGATCTAGATCTAGATCTAGAGGGCCGAAAGGTGGAGCAGCCTAGGCCTGGCGATCCTCGCGATCGTCCCGCACTGACGGGCGAGGTCGATGCGCGCGCAGCACCTGCCTAGCAACACCAACGCGACGGCTGCGAAGGAGGCGACCAACTCTTCCGGCTACGGCCAGGTTCGCCCGATCGCGGTCCGCGGCCCGCGACCGCTAACGGCTCCTGGGCTGCGCTTGCGCGTGAAGTGCTGGGCCGGGGCCCGGGCGTCGGGGAGGTTCCCCACCCGCTTCCGGCGCCGGCGCCGTTGACGCCAATAAAGTTAGAAGGAAGACACGACGATATATCCATGCATATATATATGCGCTGCCTGTCGGGTTCGGTTCGCATTCACGCGTTCCGTTGACGCCGGCGCCATGCAGGCGGTGGGGGCGGACATGGGCCACGCGAACGGCAACGGCGACGCCGGATCCGATGGGTCCGTCGAGGCGCTGGCGTACGGGATGCAGCAGCTCCAGACCTGACCGCGACGGACGCGGCGGCTCGTTATCGGCCCGGACCGCGACGAGAGGTGCCGCCTTCTTTCCTCCTTTCGTCCTTTCTTTTCTTTTTTCTGAGCCCACATGCCCGACCATGAAATACCAGCACCTGACCGAAGTTTTTCTTTCGCGCAGGCGAAACGTCGATGCTCCTTGCCAAGTTGAAGGACCGGAGACCTTATTTCTTCCTTTTTTCAGCTAATCCATATCCGGACTTCCCTATTGTTCCAGTCTTCATTATTCTTCACTCTTTTGCACTCTCTCTTCCACACCTTTCCTCGAAATCTCTCATACCCCTTTCGAAATCTCCTTCCGTGCACGCTCCGAGGCTCGCCCGTGATGATTTTGACCACGGGCTTTTTCTATTTCTATATCTGCGAGTTCGATTCGGCGCGCCGTTTGGAGGGATCGGAGAGCTGGCAGCCCACTGAGCCTTTTAGCTTATATTATGCACATCAACGTGTACTTTCAGCAGGCGTGCATCGATGTCGATCATCGGTGTTTCAGATCTACACTGACCCAATACTTGCTAATGATCTTAGCTTTGCTCGTTTCCAGCTAGAACGCAGGCAGACGTATGATCGGGACCCATGAAAAGGCATCATCAGCGCTAGCAGCTCCCTTAGCTTGCTCCTTTGTCTCGCTGATCGTAATATTAAGGCTCGGACTTATATAGCTAGCATATATATATTTCTGGACAGTAGTACAAATCATAATCATTGATCATGAATATGCGCATACCCGCGCTTTAGCGCAGTGGTATAAGGTCGTGCTACGACCTCCCGGATTCCCGGGTTCGGTTCCTGCTGTTTCCGCTACGTTGTACTTCGAATCCCTGTGATTCCCGATACCGTGACTTGTATCCTCGTTGTGTACTACGAGTGGGCACGCCCACCGTAGATCTTTAAAAAAAAAAAAAATGAATATGCGCACCGTAATATATTAATACCTTGGCAGTGCAGTATATACGATGGAGTGCACTACCGTAGTACGGTACATATTATTGCGAGTACGCGGTACTTCGAAAAATTCATCATAATTATAAAACTAAAGCTACGTATATACATGTACATGGCCAGTGGCCACGCGCGGGCCGGGGCGGGAGGTGAATATTAATTATAATCTGCTCCGGGCGGATCCGAATTAAAGGTGCAGCTGCCCCGCGGCCGGTACCCGGTGACTCAGTGAGGGCGGGCGGGAGGTGATATATACGTTTACGGATAGACGTCGGCGCTGCTTTACAAGCTATTCAAAGTAACTGTATCATATATATAGTGGGGTACAGCAAGCTGGAACGGCCGTCGGACTCGACACGTGCACGAGGGTCACTTCCACTTGCGGACGAGGCCGACCGAGACCTCCATCATGATCTCGGACTCGGCGGTCCGCCCGTGCCGCAGCCGCGCCGCCGCCGCGCTCCGCGGCGGCCGCCCCGTCGGCGAGCCCGCCCGCGGGGGCGAGCCCGGCGGGCTCGAGCTCCCCGGCTCCGAGGGGAGGGATCTGGAGAGGTCCGGCAGCGGCCGCGGCTGCGAGAGGCGCTCGAACCACCTGCGCGGCGCGGCGCGGGCTCGAACCCGCGCGGGGCCGGAGCAGCGAACAGAGAGGCGGGGGGGGGAGGGGGGGGGGGGGGGGGTGCTCCGCGCACCGCTTCGTGCGGCGCCCGTCGCCCTGCACGTACCCGGCCGCTATGAGGAGGTCGAGCGGGGCGAATCTGCGGTCCGCCCGATGAGCGGGCTGGAGCCGAGCAGGCTGCGGGCTGCGAGGAGGAGGCGGGAGAGAGGGCACCGCGGGGAGTCGAAGGTGAGGACGCCGGCGCCGGAGGGGTGCCTCAGGATGGGGGCCGACTGGGCGCGCGCGAGGGCGGCGGCGGAGGCGCCGGCGGAGGCGATGGAGCCGGAGGGCGACGGGAGGGGCGGCAGGCCCCCGGGCGAGGCCGGCGCGTTGAGGGCCGGGAGGCCGGCCGCCTGCTGGGGCGCCGGCGTCGGCGCCGGGCCGCCGCCGCCCCGCTCCAGGCCCAGGCCCGCCACCGACGTCCGCCGGCCCTTCCTCGTTCGCGCCATCTGGTGGATCGTGATCTGCCGCGCCCCCGGTGAGTGAGGGCGGCGCCCCGGCGGCCCCGGCCCCTCCCCTGCCCCCGGATCCGGACCTGGGCGTCCGTAAACTGGAGGAGGGTACGCGCGCGCTCCTCGAACGTCGTCCGCGAACTCTCGTCGTGCACCACTGCGCCGAAAGTGAGGGGGGCGCGGGGAGGCGGCGCCGGCCCTTCGGGGGGCGCGCACTCCGCTCGAAGTCGAGCTTGGCGAGCTCGTAGACGTGCGTGCCCCGCATCGCGACGACCGTGGCCACGCGGCGCCCGCCGTACGCGAGGTACCTTCGAGCGCGCCCCGCGCGTCAGGGCGGCCGGCCCCGCCCGAGGGGGGTGGAGGGGGGGGGGGGGGAGGGGGATACGCGCACAGGGGGTCCCCGATGAGCTCCCCCGGCTCGACGGTCGTCACGAAGACGATGGACGGGTCCTGCGGGGGTCCGCGGTTTCTTGCAAGCCCCGAGGCGCCGGGGGAGGGGGGGGGAGGGTACGGCAGCAGACCTGGGCGAGCGCGGGGGGACCGCCGCCGGGTTCGGGGGCGGCGAGGGCCGTCTGCCGGCTGTCCGACGGCTTCCGCTGGCCCGTCTTCGGGTTCAACACCACCTGCCAGCGCCGGGCCCGCCCGGGATCGAACCCGCGCCACTAGGGGGGCGGGGAAGGGGGCGGGGCCGGACCTGGATGGCGCACTGGCCCGTCTTGACGATGAAAACGGGCCCGCAGTGATCCCCTTGCCTCATCAGCACTGCGCGGCGCGGGGTAGCGGAATCAAGGTGGAGCTGCGCAGCGGGGAAGGGGTACGCGGGCGCGCCTTGCCCGGGGAGGAACGAGCGCTGCTTAAGGAGGGGTAGCAGGCGCTCGAGCCTCCGGTCCGTCCAGTGCGACAGGAGCGGCACCTGTACCCCCCTCAAAGCTCAGCGGGATGGACGGGGACGGGGGAGGACAGGAGGGGTACGCGCGCCTTCTTCAGGAAGCCAAGGGCGCCCTTCAACTGGTACCTTGCGTCCGTCTGGGGGTTCGGCATGAGTTGGGGATCCTGGGAGGCGGTGGGTTCGGGGTACGCGCCTGCGCGATGTCCTCGTACGCCCGCTTCTCGAGGAAGAGTACGTCGACGTTCTCGTTCGCGATGATTGCCGTCGGACGCGGCCGCGGGTTCATGAGGCACACTGTTGGGGGGGTAGGAGGTCAAGAAGCGGGGGAGGGGACGGGAGAGCTGCGGGGTACAGGGCCGCACCGAACCCGAAGGCGTCCCCCACCGAGAGCAGGGCGAGGAAGCGGAAGTCGCCCCCGGGTACGGCGTCTGCCGCCTGGGCCGCCCCCGCCATGTCCCCCAGCATCTGCCCGACTATAAGAAAAGGAAAGGAAAGAAAAGGAAGGGCGGGGGGCAGGGGGGGAGGGGGAGGGGGTACGCGCCTCGAGCCCCTTCTCGGCCGCCAGGTCCGTGACGACGTCGCGCGCGTACGCCGAGAGCGACCCGTGCAGGACGATGTACACCCCGTCCTGCGCTCGCGGGCCGCGGGCTCGAATCCGGGCGGCGCGGGTTCCGGGGGTTTCTGATCGGGCATGGTGCGCACGGGTTCGTCGCCTGTGGAGTAGACGCGCTGTCCGCGGCGGTAGCGGCGCGCGCGGGCGACCTGCCGGCGGACGCTCTGCGGCGGCGGCGGGCGCTAGGGGAAGAGGGGGGGAGGGTGGGCGCGCCTGGCACATGCGGAGCATCATCTTCTCGCCGCGGCTGTGGAAGAGGCGGTAGGGGAGGAGCCAGCGGAGCACGCTCCGCAGCTCCTCCTCTTTGCGCTGGGGCGGCCTGCCCCGCCGGCGTCGGCGTCGGCGCCGGCCTCGGGCTGGTGGGGGGCGGGGGGCGGCGCGCACGGCTTGAGGAGTACGCGGCGCGTGGCCTCCCGCAGGTCGGCCGGCAGGCCCGTGATCGGCGTCGGCGTGAACCCCAGGTCCAGCTTCGCGAACCCGTTCAGCTGCCTGCATGCGCCGAGTTTCCCTCTCCGCTCGCACGGGGCGGCGCCAGCGGCGGCGGGGCGGAGGGGGGAGGCCTGGGAGTGATTACCTCATGCGCTGCATCTTCCATAGCGCCGCGATGAAGACGCCCGAAATGATCCCGACGCTGCGCACAGACGCGCGGCATCAGACCGAGCGGTGTGGCGCGGCCGGGGCAGGCGGACCGAAAACGCTTGCGCGCCAGCGCCCTGCGCTCTTCCCACGCGCCGAAGAGAAAGGTGCTCCCCAAGCTGTAGGTACTAACTGGCCTCTGCGCACATGCCATCAGAAAAGGAAGCAAGGAAGGAAGGAAAGAAGCAAGTGGCACCGGCAGCACATCGTCGGCGTCTAGCTCGAGCACGTTTCTGCTTCTTATTGCCATAGATGTGTGCGAGGCGCTCCTGAGGAACGACGTGCTAGCTGGCGGGCCCGGCATCATGGTGCTGCACGAGCTGCCTGACTATGGACACTTCTCCAGCCGCATGCAGACCCTCTAGATCTGCTGCACGCGCCGCTCGGTGCTTACGCAAAGCTAAAGACGGCCGTGCCGAGCCGCTTCTCGAGCCGCATGCTGGGCTCCTCTCAGCTATCTACGCGCGTGCGGCAAGACCGCCAGTGACTTGCAGGAAAGTGGCCGCAGCGGCAAGTGACCCGCAAGTCGCGGCAAGTCACCGCCGCAAGTGTCAGGGTAGGGTACAATCTCAAAGGAGCGGACGGTAAAAAAAGAGCAGCCAAAAGTCGACAGCGCTGTCGGTCTTTAGTCTGCGCACCGGATTCAGCACAGCACGGACCTGCAGTAGCGTACCGCCCGCAGCCAGGAAGGTTCCAGCAGCGTCCTGATCTGGCCGGGAACTTGTGGGGCGGACGGCCTGAGGCAGGATGAGCCGCCACGGTGGGCTGGATGGGAGCCCTTCCGTTGACGTGGAGAGTCCCGGGAACCCTCAGCTGCGGCTTTCTCTCTCCGCCCTTGGCCCGACCACCCACCCCGATACCGTTCGAAATGGAAGCAGCAGCAGACTCAGCAGCAACAGATTGCGCCAACGGGAGGGCGTCACGCTCCCCTTGTCTAAGCCCCAGAAGCCACCGTCCGTAGAGGAGCTTCAGACTGAGCGCCCGCCCTCCTTCTCGCTGCACACGCCATCTCGGGATAGCGCGGACATTGCCCGCAATCAAGGAGCAGCCGCAGTGAAGCCCCCCCGCGCGCACGACGGCCCTGTAGAGCTGGCAGCCGGGGATGTGCCCTCGATCCCGGACTCCGGCTCGGGCCACAAAGGCCGCAGCTTCCTGGGCAAGCTCTTCGGGCGGAAGAAGGAAGATTCCTCTGCGCCCACGACGCCGGAGAAGCAGGCGCCGCACCGCTCCGCCGCGGAGCTGCTGTGCACGCCATCGTCACTGCGCTCGGAGGAGCTATCCGACGGCACGCATGAGCTCTCGCCGCCGGAGTCTCTACCGCGGCCTTCCCTGCCGCGCTCGGCGACCGGCAGCGGCGACACGCCGACGCCGAAGCGGTCGCTCTTCTCCGTTCGGCCGCGCAGCAGCAAGTCGTCCTCCGCCTCCGCCGCGCCCCCGCGCGACACATCCCCGGACAACTCCAGATGGGCGTCGCCGCCTCCGGCGAGCCGCTCACCTCCGCCCCCGCCGCCAGCCCCGGCGGCGCCGCGGCCGGGCGGCATCCAGGCCCGCGCGATGGCCGCCCGCGCAGCCTTCTCCAAGTCACATTCCCACTCCGTCGCTCCGGTTCCTCCCAGCCCGCCGAGCCCGTCGGGTCCCGCCCCCGCCCCGCCCGCCGCCGCGCACCCGATGTTCATCCCGACGCCCTCGCGCCCCGTGGCCCTCGCCCAGCCCGCCCCGCCCGCCTCTCCCGCTACCATCTCCCCGCCGCCTCCGCCGCCGCCCGTCTCCACATCCCGCCCCTCCTCCGCCTCCGGCAGCGAGGCGGGCGGCCCGCCGCCGCCGAGCGAGCCGCGCCCCGAGAACCAGCCGCGGCGCATCCAGGCCGGCGGCGCCTCCCCCGCGGCCTCGTGCGCGTCGGACACGCGACCGTCCTCCGCCTCCAGCTCCGCCGGCTCGTACCTCGCCTCCTCCTCCTCCAATGGCTCCCTCCTCTCCGCCTTCGGCCGCCAGGTGCCCTCCGCCCCCGCGCACCCCCGCCCTCTCCTCCGCCCTTCCCCCGCGGCCACTCACGGGCGGCCCCGCCGGCGCAGCGCTCGTCGGACGCGCTGCGGGCGCAGGACCCGCCGGAGCCGGCGCCGGAGCTGCCGCCGCCCTCGCGCCCGTCGAGCTCGGGGCGGAAGAGCGCCGGGACCGCAGCGACCGGGGAGGGGCCCGGCGCCCGAGTTCGCGGCGGCGCTCGCGCCGGTGCTGGCCGAGCGGAAGGCGGCGGATCCCAGACCGCAGGCGGCGGCGGCGGCGCCGAGGGCGCGGAGCCGGCCGAGCCGCTCCAGCCGCAGGCGCGCCCGCAGCAGCAGCAGCCGCTCCAGCCGCCGCCGCAGCCGCAGCAGCGCCCGGCGAGCGCGGGGCGGGCCTCTGGCTCCCTCGTCGGCGCCGGCGTGGGCCTCGACCTCTACGACATCGCCGAGGGCGAGAACGAGGGCGTCTGTACCCCGGAGAACGGCCACTCCACCCCCGTCGTGCACGCCCCGCCCGCGGCGGCGGCCCCGGCACCGCAGCGGCGGCTGCCGGCGGCGGCCGTCCGGTCGGCGTTCGCAGAGGAGGAGGAGGACATCGAGAACGCGGCGCCGCCGGCCCCTCCGCGGCAGCCCCAGCAGCAGCAGCAGCCGCCGCGGGGCTCCCAGCCAAGGGGCGGCCCGCGGAGCAGACTGCGCCCGCGCCCGCGTCGGCGGGGCGGGAGCCGCCGGCGTCGCGGCTCAAGGCAGGCGGCGTGGGCGCCCCCGACGTGGCGGCCTTCGTGGTGCCGCCGGCCGGCCGCATGGGCCGCGCCGCGGTGCAGCAGGCGGCGGCGCAGCAGTATGCGGCGCAGCGGGCGCAGCAGCAGTACGGCGGGGGTGCGAAGGTCGGCGGGGGCGAGTGGATGGTGATCGACGAGGCGCAGCGCGGCGCCGACTACGACACGGACGTGCGGCTCCTCGCCCTCCACCTCGGCATCGACGAGGAGGACATCTCGGAGGTCCCTTCCTCCTCTCTTTCTCTCTTTCCTTCCTTCTTGTTCCTTACCGTCGGGGCTCCCCGCAGTACGGGTGGATCGCCGAGCAGGCGGCGAACGCCCCGCTGCCCTCGGGCTGGACCGAGCACGACGACGGGGCCGGCAACATCTACTTCTGTCCGCGCGGCCCCGCTCTATACTCCCCTCCTCCAAGGCTGACCGGGCGCCCCGCCTTCCCCCGCGCGTGCGCGCAGACTGCTGGGAGACGGACGAGAGCAGCTGGGCGCACCCGTCCGAGGACTACTACCGGCAGCTCTACGTCAACCTGCGCCGCCTCGGCAGCGGCTCTGCCGGCCGCCGCGCGCCCGCGCCCGCCGCCCCGCCCCGCGCCGGCGGCGGCTGGTAGACGGCCCCGCGCCTTAAGTTTCCTCGTCCCGCACATCACCCCCGCTGGCTTCTGCAGCGTCTATGTTAGCATCTCTAGTTTGTACAATCGTGCTTCTTTACGAGTGGTATTCGAGCGCAGTGCTTTGTTTCAATCTATCCGTGTATTCGCTATCTCATTCTGCTTGTCTGAGATGTTGGTATTTCAGTGAGAAATCGAAACTTCTTAGTCGCGTAAGCATACGTTGCCTTTCGAGGCGCCGCGCGCCAAGCCAGGTCGACATTATGACGAGAGACCGGTTTGGTATACGTACCGGTACCGCATCAGATTTGATCGGAGCTACGAGGGCAGCTCCAAGGCGAATTTGATCCGCAGAGTCAACGTACGCGTCGACGTCACAGAGCCCGTCTAGCTATAGATCTCATCTGCAGCAGCCGCAGGCCGGCTGGCCGCAGGTGAAGATCGGCCGCGATATCGATGCTCGTGCTGCGGCCGGACTGCGCCACCTTGGGTCGGGCGCAAGTCGGCAGACCGGCGCAAGTCTGGCGTGCTGCATCGCGAGGCTTCTCCCACGTGTGGCGCGCTTTTGGATGGAGGCATTCGGCTGATTTCAGGGACGCGCATTGCGCGCCCGTGGAGGTCCGCGAGTGCAGCTGCCCGCAACTACGCGCTTGACCGCCCGCCGCTGCAGGTCGCACGCGGGGCGCTGCGCGGGCCGCTGGCGCTCTCCTACGCATGCAAACTTCGGACGCTGGCGTCGCGGGCCGGCCAGGGCAAGCAGGTCTTGAGCGCGGAAGCGGTCATGACCGAGCGCCTGAAGGAGCTCGCGCGGGCGCGGCGGTGCGAGGAGGCCGAGTCGCTCTTCGAAAGTGCCCTCCGGCGCGAGCCGGGCCTCCCGCGCGTCAACGCGTATCACTGGTCGGCCCTCAGTGCGTTGATGCCCCGCTCTTCTGGCTGGCGCTGCCCGCGCACGGCTCACGCGAAGCGATCAGTCTCGGGCCTTCTGCGCGGAAACCTCGAGGAGCGTGCGGGGGCCTGGGTCCACCGCATGCTCGAGCTGCACAGGCGCGCCCCGCGCCCGTCCCCGGCAGTCCTTCGCCGACGGTCCGATGCGAGGCGGGGCGGGCAGGGAAGGCGGGGGCGTGACGCGCGACATGTACTCAGCCGCGCTGGCGACATACCGCGCCCTCGCCCTCGCAAAGTACCGGCGCGCCGCAAGCGCTTGCGCCCCCGCCCCGCCCCGCCCCTGCGAGCTGAGCCGCCCGCCCGCTCGCTCGCTGGCGCCTGCAGGGAGTTCGGGGCGGGGGAGCGGTGGGCGGCGGCGGCGGAGGCGCTGCTGGAGGAGGCGGCGGCGCGGGGGCGCGCCGACGGCCACTGCTTCCAGATCGCAGTGCGTGGTGGGGAGGGGTGGGGCGGGGCGGGGCGGGGAGGGCGGTCGGGCAGGTGTCGGGCCCCGCCTTTCCGGCGCCCAAAGCTGCTTCTCGCCCCCCTGCAGCTTGCCGTCCCTAGCGGCTCCCCTCTGCCCGCGCTCGGCCGCCGCTGACTCGGCGGCGTACCCGGCCCGCCCCCCGCAGTTCGACCTGCTGGTCCGGACGGGGCTCGTCGAGCGCGCCGAGGGGGTACTGGAGCGCGCCCGGGGTACCGGCCTCCGCCCCGGGGTCGAGTTCTTCACGGCTGCCGTCAGGTGCTCCCCCCCGACCCCCTCCCATCCCCCGCCCCCCCCCCCCCCCCCCCCCCCCCCCCCCCTTCTGTCTGGAGGGGCGACGTGGCGTCCTTCTCCCTGCAGTGCCTGCGCGGAGGCTGCGGACTGGCGGGGCGGCGCCGCGGCGTGGGACATGATGGTGCGCCGGGCGGGGTGCCGGCCTCCCGTGGCGCCCGCCGGCGGCTGAAGAGGGCTGACGGACTCGACCCAGATTCGATCCCGCGTCCCGCCCGACGTCATCGCCTGGGGTACGCGCGCGCGTGTGCCCCGAAACCGCTCCGCGTCGATCGAGCGGCCGGCCGGCAGGCTCGTACCTCCGCCTCTGCCTGCGCTGCGTGCCGGAGGCCGGCGCCGCCCTCGCCCCCGAGCTCGCCGCCGCCGGGCAGCCTGCCGACGCCGCCGGCCTCGCCCGCCTCGTTCAGGTGAGGGGGGGGTACCCCGCGATTTGCGGGCGCGCGGGTGGCCCAACCGGCCCGCGGTTGCATGGACCGACCGCGCACCAGCGGCGCATGGAGGCGGCGGGCGTACCCTTCAGCACCGTCTGCCACTGCATCGTGGTGAGCGCCGCGCCCCTCCCCGCCGCGGTTCTCGTACCCCCCGACGGCGCCGACGGCCGCGGCAGCTGGAGCGCCTAGTGGAGTCGGGCGAACTGGCCGGGGCCGAGGCCTGGCTCCGCCAAGCTCGCCGCTCCGCCGTGCGCCTGTACTCCGCGACCCATGCAACCCCCTTCCCTCCGAATCGCGTACCCAGGCGGCGAAGGGATCGGCGCTCTACTCCCCGTTCCTGGAGCTCGCTGCGCGGGTGTGCGCGCCTTCGCCCCCGCCCTCCAGGCCGGGGTACCCCCTCTTCACTCGGCGGCCGCAAAACCGCGGGCAGAGCGGCGACGCGGCGCGGGGGCGCGAGCTCCTGGCGATGATGAGGGAGGACCGCCTCCGGGTCGACCCCCCGCAGCTCAGCCAGCTCGTCCGCGTGCGCGTACCCCCGCGCCCTTCCCCCCCCCCTCCCCGAGGTCCAAGCCCCGCCAGTGCTTCACCCGCGCACGAGCCTGGGACGAGGTTCTTCCCCCTGCGTCCCCCCCCCCCCTCTTCCCTTCTCAGCGTGTACCCAGGTGGGGCGCCTGGCTGTGGAGTGCGAGGAGCAGCTCACGCCCCCGCTCCTCAGCGTTCTTTTGGGTCCGGCATTGCGTTCTACCCCTCCCCTCTTCGCCCCTCCCCCATTCCCCTCTCCTTTGTCTCTAATCCGGCGGCGCTCAGACGCGTACGGGTTTATGAAGGCGCGTTCTACCCCTCCTTTCCGCTTCCTCCCCCCTCCTTCCCCTCCTTCCCCTCCTTCCCCCCCTCCCTCCCTCTCCCCCACCGCCTCGATTTGGTACCCACGCCAGCCGCAGGGCGCGGGCCTGGAGCCCCTCCAGCGGCTCCTCGACCGCCTCCTCCGAGGCGGGCGCGTCCTGTACCCCTCCCTTCCATTCGCGCCCCCTCGCTAACGCTCACTCACGCACCCTAGGGATACGCTCAAGCTCTTCAACGTCAACGTCGTTTGCAGGTACCCCCCCCTCCCCCCCCCGCGTTGTGCAGCGCGGCCCGGCCCTCCTGACTCCTCCCTCTTTTTTTCTCCCCTCACCCCCCCTCCCCCTCCCGGACCGACCTAGCGCTGTCGAGGTCTCGAACGTTTCCCCCCCTCTTTCGCCGTACCCCTAACCCTTTCGCCGAAGGCGCTCGTCCGCTGCGGGACGCGGGGCCGCCGTGGCGTTCCTGTCGGAGCGGGTACCCTCCCTGGGCGTGCGCGCGTCGCCCAAGGTGGCTTCCCCCCCCCCCCTCCCCACCCCCCTCCATGCCTGACTCGGGCTTGGAATGATGCGGGCAGATGCTGGCGGTGGCTGCGCACGCGCACGCGGCGGCGCGGGGAGCGTGCTGGCCGGCGTGCGGGCGGCGGCGGCGCTGGCCGGGGGCCCCGGGGCGCCCCCGCCCTCCCGTCGAGCTCGACGAGCGCTCCGCCGTGCGCGCCCTCCACCCCCCGCTCGAGCTCCCCCCCCTCCGCCCCTCCCTCCTCCATATCCAGGGCTCGCGCCGCCCCGCCCCGCTCCGCCCCGCCCCGCCCCTCCCTCTCCTTCCACTCCTCTTGTTCCTCTACCCCCGAGCGCCCGAGCTCAAGCCCCTCGCTGCGGCCGGGCAGGAGGCCGTGGCGCGTCTGGTCGTTCGGTGGGACGGCGACGAGCTCGAGCGCGCGGGTACCCCCCTTCCCACCCACCCACCCCCCTCCCCCCTTTCAAAATTCGAATTCCCCTCTATATGCGCGCCGTCGGACTCTAACAATTCGGATTGGATTCGCAGAGGCTGCGCGGGAACTGGCGCCCCTCCTCCCGCGCTCCGCGGCCGGCGCGAGCGCCGCGGCGGTGAGGGCGCTCGCGGTCGCCGCGGCGCCGGCGCGGTCGAGGCCAGACGGGTCTGCAGCTGGCCCCGCAGGCTAGGCCGAGGCCTAGGCCCATGTCCGGGGCGCGACCGGTGCCGAACTCGAGACCGTGGCTATAAATAGCTATGTAGAGGGCGCGGACCCGGACGCGGCCCACGGCCGGTCGTGACTCGTGAGAGGGCCGGGGCCGCGGCCGCCCCGACGTCGACGGTACCTCGGCCTCGATATATACCTATAAAGCTATCGCGAAACTCAGGCAGAATTCGAAGCATTCGCAGAACAGAAGCTAGGAACCTAACGTAGCACGTGTACACGAGTCACACGACACGAATCCATTACACTCAATCGGAAATCCCGGGTCCTGTGATCTAGATCTAGCGCTAGCTATAGCTAGCTGATATGAAATAAATGCATGAAAAACTGCAGGTCTTTTTGAGTGAAATACACGAAATACAATTGCAAGCAGGCCCTGAGGGGGCGCTTGAGCTTGCCGAATTTAATTCGCTGCTGGCTCGGTGATGCGAATTGAGAAAGATCTGAACGTTGAAATACTGATATAGCTGCACGCGATACCCGCGGAGCACTGGCCTAAAACCTAGCAATAGAGCATGATATCTAGAGTGATCAATATCATGATCCATGGCGATATCGATATCTGGAGCATCGGAGATGATCCTCTATAGCTACGTCTACGTATACAAATATTGATCATGCAGCTAGCGCTGATCATGATCGATCATGAGTAGCTAATTCTAAGTTGAGCGACCGATAACACTGTGACAAGACGTCGACGGAAGCGATCGATATCGCGATCACATGAATGTCACTCTTGCCTGGGGGCTAAGTATAAGCTTGAGCTCGAGCTGAGCTTAAGAACAGCTGCAGAATAATGATCAATTCGCAGAGTCTAGTAGCAAGCCTACGGGATCGGAATCGAAAGCAAAAATTGCCTCGGGGGGGCTACAGGGCATCTCCTACAAGTCATGCTCAAAACATAATATAATACCAAGACGGTGGCACACATAAACAATGTCGACGGTGTCACGTCAATACATATGGCATGCGCACCGGACCGCGCGCGGCACACAGAAACGATCGATATCATCGGATCGATCGCGAAAGCTAGATCTAGAAAACTGCAGACTATAGTTAGCTATCGAGAGGGAGTCCGAAAAGGATCATCGGACCAAAGGAAATTTAATTCAAGATCAAGATCAACTGGAGTCTTCCTCGAGCTCGACGGGGCTCCCCCCAAAGCCGCCCGAGGAGCCCATGGCCAGCTGCAGCTCGGGCCCCTCGTCGAAGTTCGGGTACTCGTCGCCGCCGTCCTGCCCTAGGCCCAGGTCTGTCGACGGCGCCGCCGGCGGCGGATCGATATCCGGTCGCGGGCTGCGCATCCGGATCAGGGATATCGATATGGCGCCATCAGCGAGAACAGTTGACGGGCTTGAGCTTGGATCAAATTAAAAAGCTTTATAAATTGCAATGGTTGGATATATATTGGAGGCTTTGTTATTTTTGACTTCGGAGTCGCACCTCGGTCGCGACGCGTCGTGATCGTGATGGCTGGCGCTGAGCGAGGGCGGGGGTGCGGCCCGGCCCGGGATCGGCTGCCCGGCTGCGGCCGGCGCCGGGGCCTGGGTTGGCGGGGGCGCTCCCAGCTGGGCCTCGGGATCCGGATCCCCGCTCATGGGGACCCAGGGCCAGCCGGGGCCGCCCCCCAGGAGGGAGGGCACGGGGATCTCGGCGCCCGAGGCTGGCCAGAAGGCGGCGACGGCGGCGGCGGCGGCGACGGCGGCGGCGAGCGCCGGCTGCTGCTGCTGCTGCGCGACGCCGGCGTGCAGCTGCAGCTGCGCATGCAGCTGCGCGAGGTGCCACAGGTTGCCGGCCGCGGCCGCCGCCGGCGGGCGGCGCCGGCGTGCGAGGCCGCCCCGGGCGCCGGGGCTTGGGCCGGGCCGGGCGGGGGCCCTGGCCCTGGCTCTGGAGCCAGGCGGCCACAGGCGAACTCGAGCCGGCCCGCCCGTCCCCGCCGACGTCGACGCGGAGCCGCTCCCGCGCCGCCCGCGGCCGAGGCGCCCGGCCCGTGCGGCTCGCCGGCCTGCGGCTGCGGCTGCGGCTGCCCGCGCGGCTGCATCTGCCGCAGCCGCTGCGCCCCCGACGCGTCCCGCAGCAGCTCGGGGACCGTCCCGGGCGCGTACCCCCCCGCCGCCGCCGCCGCCGCCGCCGCCGCCTCCGCCTCCGCCGCCGCCTCTGCCATATGGGCCGAGGAGGCAGGAGGCGCGCCGGAATTGGAGGCCGAAGTCGGCGCCGAGGCGGCGTGGACGGGGCTCGAATTCGAAGCCGGGGCCGCGGCCGGCCACGTCCGCTGCCCGAGCCCGAGGGACCCCGCGGGGCCGGCCGCGGCGGGGGCCCCCTGGGCGCCGACGGGGACCTGCGAGCGGCAGTAAAATTAGCACATTATAGAGTCCGACGTCGAAGTCGAGGGGCCGGGGCGGGGATTTCGAATTCGCTGCAGCCGGCACCTGCTGGGAGCGCAAGTACTGGAGGGGTATGCCCAGGGGGAAAATGACCTCGTCCTGCATCTGCACCTGCATCTGCGCCGGCACCCCTGCGCCGCCGCCGCCGCCTCCGCCGCCGCCGCCTCCGCCGCGCCTGCCGCCGCCATCGACGGGGTCCCGCCAGAACGCGTACCCCTGCTGCGCCATGGGCCGGGAGAGAGCGCGAGTGAGCCGTGAGACCGATCGCGAGTGGCGATTGCGATCGATCGCGAAGCTCAGGCCCCGAGGGGGCGCTCATTCGCATGCGCACCGGTACCGCTAGCGCTGTCGGCGCCCCGCTTGGGCCCGGTACCGGTAAGACCAGGGCGCCGGGGTACGGCGCGAGTCTGGGGGGGCGCTGGGCGCTGGCGCTCGACCCGGGCTCCCCTTTGATGGCCAAGGGGGCGTACCCCTGGTCACGAGCGCGCGGGCGTGAGCTCAATATTAATTGCAAGGGGCCCCCGCTCCGAATGAAGGGCGCACCGGAACCTGGCCGCGGCCATGGGCGTGCCGCTCGCGATCGCGATCGGGGTCCCGCGATATCGGTGCCGATGGCTCCCGGGGGCCCTCCTGGCGGCGCCCGCGGGGCCGGTCGGAGGAGGAGGCGCAGGGGACAGCCTGGGCCTTGCTCGGGGCGGGGCCGGCGCCGGCCTCGGCCCCCTGCCCCGATCCCGAGGAGGCCGTGCTCGACCGCGCCGAGGCCGCCGGATCCGCCTCGCGACCGCCGCGATCTCGGGCGCCCTCCGCCGGGGCCGGGGCCGCCCCTCCACCGCGGCCGCCGGCGCCGTCGACGTCCGCGGACCCCTCCGGTCCGTGGCCCCCGCCGCCTCTGTGGGAGTGCGAGCCCGGAAGCTTGGGCCGATGCCGTCCCCGCCTCTTGCCCCGCCCCGACCGCTCCGATCCCGCCGCCGCCGCCGCCGCCGCCGCCGCTGCCGTTGTCCCCGGCGCGCCCTCAGCTGACGCTGCCGCCGGCGCCGCCGTCCGCGACGCCCCGTGCTTGTGTTTCCTGGAGCCTCCGTACGAGTGACCGAAGGATCCGGATCCGGAGCCTCCGGCGCCGGGCGGAGAATTCGAAGCCGAAGCCGCAAATGCTTCGGCAGCCGCAGCCGCCGGGTGCGCGCCGGAGGCCGAGCCGGAAGCAGAGGCGGCGTCGGCGGCGATGGCGCGGACGGCGGCGATGAGCATGTCGTCGACCGCCTTGTCGGTGAGGTGCCGCCTGCAGAGCGTGCTGCGAGCGAGCACGCGGCGGCGCGAGACCGCGTCGGACCCGGAGACCCCGCGACGGGAGAGATGCGCGCGTCACGTGCACGCACTAGTAGTAGCGCTTGACGTCCGTGTTCGTGCTGCGCGCGGGCCGGGAGATGCATCAGCGACTTGAACGCGAACAGCGATCTGATATGCATATGGCCATGGATAGCTTTCGAAATTCTCCGATATATGAGATCTAATAGGAAGCTTAAGAGCCGTATACGTGCTCGCAATCCCAATATCAATCGCTCACCGTCCAGGAAAGTCCATCGCAATCGTTCTCCACTGCGCATGCGTCGCGTTCGGCGTCACGTGATCATGAGGAAATTGTACGTATACGTATACATGTGGAAAATCGGGCGGAATTCCAAATAATTCGAGATGGAAATGTGCGAATAGACGAATTAATATATCGGAATTACGTTATCGGTATTTTCGCATGCGCATGCGCACCTCGTTTCCGTAGTGCCTGTGAAGCGTGAGCAGTCGGATCGTCTCTTCTTCGGTCCACGGCTCTGCGGTCGACGTGTGAGCAGCTGCAGACGGAACAGCAGCCGATCATGATATACACATCCATGGCCAATCTATTGAGCATCTGTTGAGCATCTGTAAGCAGACCTTTACTCAATGACGGGTCAAGATAGTTGACCTGCGCGCGCATGCGAAGAAAAAAGTGATCATGAGCGAGCGAATTCCAAAATAATATTTCTTATAATATTAATACTGGCAGAAGCGGGTAAAGCGCACCCAACGATCGCGGCACTGCTTCGCGTTGCGAGAGGGCACGAACTGCGCGATCTGCTCCCAGCTCTTGGGGCCGAACTGCTGGATCGCGGCCAGCAGGAGCCTGATCGAAATCGAAATCGATCGCGATCGATATCGCGATTTTGATCAGGCGCGTTGGAATGAATGGAATTCAAACGAAAACGACGGTAACGGACCTATCCTCGTCCTACGAGAACGAAAGTGCGATTGCGAGCGCGAGAGTGAGCCCTGCACGGGACACGTCGAGGGGGGCGCGCGCGCACCGGGGTCCAGCTGAACTTGCGGACGGAGCGGGAGTCCTCGATGAGGGAAATGATGGCGGGGGGCGTCAGCGGCCGCTCGCTGCCGAGTCCTAGGCCCGGGAGGCCGGCGGAGACTGCGGCAGCTGCGGCAGGCGAGGCCCCGCTGGCGCCGGCGCCGCGGCCGGCGGCCGAGCCGTGGCCAGCGCCCAAGCTTTGGCCGCCCCATACGGACGCGTGGCTGGAGCTCGCGGCCGCGTCGGGAGAGCGGGAGGACGTCGACTGGCTGCGCTCGCGCTCGTCGTCGCGCTCGGGATTCATAGCCATCGCGCACGCGGCGCCGGCGCCGGCGCCGCAGCTCGCTCGAGAAACGGCGGGCAGCTGCAGTGACCAATCGCGACGGGCGCGAACGCGCAGCTGCAGCTGCAGCTGGTCGCGCGCTGAGTCGAATGTGGACGATCGTGACCTGCCGTGATCGGAGTGACCGATTGGAGACGTACGCGTCGAGGCACACGTCGCGATCGGCCCGCGGACGTCAATTTCCATGCGCATACGTATGCGCACGCGTAAGAATATTTTGATGCGCACGAATTCGAATTCGAAGCGATGCCGGCACAGCAGTAGACCGTACGCGTCGGAGAGAGTGATGCTCGAGGAAGAGCTGGGCAACCTGATCATGATCGCCATGCGTATGTTCACAGTCAGATGTGGAACAATATTAATGTATATAATTATAAATCGGAGCAGGCAGACGCGCGCGCTATAGCTAGCGTCACTGAGTCGCGATCGGTCTCTCGGGGATGCGCACCGCAGTTATCCGGATCCAAAACGAGCCATGAACGCGGGCGCTAACGCCGGCGCCGTAGGTGTGCACGCGACAGCTGCAGCTGGCTGCAGCTGCCGCCGATGGCTCAACTGGCCGAATCCCAATCGCAAAGAGGATGCCATGTGCATGATGCTCGCCGGAAAGCAGAACCGGTTGTGCAGAATTGCAATTCTGGCCATGAATGCGGTTGCAGTTGCGGTCATATGCATGTTCATGTGCATGCGCAAGATCCCATGGCCAGCTGTGGCTGCTGCGGCGGCCGCTTGCGAGCGGCGTCTACGTCGCGGTCTGCCCTGGCCATGGGCCTCGCGCGCATGGGCGCCGTTGGCAGATGCAGCTGCAGGCGCCGTGAGGGGCTGAGTGCACGTGGGTGCTCGACGATTGCGACTCGACCAGAGGCTAAATCAGCCCCTGCAGCTGGCGGAGAGCTTCGGCGTGCACATACAAGTGGCTAATTCATCTGTGGCGTGAATGTGTCGGAAGGGGGCTTGGTTGTGCGCGGCGGCTGCGCGGGAGACCGTCGCCGCATGTGCTTCTAGATTTGGAACTGTCGCTGCTACGTATACGATCTGGATCCGCGCGACCGGGCGCAAGGTCCAGAGATGCGCGCGCAACGCCTCAGCTGCTCGAGCTCTTGCCGATCAACATTCCGGGCGGAATGTTGGCCGCGGCTGTCGGCCGCCGAGAAGTACGTATACAGCTGCAGGCCCAGCGCGTCGACGTCCACGCTCGCTCGCCGGCAGCCGTAGAGCGCGTCGCGAGGATCAGCGCCAACGACGCCGATGACACGCAGACCGCGCGGCTCGCAATGAGTGCTGCTCCGGTCCCCGCGCTCGGCGCCGGCGAAGCTAAGCTCTCCGCGCCGCGGCGGACGATGGCGCCTTGCAGACTACGAGCCAACTGTCGAGGCGAGTCGGCGATGCGGCGCATGGACGCGTACGCTCGCCGCGCAGCGGCCAACGCCGGCCATGCGCTCCGCCCAAAGCGGACATCCGTCTGTGTGCGTCTGCATCCAGTTGGGGTACGACGTTTTGAACGTGACCTCACTTTCGGCTATATCACTAGTACTAGTACTAGTACTGCCGAGTCAGTGCCGACTCGGCGTCGAGTCGGCGATCGAGATCACAGAGCTTTGAATTCGGCAGCGCTAGCTATCTTCTGTACATGTCCATGTTACTGTAGCTTCGAATTTAAATTTGAACTGGAAATATTCGGAATTTTGCAATTAATGTCAAATTAATAATCAAAAGCTATATATGCGCTGTCATATATTGTAATATATTTCTTTTCATGAATGGAAGCCTTTTAGATTTCAGCAACCACATATGTATGGACAGCATGCATATGGCCATGCAGCTACACATTTTTTAATTCTTAGCGACTCGGCGATATCGATTCGGATCATTCGGCCCGCGGCTTTTCGCGTGAATTCGAACCTGAACGTTAACCGGGTCTGTTCGAATAAGCCGGGCTCCCCCAGCCTCCCGGGAGCCAAGTACTCAGCTGACTGGCCAGTTGAGCGCGTGAAAATGTCCCGTTACTTTGGGGAAAGCCTTGAAGGCCTGGGAAAGCGCGCTCCCCCGGTGCGCAGTCTATGCCAGCCATTGCCAGGTATCGATCCATGATATATATGCATGAGATATCGTACGTAGCTATGTATGCGCGCTATCGCTATAGCTATCATGGTATCACAGTACAGTCTAAAGGATCTCGGAGGCGAGCCTCATGCGACGTCCGACGGTCGCCGGCACCGGCCGCGCGCGCGACGCGTACGTCGGTGCGACGTCGGCTTCAATTGCAACCGCGCGCGCGCGCATGCGCGCAGCCCCGCGGATCCGAATTATATTCCGGAGCCGGCGCCGCGGCCGCGGCCGGCGCCGCGCGCGCGCGCCCGCGGCCGCATGCCGCCGGGCCGCCGGCGCAGTGCGCATGCGTAGGGTCATCGCAGGCTCGATTCCGGTTGCGCTAGCGCGCTCGCGATCGCTAGCGCTGCAGCTGATTCTTCTTTTTCGCTGGACTTCGAATTCTTTTCACAGTACGATCGCGAAGGTGACACGCCCCGAAATATCTAGCTATAGCTAAAGAAACGAATAAAGAATACTTGCTCTTATAAAATTTTAGTGTATCGCTTGCAATTGTATCTACAACTCGCCGTGCACGTGCACGGAACCATTCTTAAAGAACGTTTACGTTGGCCATTCCACCTATTTATATATAGCTATACTGTCCGCTGCAGAGAAAATATACGTATGTATACGCACGCAAAGTAGAACTAGACGGCGTCGGATAGGGGGGCGGGGAAGCTTAAGGCGGTGGCGGCGCCCTCGAGCTCTGCCATCCGCACGGGCGGAGGAGGCGGCGGCGGCTGCTGCTGCTGCTGCTGCTGCTGCTTCGAATCGGGGCCGGGGGCGGGGGCGGCGCGGCCGAGGCGGCGCGGGAGCGGCAGGGCGGCCTCGGCGTCGCGCCAGCCGGCGTCCACGTCGGAGACGTCGAAGGCGGCCTTCGCGGCGTTGAGGCGCGGGACGCGGCGCACGAGCAGCGCCAGCAGCGCGGGGCCCAGCGCCCACGCCCCGACCACCAGCGCGTTCTCCCATTCCAGCCCCTCCAGCGCCCCGAACATGTGGTGCCGCGCCCCCCGCACCGCGTAGTAGAAGGGCCAGCCCCGCCCCGAGAGGTACCCCCCCGGCTGGTCCAGCTCTCTGCCCCCGACCCCGCCCCCACGTCGGGCCGGAAGGGGTACACGCGCGCGGGGAAGGGGCCGGAGGGGGGTACGCACGAGAAGATGCCCCCCGAGGAGGCGAACTGGTAGATGAGGAAAAAGGTGCCAACGATCTTCGGGGTACGCGCGTCGGGAAACGGGCGGGGCAGCGGGGGGGTGCGGTGGGGCGAGGGGGGGTACCGTGAAGTTGTCCCAGCCCATGATCTGCGCTAAGAGCGCGTTGAACGAGAGGAAGGCCCAGGAGCAGTACCAGTTCCAGAAGGCGAGGCGGGCGAACGAGGTGTGGACGGTACCCCCCTGCTCGGCGTAGATCGCGACGAGAAGGGCGGAGGGTACGAGGAGGACGAGGAGGGAGATCGAGGCCCGCGCGGCCAGGTCCCGCCAGAAGCTTAGGCCCGACTCGGGCGCCGGCGGCGGCGGCGGCGGGCCCTGCTGCGGCTGCTGCTCGGCCATGTACCCGTCCCCGACCAGAACGAGGCGGGCGGCGGCGGCGGCGGAGGCGGAGGCGGAGGCAGCGCTCGGGGCGATGGCGCGGGCGGAGGCGGGGCGGGCGGGGGCGGAGGAGGGGGCGGGGAGGCGGCCGGTGTCGGGGAGGCGGTTCATGAGCATGACGACGCCCATGGAGCCGATCCAGAGGACCATGTAGGTGACGTACGAGGCGAAGTTTTGCCCGAAGAAGCGCACCGGGTGCAGGTTCGTCCTCGCGTACGCCACCGGCGTCGCGAAGAGCTGCGCGCTCCGCACCAGCCCCGTCGCGTTCGCCGAGACGAGCTGCTGGATCAGGTTCGTCGCGAGCGCCGCCGCGCCCCGGTCTACAACCCGCGTCACCGAGTCCATCGTCCTGTGCGCGCGGCGGCGTCGGCTCGGGATCGGCGGGCGGGTCGGCGGGCGCGGGGCGCGGGGGCGGACGTCATGGAGCGGCCCTCGGCGTAGATGAGCTCGAGTGCGGGCGTGCGGTAGCCGGCGGGCGGGCCGAAGGCGGACAGGAAGTCCTCCGTGAAGGACGCCGGAACGACCAGGGCCGCGAAGAGCTCGCCCGAGCGCACCCGCCCCAGCGCCTCCTCGCGCCCGCCGCCGCCGGCGCCGCCCTCGCTCCAGCCGAGCCGCTGGCGCACGGCGCTGGCGTCGGAGCGGAAGACGCCGGAGAGGACGGCCTGCGGGAGGCCGGCGAGGGCGGCGGCGGCGGCCGGCGGAGCGGGAGGGCGGCGGCGAGGGCGGCGCGGCCGGCGGGGGCGGCGGCGGCGTCGAGGTCGTAGAGGGCGACGGGGACGGAGTGGAGGTGGCCCTGCACGTCCCACACCGCCGCGAGGTACAGGTACCCGAAGAAGAACGGGAAGAGCGACACGAAGAAGACGGTCTGCGCATGCGCCGCGTCAGCTTGCGCTTCGGCGGCGCGGCGAGCGGGGACCGCGGGGCCGGGGCGCGCCGCGCACCCGGAAGAGCTTGCTACAGATGTAGCGCGCGAGGAGTGAGCGCCGCCGCGCCCGCTGGATGGCGAGGACCACGGCGTGCGGCTTGCTCTGCAGCTGATCGGGCGGCCCGAAGTTCATCGCCAGCCCATCGCCGGACTTGCTCAGGCTGCTTCTGTCGGCTGGAGCTTCGAAGTACGTTTCCATGCTAGCCCGCAGTTGAAGCTAGCTAGCTATGGCGCTGCAGCCTGCAGAATGGAGGCCGAAGTTGCCTGCTGGGTCGACGCTTACGCGGCGGACTAGACTAGGACTCTAGGAGGCTGTAGCGCGACTGAGCAATGAGCATGCCGCGTCAATCTTACGCGGCTGCCGACATGCCGATACGACATGCCGACATGCCCCATGTTCGACATGCTGGTTGACGACATGGACTTGACGCGACGAGCGCTGCAGAGAGGCCTCGAAGTAGACACTGTGACCTTGCTCCGCTCTTGCAGACTCTTGCTCCGAGCACGGGTCCGGCGCCCGCTTGCCGCTCCGAAGGTCGCGCTCGCTGTGGAGTCTAGTACCCCACGCCAGATCTCCCCCCCCCCGAAGCGTTTTTGCACCGCGCGCGAACATGGAATTCGAACGCCAGATCTATAGCTATCTAGATCTAGATGCATATATAAGCGCTGCGGCGCCGCCGCCTGCGCCGGGCGCGCGCGATCGCTCGGCTCGGCCATGGTCGAGCGCGCGGGTCGACGTCATGATCAGGCGCCGGCCTAGGAGCGCCGCGCCGCGCGCGCGCGCGTTAGCGCTCCCCTCGGCCCCATGCGCGCGGCGCCAGCGCTCGCTGTAGATGGCTCGAGCATGAGCATGTGCAAGTGCAGCCGGCGAGGGGCGCGCGGGGGCAGAGCTCGACGGCCGGGTTATCGATTATCCCTCGGGGCTAGCTCGGCGGCAGACTTCGAGATGCAGAGGGGAGCTGGAGGCGGGGGAAGAGGGCGGCGGCGCTGCGGGCGGTGGCGGTCCTCGCCTCCTCCGCCGACACGCCCTTCACGGCCGCCACCATCTCCAGGGCCTGGAAAGATAGTTAGAAAAGTTAGGCAGATCAAATTGGATCCGGAAAGCAGATTCGATCGGATCGAATTGCGGGCCTTTGTGACGTTCGCGGGCTCGTTGCGGGCTCCCTTCTCGGGGGCCAGGGCCGGCGCGTCCGACTCCAGGAGCAGGCGGTCCAGGGGTACGCGCTCGACCAGCTCTGCGCCCCGATTAGGGGGGAGAAAGAGCTCTCGAGAGGGAGGGAGGGAGGGGAGGGGAGGCCCAGGGGGGCCGGGGGTACGGACGCACTCTGGAAGGCGGGGATGCGCACGATGCAGGGTGGGATAGAGAAGTAGTACCCCGCGTCGAGGGCCGGCTGGACGGTCCGCGGCGCCCCGTCGTACGCGTGCAGGACAGCGCTGGGCGAGAGGGGCGCGATTGGATGGGGCGCTCAGCAGGGGCGGCTCCAGCCGCAGCTCCCACCTGGGCGCCTTGTGCTGGATCAGGAAGGAGATTGCGTGGTGCCCCGCGTTCCGGCTGTGGACGTTGAGGGGCAGACCCAGCTGCGCCGCCAGCGCGATTTGCTGCAGAGCCGTGTGAGCTTGAGCTCTAGCCGAAGCCGAAGCTTCGGCGGTCTGAATGTGCGGCATCGAGCAGGGCCGGGCGTCCGCGCCTCTGCGAAAGCTTTCTGCTGGAGGCCCTTGACGCGGTCCGGGTCCTCCTTGAGGAGCCACGGGGAGTAGTCGAGCCCGACCTACGCGCGGAAGGAAGCCTGTCAAGCCGAGCGGTCATAGTTGGGGGGCCAGAACAAGGTTAGAGATAAAACGCGACCTCGCCGATGCAGACGAGGCGTTGGCTGTGCTCCCGCGCGAAGCGGAGGACGCGCTCAAGCTCGTCCGGCCCCGCGCCGCCGCCGCCGCCAGCCTGCACTGGATGCAGCCCTGCCGGGGCGCCGCTTTAGCGCAGATCTTGGGCTGTGTCTCAAACGTTAACAACCGGGCGGCCAGCCCGCGCACCTGCGCTGGGGCGAAGAATCGCGTGTCGTTCGCTGAGGCGCAGGATCTGCTCCGCTTCGGAGACGACCTCGCTGACGGCGACGATCGCAGCCACGCCGGCGTCCGCGGCGCGCTGCAGCACGCCGTCGAGGTCGCCCGCGAATGCCGAATCGGCAAGGTGGGCGTGCACGTCGACGAGCGCCTCCATTCTCCTCGCTTAGTTACAGCATTAGCTACCGCATCGACCCATCGTACGAAGGTCACAGCTGGTGGCTGGCTGAAATTGCCGGTACCCTGCCTTTCAGTGGCAGCTCGAGCTATGCGCGCTGAGCGACGCACGTTGCATGGCGCACTCTCGCAGCGCGAGCTCGGCCGCCGCGGCGGGAGTGGCATTATCATCGACAAGAGGCGTGCGATGCTTCAAAACGAACTCAGCGACATGCGGGTGCTCGCAAGCGCTCGGCTCTTCGACAGGAGAACGACCTGCGTACAATGGTGCGCGCGCTGCGCAGGTGCCGGAGCGCACGCGCCTGAGCAAGTGCTGTCCTCGTGCAGGCACCCTGACCCTGCGCGGGCGAGCGACGTAGCAGTCGTCGCTAGCCATGGTTCGCGGCGCCGCTCAAGCGCGAGCGATCGAGCTGCGGTCCCTCCGTTCCCGCGCCTCATTCCTCCCTCACCTGCCGCCGATCCGAAGGCGGCGACATCAAGTTCTGGCGATGGCGGGTGCCTGGAGAGGAGCCAGAGATCGTCGTCTCAGGTCAGGGCAAGGGAGGCTCGATATCTGAGGCGCGCTCTTGAGCTCGCCGGCCGCACGCGCCGTCCGCTTCGTTCCGCCGACAACGGCCGCAGATGCGCTTCCACGCGCACGACCACAACGTTCTCTTCACCACGTCCATCGATCAGGCGCGCCATTTCGGAGCCTCGCAGCAGCCGCGCTCGAGATCCCTCTCACTCGCTCCCCCCGCCCGCCCGGCCCGCAGACGGTCAAGCGCCACGACATAGAGCGCAGGTCCTCGACGTTCTTTCTCGACACGATGAACCTTGATCACTGGTTCGATCGCATCTCGAGCTTGCGCATGCGCCGCTCGAATTCGATCCGCCTCCAGGTTCGTCTGCCTGGACGTCAACCTCGAGCGGGGCCTCCTCCTCGCTGGCGACAACCTCGGCTGGGGGTACGCGCGCGCATCGCGAGGGGTACGGTGAGCGTTTGAGGCGGCCCAGGCACCTCGTCGCGCTGGACGGGGCGCCGCAGGGGAAGGTTCGCCTGCACAAGAAGAAGGCGCGCACCCCCGCTCCCCCCGGCCCGCTTCGCGCGCCCTCCAACTGGCCCCTCGCAGGTTCAGACCGTCGGATTCAACCCGCGCGACGCCAATGTCCTCGTCACCTCCAGTAACGGTCCGCCTGCGCCGCCCCGCGGACCCCTTCCGCCGCCCGCCAACGCGCCTGTACCCCCAGACTACACCTGCTGTCTGTGGGACGTCCGGAAGACGGACCGACCGACGCGCGTGCTCCCTCACGAAGCCTGCATCAACTCCGGTGCGGCCCACACTCGTCCGCACCGGTACCCCTGCCGACGTCGACCCCCGCCGGCAGCCTTCTTCTCCCCCCTCTCCGGCACCAAGCTCCTAACGACTCCCCAAAACGACGAGGTGCCCCTCACCCTCGCTTCGGGTACCCCCCTCGTCGAGCTCCGCGTACCCCCCCCCAGCTGCGAATCTATGACCTGTCGGGGGACCTGGACGCTCCGCTCGTTGTACCCCACCCGCACCGCCACTTCCAGCACCTAACGAAGATCCGGGCCATCTGGTACCCCGTCCCAACCATCCTTCTCCGTACCCCCCGCGACTTCTCCCCGTGCACCAGGCACCCCCTGGACGAGGGGACGGCGCTCGTGGGCCGCTACGACGACACCCGATCCATCGACGTGCTCGAGGCGCGCCGTACCCCCCGCCCCGCCGCCTTCCGTCGCGCTCGAGTTCCGAGTATACTCTGTACCCCCCAGGCACGCACCGGCGAGATCCGCTGCTCCCTTCGCGTGCGTCTGCTCCTCTCTCGATCCCCTGCCGGCCCCCCCTCCCTCTGAGCTTCCCCGGGGTACAGGACGCCGCCTGCCCGACGATCACGACGTGCCTCTCGGTATCCCCCGACGGCTCCCTCCTCCTCGCCGGCTCCGGCCAGTCCGGTCCGCCCTGTACCCCCTCCGCCCTTGCAGATTCCGCCTGCCCCCTCGCGACCTCCCCCGCAGCCTTTGCCTGGAGCCGCCTGCCTGGGGCCGAGGGCCCTGCCGGCTCCGGAATTCCCGCAGCAGCAGCGGAATTCCCGGCCGCCCCCGCGCGGGGCCGGCCCGCCCCGACCTCTTCCAAGGCGAAGGCCTCCGGCTCGAATCCGAAGGGGAAGACTTCCAAGGCGCCCGCCCCCGCCTCCACCTCGAAGAAGCGGCCCCGGCCGGAGCCGAGCGCGGGGCCCGCCGCCCCTCCCCCCGCTGCCATCGCCTCCTCCTCCTCCTCTTCCTCCTCCTCCGCCCGTGCCGCCCCGCCCCCTCCCTCCGCCTCCTCCTCCGCGCCCCCGCGCCGCCGGCCCGCCGCCTCCGACGCCCCGGCCCGCGCCCGGCCCCCTCCCGGCGGGCGCCGCGGTGGGGAGAGGGAGGAAGAGGGGGCCGGCGGGGACGGCGAGGAGGAGGGGGCTCCCCCCCGGCCCAGCATCCCTTTCGAGCAGTTCCGCTTCACGCGGCGCGGCGGCGGCAGCGGCGGCGGCGGCCGGCGATAGCTGTTTATGTCGAGTCGCATGCGCAGGATTTGGCCCGCTGTTTGCACAGCGAGTGTATATACGTACTTGTATATGTACATTTATATTATAATTAGCATTATCATGACATGCATGCGCCTGTGCATGCTGCTCACCGTGTATATGTACATGTGTATGCGCGGTGAAGCACTGTGGTACATGTGTGTGGCTCGCGCGCGATCGCCGGCGCCGAGAATCGATATCAGCGACTTTAACAGGTACGTATACATGTGTTCAAAATTTTCCCGGGCCCACACGCAAGCTGCTGCAGGCTGCAGCTGAGCTTCAGACAAACGCCCGAGCCCCCATCATCTCGGCTGCAAGCTTTAAGTCTCAGTTGCTAGCCAAAATGCGAGCTCCGAGCTCAAGCTTGCAATTGAAACTCAAGCGACAGATGATCTCGCATTCAGATCCTAGTATCCTGCTCGAGCTAACCTGAATAAACTGCTAGTAGGGACGGATAGATGCATGGAGAAGGCGCGTAGCTTGAAATCGCAAGGTGGTGCTGAAGGTTCGCGGTGCGGAGAACGGGAGAAGGGGCGGAGATATCAAGGGCGTGGGAGAGGAGGAGGGGGAGGCGGCGAGGGTGGGAAAGGCTAGCTAGCTCTGCTCGCTACCTGGGGGGCGCGTTGACGTTCTGGAGGGCGGCGAGGGAGGGGAGGGCGGGGCCCTGGGGGCCCGGGCCCATGACCTGGGGCATGCCGAGCATGCCGGGCGGGGCGGGCATAACCATCATCTGGCCGTTCATGGCCGCCGGCACCATGACCATCTGGCCGTTGTGCATCTGGGCGGCCATCATGATGCCCCCCGCCGGCATCCCCTGCATCACCATCCCCGGCGGGGCCGCCATCATCATCGGCGCCCCGCCCGGCATCTGCCACTGCCCGAAGGGCCCCGCCCCGAAGGGGAAGGCATGCTGCGGGAAGCCCTGCGGGGGCGGGCCCCCGGGCATCTGCTGCGGCGGGGGCCCCGGCTGCATGCCCTGCTGCTGCATGCCCTGTTGATGTTGTTGATGTTGTTGATGTTGTTGATGATGTTGTTGTTGCTGCTGCTGCTGCTGCTGCTGTTGCTGCTGCTGCTGCTGCTGCTGCTGCTGCTGCATCGCCAAGGGTGGAGGCTGCGGCATCCCGCCTGGCGGCGGGGGCATTCCAAGGGGCCCCCCCGCCGGTGCCAGCATCAGCCCGGGGGGCGGCATGCCTACGCCAGGCCCCATAGGCATGCCGGGCGGCATGCCCGCTCCGCCGCCGCCGCCGCCGCTGCTGCTGCCGGCCCCGCCGTGCACGGGCCCTCTGGATGACGCGCCGGCCTCCGGGCCCGCCGCGTCGTTGCCCGGACCTTTGCCCTTAGCCAGCCTTGGTGCCCGCTTCTTCTTCTGCTTCTCCCCGTCGCCCTGCCCGTTCCCGCGCCCCCGCTTGCCTGATGCGGCGACGCCCGAAGTCAAAAACAAACGAGAAGGAGAAAAAGGAGGGAACGGCACGCCTGCTTGATCGCCACCATTCTCGAACCCCTGGCCGTCGTGGTTGCCTGCGTCGCCGCTGGCGCCCGCCCCGTCGCTGCCCTCGTCGACCTCGCCGTTCGCCGCCTTCATCGCCGCTATCTCCTCGGCGCGCAGAAAGCGCCCGCCCGGTCCACGGGCGCGCCGCATGGCGTGCTTATGCCTGCTTTCGTGGAGGTAGGGCTGCGAGCCGCGCCCGGCGTCAGAGGCGCAGAGGCGCTGGCCCCTGGGAGACGACGCACCCTGCGCATCCTTTGGACCTTGTTCTCTGCTTCTAGCTTTGCCCTTGCCTCTCTCCTCTTCAGTATCCTGTGGTACCTGCGGAACCGTCGGGTCTCGGAAAAGTCCGTGTTCGAAGTTCGAAGCTGGCTCACTGTTTCGCGTTCACGTAGATCGGTTCCTCCTCAAGCGGCTGAGGCATCGACATCCGTTGGCTTAGAGCAATCAGCGCCGTTGGAGAAGCAGCGACCTGCGATCGGTCAGCCTACGACTAACGCCTCGAATGCGAGCCGAGGGAATAGCACCATCTGCGCCGGTATGCCGGTGCCAACCATCATCTTCTGATAGTAAGCCTGATCGTATACGGGCTGCGAAAGGCCGGAGCAGTGCCGGATCAGCCGGATTGCGCCTCGAGCACCGACCTCGCGGTTCACGGGGCGCACCACCATTGCCCCTCCTGACACCTGATGTGCTTCTTGTGGCGGCTGTGGCGGCATCCCCATGAGGGCTTCCTGCGACGGCCCGGCTCGCGGCCCCGGGTCTGCGGCGGAAAAACGTTCGGACTTTCGCCGCGGATCTCGGATATCGGGACTGCGACGCACCGCCAGTTCTCCTGTCCTCCGCCATCTTGCTGGGAAGAAGTGGCCGGGGTAAAGAACGTCCGCTAGCTCTCTCTTGGATTGGTTGCTCAATACGATTGGCTTCTGGGCTGGCAGGGATCGTGTACCCCCAGTCTTGTGGGGAAAATGAAGCGCGCGTGTGTTGTCGCCCTCGTGGCGCTGCTCGCGGTCGGGTTCGTGCTCGCGGAGGAGCCGACGCTGGAGGACGGCGTCGTCGGTGCGTACGCCTTCATTGCAACTGCCATGGTGACGTAGCATTCTCGCCGCGTACGATTGCCTGAGCCCGCGCCCGCAGTCCTCGGGGATGACACGTACGATGACTACATCGCGAAGCAGCCCCTCGCCCTGGTGCGACGGCTTCCCCCCGCTTTTCCGCCGCCCGCATTGCAGGTCGATGCTCACGCGTGCGTCCGCTACCTTTCGACGTCGTAGGTTGAGTTCTACGCCCCGTGGTGTGGGCACTGGTCCGCGCCTCCCGCCCTCCGCGACCAGTCATTTCATTCTCCTCCATGCGCTGACGCCGGACCGTCCCCTCCCCGCCCGTTCACCCCTCGCAGCAAGAAGCTTGCGCCAGAGTACGCCGGCGCGGCCCAGAAGCTTGCCGGTCCGCCCTCGCGAACCTCCGATGTTGACCACGTCTGACCGCTTCCCTCGCAGGCAAGGTCCCGCTTGTGAAAGTCGACGCGACCATTCACAAGAAGCTCGGCGAGCGCTACCAAGTCCGCGGTCCGTGAGCCGCTGTCCCGAACACGCGCCCAGCCGAATTCTCCCGCAGGCTACCCGACCGTCCTCGTCGTCAGCGACGGCGGCAAGACCCACGAGGAGTACGAAGGAGGCCGTACCGAGGACGAGATTGTCAAGTACATGGAGAAGTGCGCGGCCCGCATCCGGATGACAGATCGCCCTTAGAATTAGATGCCGGCGCCAAGCGGCGGCGGCGATTAAGGTCCAAAACGCAGGCAGCTCCTGCCCGTCGTGACCGCCGCGACCACCAAGAAGGAGGTCGACGAGGTCGTCAAGGAGGAGAAGGTCCACGCCGCCGCCCACGCTTGAAGGCCTGCCGCCGCGGCCCGCGTCTCTGACCGCCGCCGCGCCTCTACGCGTGCTCGCAGGTCGCTGCCGTCGCGTTCATGCTCGGCAAGGACGGTCCGCGCCGCGGCGCCCCGGAAGCGCCGACGCCGCCAGCGAGCCGCGTGCCGCAGAGTCCGCTTCTTTCTCCGCGGTCGCCAACTCGATGCGCAACGACCTCCGCTTCATCTCCGTCGACGACGCCGCGGTCGCGAAGTCGTGCGCCCTGGTCCCGCCCTGTTTCCTTCTTCTTCCTCACGCCCGCTTGCGCGCGCTCGCAGCTTCGACGTGAAGGAGCCCACCATCGTCATCTTCAAGCAGTTCGATGAGAAGAAGGCGCGCCGCCCCCCGCCGAACGCTGTGCAAAACTTGAATTTGATCCCGGGCCGCGTCGGCGCCGCCGCGCAGGTGACGAAGGCGGCGAAGGGCCTGAGCAAGGAGGCGATCGCGGACTTCATCCGCGCGAATGACCTGCCGCTCCTCGACGACATCGGCCCGGAGAACTACAAGAAGTACGTCTCCCGCCGCCTCCCCATGGCCTTCGGTGCGCCCTTTTTCGCCGGGTGCGGCTCCTGCGGCTCGAGACGAGCGCCCGGCAGTCTTCGTGGACCCGTCGCAGAAGGAGCAGCACAAGACGTACACGACCGTCGGCACCGCCGTCGCGGGCAAGTTCCGCGGCAAGGTCCTCTTCTCCCGCGCCGACGGGTGCGCGCCCGCCCGCCCCGTGCCCTCGCCCCTCCCGCAGCGCGCCGGCCGACCCGCTCGCAGCGTGAAGTACAACGGCCACCTCAAGAACGTCGGCCTCTCGGGCAAGTCCCCCTTCGGCTTTGGGGTCGAGGACCAGGACGGCAAGCACTGGTCCGCCCAGATCAAATCTCCTGCCCGGATCAAATTCGAGACTCGAATTCAAATTTGATCGCATCGCAGGGTGTTCCCGGAGGACCAGGAGTTCACCGAGGCGGCGCTGACCAAGTTCGTGGAGGGGATGGTCGCCGGCGAGCTCCAGCCCACCCTGAAGTCCGAGCCCGTCCCCACCAAGCAGGAGGGTCCCGTCAAGGTCCTTCCCCTCTCTCTTCCTTCTCCTCTTTTCTTCCGTTCGTTCGCCCGACTGCTCGCCTGGCAGGTGCTGGTCGGCCAGACCTTCGAGAAGGAGATCAAGGAGTCGCCCAACGACATCTTCGTCGAGTTCTACGCCCCGTGGTGCGCTGTCCTTTCTTCCGCTGAGCTCGAGGGGGCGGGCCGGCCGAGTGAGCGAGGGCATCTGCAGGTGCGGCCACTGCAAGTCGCTGGCGCCCATCTACGACCAGCTCGCCGAGCGCCTCGCGCCCGTCAAGACCATCACCATCGTGCGCCGCCGTCGCCGCCTTCGCCGTACCCCCCGGGGCCCCTCCCCTCCCCTCACGCCCGCGCAGGCCAAGATCGACGCGACGGCGAACGACACCCCCGGGTTCCGCGTCCAGGTCCGTCCGAGACACGGGGCGGTCGCCAGGGCGCTTCCGTAGCGCGCGGGAGTCCTGCGGCGGGCCTAGCGCTGCCGAGGCCGCGGCCCACGTCTAAGATCTAGTATCTCGAGCTGCTGCTCGGTTTCCTCGCCCCGCCCGTGGCCGACGCGCTCGCGTGCGCAGGGCTTCCCGACGCTGAAGCTGATCAAGGCGGCGGACAAGGCGAACCCGGTGCCCTACGAGGGCGAGCGCACCCTCGAGGCCATGATGGCCTTCCTCCAGGCCAACGCCAGGCGCGATTTGATCCGCATTCGATCCGGATCGAATCTGATTCGATCCGCGGGCGCGCAGCCACAAGTTCGACGCCCCGGAGCCCAAGGACGAGCTGTAAGTTAACTGTGGGGAAACGGAGCGGATGGGGCGCCCCCCGCCGGGCGCGCAGAGCGCTAGCTAGTCGTAGGCATGCATCTCCAGCTCTCCGCGGCGCGCTTTTTCGACCCCGCGCCGTGTTTCAACGGATGAGATTCGAAAGTCCCGCGGCGCTGCATTGGTGGGGGCCCTGCGCCGGCTGTGCGTGCGAGGTCAGCTAGCGCTCTAGATCATCGTCGATCTCGATCCTCTAGGTCCGTTCTAGATCTGGCTCTCATCGCAATCCCATTAGCTAGCGCTATTGGGCGCGCAGCAGCGGCAGCATGCGAAGCGGGCCTCGTAAAAAACATGCAAATTAGATTGTAAATGCAAAAAGGTATACGACGTGAAGAAAAGTTCCTGCATAGGTATCGATCCTCGGGCGCTACCCGGCCCGGATGGCTGCGGGCGCCCTAACTTGGCCTGGGTTTGGCGCCGCCAGCGCCGGCGCCGCCCCGCAGCTTGGAGCCCGAGCTGGGGCCGGTCTGCGGCCGCGCCGGCGGCCGCCCCCCGCGCCCGCCGTCCTCCGCAGGCTCGCCGCCGGCCCGCGGGGCCCGCGGGCCTTCGCGGGGGCCCGCCCCGCGCCCCCTCCTCCAACTCGGCCCCCCCCTCCTCTTGCGCGGCGTCCGCCGCAGGGCCGCCCCGCGCCCTCGCCGGCTGCGCCCGCGCGCCGGCCTGCGCCTCCGCGCCGTAGGCCATGGCCTGCCAGTGGGAGACGAAGGCCGCCGTCTTGCGCATGTAGAAGAAGGGGTCGTTCGGCAGGTAGTTCTGCGCGCGCCGCCGTCAGCGACTCCGATTCGATCTGCTTTGGCCCGTCTCTTTCTGTGGGAGGGGCGGGGCTGACCAGGTAGGGGAGCCCCTGCGGCGCGCGCATCTTCGGGACGCAGGGCTGCGCGGCGGCCCCGGGGCGTAAGCGCCGGGCGGAACGGGTATGCGTCCGGCGCGCTCTCTCGGGGGTACCTCGATCTGGGTGCCCTCGTGGACCTCGTTGAACGATGTCACGACCGTCGGCACCGCCGTCGCGGGCAAGTTCCGCGGCAAGGTCCTCTTCTCCCGCGCCGACGGGTGCGCGCCCGCCCGCCCCGTGCCCTCGCCCCTCCCGCAGCGCGCCGGCCGACCCGCTCGCAGCGTGAAGTACAACGGCCACCTCAAGAACGTCGGCCTCTCGGGCAAGTCCCCCTTCGGCTTTGGGGTCGAGGACCAGGACGGCAAGCACTGGTCCGCCCAGATCAAATCTCCTGCCCGGATCAAATTCGAGACTCGAATTCAAATTTGATCGCATCGCAGGGTGTTCCCGGAGGACCAGGAGTTCACCGAGGCGGCGCTGACCAAGTTCGTGGAGGGGATGGTCGCCGGCGAGCTCCAGCCCACCCTGAAGTCCGAGCCCGTCCCCACCAAGCAGGAGGGTCCCGTCAAGGTCCTTCCCCTCTCTCTTCCTTCTCCTCTTTTCTTCCGTTCGTTCGCCCGACTGCTCGCCTGGCAGGTGCTGGTCGGCCAGACCTTCGAGAAGGAGATCAAGGAGTCGCCCAACGACATCTTCGTCGAGTTCTACGCCCCGTGGTGCGCTGTCCTTTCTTCCGCTGAGCTCGAGGGGGCGGGCCGGCCGAGTGAGCGAGGGCATCTGCAGGTGCGGCCACTGCAAGTCGCTGGCGCCCATCTACGACCAGCTCGCCGAGCGCCTCGCGCCCGTCAAGACCATCACCATCGTGCGCCGCCGTCGCCGCCTTCGCCGTACCCCCCGGGGCCCCTCCCCTCCCCTCACGCCCGCGCAGGCCAAGATCGACGCGACGGCGAACGACACCCCCGGGTTCCGCGTCCAGGTCCGTCCGAGACACGGGGCGGTCGCCAGGGCGCTTCCGTAGCGCGCGGGAGTCCTGCGGCGGGCCTAGCGCTGCCGAGGCCGCGGCCCACGTCTAAGATCTAGTATCTCGAGCTGCTGCTCGGTTTCCTCGCCCCGCCCGTGGCCGACGCGCTCGCGTGCGCAGGGCTTCCCGACGCTGAAGCTGATCAAGGCGGCGGACAAGGCGAACCCGGTGCCCTACGAGGGCGAGCGCACCCTCGAGGCCATGATGGCCTTCCTCCAGGCCAACGCCAGGCGCGATTTGATCCGCATTCGATCCGGATCGAATCTGATTCGATCCGCGGGCGCGCAGCCACAAGTTCGACGCCCCGGAGCCCAAGGACGAGCTGTAAGTTAACTGTGGGGAAACGGAGCGGATGGGGCGCCCCCCGCCGGGCGCGCAGAGCGCTAGCTAGTCGTAGGCATGCATCTCCAGCTCTCCGCGGCGCGCTTTTTCGACCCCGCGCCGTGTTTCAACGGATGAGATTCGAAAGTCCCGCGGCGCTGCATTGGTGGGGGCCCTGCGCCGGCTGTGCGTGCGAGGTCAGCTAGCGCTCTAGATCATCGTCGATCTCGATCCTCTAGGTCCGTTCTAGATCTGGCTCTCATCGCAATCCCATTAGCTAGCGCTATTGGGCGCGCAGCAGCGGCAGCATGCGAAGCGGGCCTCGTAAAAAACATGCAAATTAGATTGTAAATGCAAAAAGGTATACGACGTGAAGAAAAGTTCCTGCATAGGTATCGATCCTCGGGCGCTACCCGGCCCGGATGGCTGCGGGCGCCCTAACTTGGCCTGGGTTTGGCGCCGCCAGCGCCGGCGCCGCCCCGCAGCTTGGAGCCCGAGCTGGGGCCGGTCTGCGGCCGCGCCGGCGGCCGCCCCCCGCGCCCGCCGTCCTCCGCAGGCTCGCCGCCGGCCCGCGGGGCCCGCGGGCCTTCGCGGGGGCCCGCCCCGCGCCCCCTCCTCCAACTCGGCCCCCCCTCCTCTTGCGCGGCGTCCGCCGCAGGGCCGCCCCGCGCCCTCGCCGGCTGCGCCCGCGCGCCGGCCTGCGCCTCCGCGCCGTAGGCCATGGCCTGCCAGTGGGAGACGAAGGCCGCCGTCTTGCGCATGTAGAAGAAGGGGTCGTTCGGCAGGTAGTTCTGCGCGCGCCGCCGTCAGCGACTCCGATTCGATCTGCTTTGGCCCGTCTCTTTCTGTGGGAGGGGCGGGGCTGACCAGGTAGGGGAGCCCCTGCGGCGCGCGCATCTTCGGGACGCAGGGCTGCGCGGCGGCCCCGGGGCGTAAGCGCCGGGCGGAACGGGTATGCGTCCGGCGCGCTCTCTCGGGGGTACCTCGATCTGGGTGCCCTCGTGGACCTCGTTGAACGATGTCACGGACCAGACGCGCGGCCGCACGCCCATCGCCGCCGCGAACATCGCGTCGTAGTACTGGAGGGGGGGGGGGGAACATCGCGGGGGTACGAGGCACGCGGGCGGGGGTACGCGGCACGCGCGCGCGCACCTCGCCGTTGCGGCGGTCGCGGACGTTGACGCGGTTCCAGGGGCGCACGTTCAGGTCCTCGTACCCCGGCCCCACGGAGGGGATGAAGAGGAGCCGGTTCCGCTCGGCCCAGGCGGCGATCGAGGGCCAGTTCGCCTGCGGGCAGGCGGGCAGGTAAGAAGGGAGGGCGCACGCAGACCCGCGCCGGGGGCTCCAGGCGCGCCGTCGTGGAGCCGTCTGCGGGGGCCGTGAGGCGGGGAGGCGGGCGCGGCGGCGAGCGATTATTCAAATCGAGCTCACAAGTGAATCCGTCGGTGGCGAAGTCTGCCGCGGGCGCGCCCGAACGTCGGCGGGGGGGCGGGGGTGGAGGAAGGGGCGCGGGGAGGGTACGCACACGTGTAGAACCCGTCGAACCCGCCCGAGAGGATGGCGTCCTGATCCGCCGCCTGGAGAGGGGTACGGGAAGTAAGCCAGGTAGGGGGGGCGGAGCCTGGGCGGCTCCGAGGAGGGGCGCGCCTGGACCAGAAGGCCGATCATGATGCCGTCGATGTCGGTACCCCGGATCGAGTGGGCGCCCCTGCAGAGGGGGATGAGAAGAAGGGAGAAGGGGTACGAGGGAGGAGAGCGCACTTGGGCGAGAGAACGGACGCCCACTCGCTGGCCGGAGTGATGTAGCCTGCGGGGGGTACGCGCGGAGGGCTCGACCCACCGGCCGGGGGTACAGAGTTCTCCCAGTGGGGGCGCAAGGGGTGTACGCGCACTGTCGTACAGGAAGAACATGCCCCGGCCGTCCCCGGGGTGCCGGTAGAATGCCTTGTGGCGCCCGTACCTGGGGCCGGCTCAGGCCAGAGGGGGGGAGACGGTTGGAGGGGGTACGCGCTTCTCGTAGATGTAGGCGAGGTCCTCCTTGACAGAGGCGGCGGAGCGCCCGGGGTACGGCTGCGCGGGGGAGGGAAGTGTCGAGCCGGGGGAAGGGGGAGGGGGTGGCTGGGGTGGGTGGGGGGGGAAGGGGGGGGGGGGTACCTCGACGTGGAAGGAGACGAGGAGGCCTACCTCGGCGGCCACGTCGAGCGTCAGCTTCGTCAGCTCGTCCGTCCGGCCTGCCGCCCCGCCCCGCCCCGTCGGGGGGCGAACTAATGCGGGAGCCCGGGGCGGGGGCGGCGGGCCCGCACCGCCCTGCGTGTCCGCCTTGCCGCGACCCCACCAGGAGCTGGCGGCCCAGTGAGAAATGAAAGGAGGGACGGCGAGAAGGGAAGCCGGGGGCGGCGGCGGGGGGGCGCTCACAAGGAGATCGTCCCGACGCCGGCCTCCCGGAGCCAGCTGCGCGGCGGCCGGGCGTGAGGCGGCGACGCGTACGGGTCGGGCCGCGCGCGGCGCCTCCTCACGTGAGCTGCGCGCGCGGAGCTCAGGCGCGAGACATGCGGCCGCGGGTTCGAGTCCGGCCGGGGCGGACCTGCTGGTGGACCGTGGTGCGGTTCCGGCTGCTGTACGGGCCGAGGAGGGGGTAGAAGGACGCGCCGATGTCGTCGGGGGGTACATGGAACTTGCCGCCTGGCACGGGGAGGGCGTGGGCGAACGGGCAGGGCGGAGGCGGCGGGGGGGCCTCGCACCGCCCGTGCCGCCGGGGCCGTCCAGAACCTCGTGGTTCCAGTGGGACTGGGGCGAGGGAAGGCGCGTCACGTCGGCTTCGCGCACGCGCGCGCAGAGGTCGCCCGGGGCCGGCAAGCGGGCGGCGCGCACCCACTTCTTGTCCGTCTCCACGTTGCCGTACCAGCCGTAGTAGAACGCGTGCTGTGCCGCCCCGGCCCCGCTTAGCGCGCCGGCGCCGTTGGGGCGGCGGGGGCGGCGGGGGCGGGGCGCACGACGTCGATGGAGGGGCGGACGCCGCGGGGGCGGGAGGGCAGCTCGGGGTTCGGCGCCTGCATCCGCGGCGGGGCCAGCGCCCGCCCGTCCCCGTCCTCCCCGTCGTCCCCGCATAGCCAGCCTCGGCGCTCGCACCCGGCCGGTCGCGCTGCTGCTGCTGCTGCTGTGGCGGCGGCGGCGGCGGGCGGTGCGCCGCCTGCTGCTGGGCCTGCGGCGGCTGGTGCGCCGCCTGCTTGCCGCGCGGAGGCGTCACGGCATCCTGGCGCGTCGCATCGCGGCGCGCGCGCTCTCCAGGTCCCGTTCCCGCGCTTGCCGCTGGGGCCACATCGCCTTCGGCGGCCGGGTGCTGTTCCCGCGCTGGTCGCTGCGGGGGTCCCGGCTGCTGCTTCTCCTGACCGCGCAGCGCCGGGCCTCGCTCGTCCCGCGAACCTCCCGGAGGCTGCCGACGCTCGACAAGACGCTGCGGACCTGTAGCCGCTGCAATGAGTTCAAGCGGCGAATTTGATCGCCGAGCACTCACCTCCGGCGCGCGCGGGCGGGCTCCCCGGCTTCCTGAAGAGCTCCTCGCCGTGCAGAAGCTGCGCTCCGGCCGCCTCGTCGCCGTCGCCGTCGGCGAAGGACTTGTCGCGGGCCTGCGTCCTCGCCCGGCGCTGGCCAGCGAAGAGCACCAGCACCAGCACGGCCGCCGCGAAGAGCGCAACGCGCTTCAAGTCCGGGCGCGGCCCTGCTATGCGTGGCTGGGCGGGCGGCATGGTTTTATGCGTGCATGTACCCCCTCGCGTCAACCAACTTGAACCAAGTTCGGACCAGCTGCGCATGCAGCTGCAGGCCAACAACCGTCGACGGCGCCCGGCTCGCTACGAACTTCTCTACTTGAGCTCGTCGCGATCACGCTATCGAGCCGATCAATTCGATGATCACATGGACTGAATTCAGATTCGAGCTCGAGGCTCGAAGACAAGAGAGGGTTAAGCAAAGCTTGAAGCGCCGAAGCCCGGCCTCCCTAAGGACTAACCAGGATCTAGAGGAGGGAGAGGCGCGCTTCACGGTGCGCTCTCGGGTTCGGGTGTCTTGTCCCGCCCCCGGGGCGCCTCGCTGGGCCCGGGGCCGCCGGCGGGGGAGGCGGGGCGCCGGGGCGGCGAGGGCCGCTCGTCCCGATACGACGGCGACCGCGAGCGGGACCGGCGGCGAGGCGACCGGGATCGGGAGCGGGAGCGGCGCCGGGGCCGCGGCGGGCTCCCGCCCGCCGATCGCGATCGGGCCCCCTGCTGCCGGGGCCGGGCGGCCCGCCGTCCCTGCCGCCGCCCGGCTGCACCGGGCCGCGCCCGCGGGGCTGCCCGACCCGCCGTGGCCCCCGGGACCTCCGGGCCGCCGGGCCCCGGGCCGGGGCCCGAAGCCGTCGGGGCCCGGCCGAAGCCGCCCGGGCCGGGCCCGAAGCCGCCGGGCCCGGGCCCAAAGCCGCCAGGCCCGGGCCCGAAGCCGCCTTGGCCCGGGCCAAAGCCTCCCGGACCAGGACCGAAGCCCCGGGTCCAGGGCCGAAGCCGCCGGGGCCTCTAGGCCCGCCCGGCCGGGCCCGTACCCCCGGGCGGGGGACCGTAGCCCGGGGGCCGCTGGAGGCCCGAACCCACCGGGGGCCCGCCGGGCGGCCGTACCCCCGGGCGGACCGAACCCGCCGGGGCCGCCGGGGGGGCGCCGGGGCCGAACCCGGGCGGGCCGAAGCCGCCCTGGCCGCGCCCCGGGGCCCGCCCCCCGGAGCGCCGTGCGGGGGCCGTAGGGGGTCCGGGGGGCCCCACCCGCCCTGGGGCCCCGGGGGACCGCCCGGGGTCCGCCCTGGCCCTGGGGGCCTCCCTGGGGGCCGCCCTGGGGCCCCGCCGGCGGCCCCGCCGGGGGCCCGCCGGGCCGCTGCTGCTGCTGCTGCTCAGAGCCGTCCTCCTCCCACCGCCGCCGCCGCTTCGGGTCGGGCCCCTCGCCCTCGTACCCCCCGCGTCCCTCCCCGCCCTGCGCCTGCTGCGGCGGCTGCTGCTGCTGCCCGGGGCCCTCCGGCGGCCCGCCCGGCCCGCCCGGCCCCGCCATCCAGGGCGGAGGCGACCCGCCGCGCCCCGCCCCGCCCGCCGGCGGGCCGGCCCGGCGCCTCCGGGCCTGGGGCCCCGGGGACCAGCGGGGCGCCCCGCCCCGGCGGGCCGGGCGGCGGGCCCCAGCCCGGGGCGGCCCCCGCGGCCGCCGGGGGGCGGGCCCGGGGCGGCCCCGAAGCCCGGCCCCCCCATGCCCTGTGGAGGCCCGCCAGGGCCCCCGGGGCCGCGCATGGCGCGCGGGCCGGGGGGCTGCGGCCCGACGAGCTGGCGCGACACACAAGTCGGCCCGGGAGCCAAGCAGGGGGAGCGGGGGGAAAGGGCCGCGCACCGCCTCGGGCGTCAGGCCGAAGCGGGCGACGTACTCGCGTGAGGCCTCCGCGGCGTCCTCGGGCGGCGGGAAGCGCGCCCCGTCCGTCTGCGCCGAGGCGGGTGAGGGGAGAGGGCGGAGGGGGATGGGGGGTGGGAGGGGTACCGCCTGGGGCGAGAAGAAGGGCTCCTTGGAGGACCACTTCACCTGTGGGGGGTACAAGTTCAGGCGGAGTCGGGCTCGGCTGCGGAAGGCGGGGCGGGACTCGCCTGGAGGCGGGCCCTCTTGAGCTCCATCGGGTTCTGCTGGAGGACGTGCGCCGCCCGCATCGCGCAGATCTGCCGTCGGGGTACCACGAATAAGGGAGGTGGCACGACGGAAAGGGGGGGTATGGGCCACGGCGCACGGGATCCTGGAACCGCACGAAGCCGAACCCCTTCCCGGGCATGACCTGCGCGGCCGTCAGGAGAGGCGCGGCGGGGAGAAGTCGTCGGGGGGTACGGCGAGCCTGCACGGCGTCGAGGGCGCCGAAGCGGGCGAACACGGTACCCAGGTCCTGGTCGCCGATCTCGGGGGAGAGGTTGCCGATCCAGAGGGCCGCGTGGCTGCGCCGAAAAGAGTCAGGCGGGGGTACGGGCGCGGGCGCGGGTCGCGTGGCGGAGGGCCGGGCCGCGCCTGATGCCGCCCTGCTGCTGCTGGGGGCCGCCCCGGCCGCGCCCCGCCGGCCCGCCCGGCCCGCCGGGCCCGCCGGGCCCGCCGCGGCCCATGCCGGGCCCGCCGGGCCGCCCCCGCGCCCGCCGGGGCCCGGGCCGCCCCAGTCCGAGCCGTCTGGGCCGCCCCAGGGCCCGCCGGGCGCCCCTGCGGGCCAGGGCCTGCGCTCGCGCCCCGTGAGCGGCGGTCGGTCAAAGGAGAGGGACGGAGAGGGGAGGGTCGGCGCGCCTCGCTCGTCGCGGCGCTGGTCCTCGCCCGGGGGCGCCGAGAGGCCCGGGATCCCCCCCGACATCTGCCCGCCCGCCGCCGGGCTCTCGTCAGGCGCGGCGGAGTGGAGGGGCGGGGCGGAAAGGGGCGGGGCGGCACCCTCGAGTCGCCCGAGGGGCCCTCCCCGAAGCGGCCGCCGCGGGGCGGGCCGCCCTCGCCGAAGCCGCCGCGGGGCCGGGTCCCTCCTGCGGCCCGCCCCTCGGCCCGGGCCCTCCGAGAAGCCCCCGCGGGGCGGGCCGTCGGAGAAGCCGCCGCGGAGCGGTCCGTCGCTGAAGCCGCCCCGCAGGGGCCCCGCATCGCCGAAGCCGCCCCGCCACCGCCGCCGCGGGAGGCCCCTCCGAGAAGCCGCCGCCGCCGCCGCCGCCGCCGCCGCGGGGCCCGGCCCCTCCCGGAAGCCCCCGCGGGGCCCCGGGCCCTCCTGGAACCCGCCCGAGCCGCCCGGACCGCCCGGCCCATCGAAGCCGCCATCGAAGCCGCGGGGCCGCTGGCCGCTTCCGCCGTCCCCGCCGGGACCGTAGCCGCCGCCTGCCGGGCCGCCTCAGGACGCTGCGCGGAAGGGAGAGGGGCGGGGCGGGAGGCGCGCGCACGGTGGTCGAAGGGGGGAGGGCCGGCGCCCTGCGGCCCCGGGCCGGGGCCCCACGGGGGCGGCGAGCCGTGCATGCCTGCAGCCGCGCGTGAGGGCGCGCCGCGCGGGGAGGGAAAGGGTACTCTCACCGGGAGGCGGCCCGCCAGGCCCCCCGGGGTACTGGCCGTAGGGCGGCGGCCTGCCGGGGCCCCCGTTGGGCGCGCCCTCCTGCGGCCCCGCGTCGGAGGCCGGGGCCGGGGGCCTTCCTGCCCCCGCCTCGCCCCTCTCTCCCCCCGCGTGCTTCCCGCGGCGTCAGAGATCGCAGGGGGGGTACCGGAAAGGAAGGCGATGGGGGTACCTCGGCGTTGGCGCGGGCCTCCTCCTCGAGCCGCCGCTGCCGCTGCCGCTCGATGCGCTTCTCGTCGTCCTCCTGTACCCGGGCGCGTCGGGGGAGGCGAGGGGAATGGGGGTACGCGTCCGAGGGAAAGGAAAGCGGACCTCCTCGTCACCGTAGTCGAAGGTGAAGTTGGCTCCCGGGGGGGGGAGGAGGGGCAGGGGGTCCAGGTGCGCCTCGGGGCCCGAGGGGCCGAGGCCGAGCGGGTGCGAGGCCGGCTGCGAGGCCGCCTGCTGGGCGCGCCTCCGCGGGTCCACGGGGGCCGAGGGCGCCGCCGGCGCCGCCTGGAACGGGGCGGGCGGCGGGGCCTGCGGGGCGAGCTGCGCGGGGAGCTGGAACTGCTGCTGCAGCTGCTGGAACTGCATCTGCTGCTGCATCTGCTGTTGCTGTTGCTGCTGCTGTTGGAGCGCCAGCGCTGCGGGCCCTGGCATCAGCAGAGGCGCGGGAAGGGAAGGGGCGGGGCGCGGGGAGCCGGCGGGCGGGAGGGAGCGGACCCTGGCCGAGGAGGTCGGCGGGGGAGGGCCCCCCTCTGGCGCTCGGGGGTACGCCCATCACCTTGGCCAGCATGTCCATGACCGTGACGGGCTGTTGCTGCTGCGGCACGGCGGCGCCCTGCAGGGACGAGAGGAGCGACGCCAGCGGGTTCGCCGCCGCCGCCGCCGCCGCCGCCGCCGCCGCCGCTGCGGGTGCAGCCGCGGGCGGGACTGCCGCCGCTGCTGGCGCGGGGGCGAGCGGGGCGGCCTGGAAGGGCGGAGTGGCCGGCGGGGGCGGGGTCGCGGAGGGAGCCTCGGGGGTCGGCGACGGCTCGGCGGACCGCTCCTTCGAGCGGTGCTGCCGCGGGGGCGGGTCGGGCAGCTCGGCGGCCTGGTCGATGATGGGCGCCAGAACCAGCACGTCGAACATGTCGTTCTTGTTCCACAGGTCGATCACGCGCTTCACCTGCGGCTGCGCCCCCGCCCACGCATCGGAGGCGGCGGCCGACGCGGCGACGCGGGGCGGGCGGCGACGGGCGGGACGCGACGGGTGCCCACCACATCGCCGGGCGAGCATTTGAAGATGCACTCGAAGGTCTGCTTGAGGTTCCGCGCGAACCGCTCCCTGTAGGGCTCCTTGTCGCCGAACTTGGACTTGGCCGTCCGAACGATCGAGTCGATCACGTAGAGCGCCGCGAGCTTGTACTCCGGTCGCGACTTGCGGCAGAAGCGCTCGACGAGGTGCACGACGCCCTTGTAGTTCTGGCGGCGCGAACGAGGCGGTCGGCGCGGTGGGCACGGCGCGCGATGACAGGGAGCTGCGATCACCTTCACGAAACGAAGCGCGAGCTTCGAAATGCCGCTGATCTTCGACGCCGCGACGGGGAGCTTTTCCTTGTGAAGGGCGTTGAGCTCGTCCTCGAACTCCTCCTCGCCATCCCAGCGGGGGGCTCCCGGCGCAGGTGCCGGTCCTGTGCCCGGCGCAGACATTTGCGCCGATTGCCGGGGCGCCGCGGCGACTTGGACAAGTTGGACGCCTCTCGAGGCTGAGCTGCTCCCGATGCGCTGAGCGACTTCTGCTACTCCCGATGCCGGTGGAGCACCGCGGGAGCGTCGCAGGCTCGCAGGCGACGGACGAGCGACCCCGAGAACGAGGGTTCGAAGCCGGCGAGGTCCTATCTTGGAGTGCTTGAAAAAACACAAGCTCGCACATCTCCCGACGTCCCTGCTCGCTATGGCGACGCTCTTCGTGGTCCCGGTCCTGGCGGAGCTCGCAAAAACGTCGCAGCTTGCCTCGCGGTCTGTGCCTCGTTCCGTCCCTTCGACCCGCCCGCCCGGCGCGCTGATCGACCCGACGTACCTGGCCGCAGGCGGTCTAACTTCTCGACCTGCGCGATGGATGGGCCGATCGCTGCCCGGGCGGTCGCGGGCGGCAGCTGGCGTACGAGCCGGGCCCGCCCCGGCTGCAGCTTCCTGGCGGGTGCCCGGCGTTTCCGCGGCATCGCTGCGCCTCCACACAACTTTTCAGTGAGGAGGACGTCCGTACGGGCGGAGGCGGAGGGGCAGCAGGCCGCGGCCGCGGTCCGCTCTGCACACTCCGGAATCCGCGCGCGCGGGCGCCGCCGACGCGTACGCGTTCGTCCGCGCAGCCGGCAGACTCGGGCGCGGACGTCATCGTCGACTTGGAGGAGCAGGTCCGTCCCGGCGGGCTCGCGCCGCCGCCTCGCCGCGCGCTCGAACCGCCCGCTCACGTGCACGCGTACGTCCGCGCGCGTCCTCCGCCAGATCGCTGCGGCCGTCCAAGAGGAGGACTACAAGCTCGCCGCGCAGGTGCGCCGGGTCCCCTCCGCCACCCGGCGATCTGACCCGACCCCGCGCCGCGCCGGCAGCTCCAGAAACAACTCGAGTGCTTCGCCCCCTGCCTCTCGCGGGACCCGTCCGCCGGCCGCGTCTCGCCGGCCGACGCGGCCCCGCAGGCAGGCCTCGCTCGACGCGAACGCGCTCGTCGTCAACGCCAACGGCCGCTTCTACAGGCGCGCCGGCTCGACTCCCCGCGAGCGCCCTTCCTCTCCTAGGCCTCCCTCCGAGGCCGCGCCGCAGGGCGTTCGCCTCTCTGGACGTGGACGAGATGGCGGGGGTCTGGCTGGACAAAGACTTCGTCAAGTGCTGCCACCCGGGCTCCGAGGCGCTCCGGATCCGAGACCCCGCCCCCTGCCCCCCGCATCGCTCCTGAGACCGCGTACGTATACCCCCCCGCAGCTGATCGAGGGGTACGAGGCGATCGTGGAGAGCTGGCGGGCGATCTTCCGGAACGCGCGCGAGATGACCGTCGAGCCCTCCGACGTCCGCGTCCGCGTCGGCGGCAAGATGGTACCCCCCTCCCTCCTATACGACCCTCCGGCGCCGACGATCAGCGTACCCCCCTTCCCGCAGGCGTGGCTGACGTGCACGGAGACGCTCTCGACGAAGACGGCGACGGGCGTCATGGCCAGCGGCTCGTGCGTCCCCGCGCACGTACCCCTCGCGATCGGATTCGTCCGGTATGCGTACCCCGGCGACGCCCCCGGCCGGCGCCGCGCAGGGTGACGGCGCTGAACGTGTTCGAGAAGAGCGGCGACCGGTGGTACATGGTGGCACACTTCGCCGGCTAGTGCTGGGCCCGCCCCGGGCCCGCACCGCCCGCGAGCGCCGGCGCTCGGCATTGTGCAAGCGCAATCGAATTCTTTCATGATCACGTGAAACTTGGGCCGCGGGATATCATAGAATGGCCATGCGTACGCATGTGGCAAGCTTAAGCTTAAAACTTAAAGCTGACTCGGCATAGCGGGGCGCCCCCCCTGACAGGACCGACGGTCAGGAGCAGCCATGCATATGATCCGATGATCATGATGCGCATGCCATGATGGACAGCCGGCGCCTGCACTGCGGCAGCTGGCACTGCAGCTGCAGCAGGCCGCACTAGTACTGGCCCCGGGCCCCGGGCCCGCGGCATCGATATCAATCCGCGAACTTTGCCGATCGCGAGTCGGAATGCACTGTGCCACGGTGCATATGCCATGATGCCGCAACTATGAGAGCAATTGCAAGCTTTAGTTTAGCAATGTCGACGTCATGATCAATTGCAAGCCTTGAAGCTCAAATAGTAGTCACACTGAGTGGCCACTGGGCCACGGCATGATCATGAATCAGTGAAATCGAAGCGAATATATTTGATTTACACGAGCCTCGGAGCTTCACTAAGTCCAAGGCTTTGCAGACTGTGGAACACTCAACACCTTGTGATCTCACTGTGGCACGGTCAGGCAGCACATCGAGAGCGACCTCGGACGCTGACAATAAATACGGGTCCAATAGAACAGCCGCCGCGGGCTCGCGGTGTGCGCCAGACACTGCCAGGCTGGCTGCGGCGAAATGAAAGCGCCGATTCGAAATCCAAATGCATGTCGGCTCCCTATAGCTATGGGAGAGGGAAGCTAATTATACAAATTTCGCTAGCAACCTGGTCTACGTGAGCAACTCAAGGAACGCTAGCTGGTTATAGCCTGGGATACGTAAACATCTACTATGCACTAACTCTTCAAAAGCAGATGCGATAGAGACACCGCAGAAGGGATCAACTCAGCGCTAGCCGCCAATTGCGCTACTGATAACTCAGGAAGACGGATATATATATCTGACAACTCAGAGAGACCGGGGAACGTACACTGAGGCGGAAGCTTCAGGAAAATCGATGCAATTGCAACTGCTACTGCGGCCCGGTGCCGCGCTGCTCAAAACTACAGCCACGAGGGACGCGGGAAAAGGGTTTGCGAAATCCTGCAAGGTAAATCTAGCATCTTAAATGGAAATCCAAGCGTTTGTATAGTACTGCTACAAGTCCTCGACTTCGACGGAGTCGGCGGGGGCGCCGCGGCGGAGGACGGGCGGGAGCGCGGCGGCGGCTGCGAGCGAGGCGGCGAGGGTGCGGAGGTCCAGAGGGGCCGCGGGCCCCCGCCGGGCGGGGAGGCCCCGCGCTCGGGCGACGTCGGGCCACGGGGCCCGTCCGGCTCGCCTCCCTGCTCCGGGCCGGGCCCAGGAGGAGCTGCCCGGGGCCCGGCGGCATCGAGATCGACCGCCGCCGCCGCGAGCCGGCCCCGGGCCCGCCCGCCGCCGCCTCCTCGGCGTCTCCTTCGCCGCCGGCGCGGCCGCGCGCGCGGATCGCGGCCGCCTCGGCGCGCGACTGGAGGACCGTCTCGCGGAGCGCGCGGGCGCGGCCGCGGGCGCGGGGCCCGTGGCTGCGGGAGCGGGGCTGGGCGCGGCGGGGCGGTGGCGGCTCCGAGGCCGCCCCGCTGCTGCCGTCCTCCTCGTCCTCGCCCCCTCGTCGTCGCCGTCGACGGCGGCCTCGTGCACGGCCCGCAGCGCCCCCGCCGGCGCCCCCGCCGCCGGCGCCGCCCAGTCCGCCCCGCGTCGCCCGCCGCCGGCACGGCCGCCAGGGCCGGGGCCGGGAGGGCGATGGGCCGCACGGCGCCGTCGGGCTCGGGCCGGGGCGAGATCGGCCTCCGCCGCCGCTGCGCCGCCCGCGCGCGGCGCACGCCGCCGGGGCGAGGGCCGCGACGCCGGCGGTGGGGCCCGGGGCCCCCCGGTCCGAGTCGTACCCCGCGTCCTCCTCGTCGGCGGGGGCGGCCGCGCCGGCCTCGCGGCGATCGCGATCATGCCCTGCGGCGCCTCGACCCGCGCCGAGGTCGACTTGGCGAGCGTCCGGATGCGCTCCAGCGCGCCCGAGACGGCCGCTGCCGCCTTCGCGCCGGGGGCCGCCGGGCACGAGTTGGCGCCCCGCAACCGCGCCGATGACGGGGAAGAGGCCTCGCCGTCGTCCGCGGAGGGCGCCCGCCCCCGCAGGCTCGAGCTCCCGCCCTCCCCGAACCGCACTGCGGCCGCCGGCGTCGGGCGCGCCCACGCGAGGGGAGAGGCCTCGCCCTCGAGCTGGGCGGGCGCACCGGAGAGGAGCCTGGCGAGCCCGTCGAGGCCGCGGGAGGGCGCCTCGCTGGGGCCCCCGCCCGGCGAGCCGCAGACGGGCGACCCGCCGGCGTTCAGCTCCACTGCGCCCGCACCGCACCGCTCAGCGGGCGCCCTCGCCGCGGGCTGCGCAGGGCGGGAGGCAGGCGGGGAGGCAGGCGGGCACCGTCAGAAGGCAGCTCCGAGGCGGGAGTGGAAGAGCGGGAGCGTTCGGCCGCGGAGCCGCGGCCGGCCCGCAGCGCGTGGATGGCCGCCGCGCCGCCCCCGAGATCGAGCCCGCGCGGCTCCCGCCCTCGGACCGCGCCGGCGACACCCGCGCGAGCTCCAGCGCGGCGGCGGCTGCGCGGCGGCGGCGGCGGCGGTCAATCGGGCATCTGCATTCGTTCGTGCCGGCGGGGGCGGCGGGGGCGGGGCGGACCGAGGGAAAGGGAGAGGGAGGAGGCGACGCCGGGCTTGGCGAGGGACTCGGAGGCGAGGGCCTCGACGCCGAGGACGGCCGCCGTGCCGGCCCGCGAGCGCGGGCTCGGCGTCGAGACGTGCGACACGAAGGGCGGCGACGTCTCCGGGGAGGCCTCGCCGTACTCGGGCGGCGAGCAGGAGAGGAGCCCCGCGGGGGCCGGCCACTCGGCGCCCGGGCACGAGGCCTCCGGGCCGGCCTGCGGGGCGGAGAGGGAGCGCCTCCGGGACGCGCTCGAGGGGCGGCGGGGGCGGCCGGGGAGGCCCCCCGGGGCCGCCGCCTCGCCGCAGGCCCAGATCTGCGAGGAGAGGGCCCCCAGCCCCCGCGGCGCCATCTCGGGCGGGGACTCGCGCCGCTGCGGCGGCGGCGGCTCCAGTGGCCGCGACTCCGTCTGCTCCCTCAGCCCCGGCGTCTGCGGCCGCAGCAGCGGCATCCGGACCGTCGGACGCCGGCGACGGGCTCCGCTGATGACTGTGCGGCTCAGCGATCGGGCTGCTCGCCCGGCTGCCGCGAACCCCCGCCACGGAAAAAGGGGGCTGGGGTGGGCGCGCCGCAGCTGCGGGGGGCTCGCTCGGCACGGCGCCGCGCCCGCTGCGGGCGAACCGATGATCGCTGACGCAGCTGTTCGGCCTGCGGCTGGTGGAGATGCGAGCCTGTAACTTCCCCAACAAGCCTGGCAAGCTAAATGGCTGCGATCGTATGCTGCCGCCGCTGCCGCCGCCGCTGCTGCTGCTGCCCACGATGCTGCAGCCTGCAGCTACCCGGTGACCAGCTGCAGCCTGCAGCTGCAACAGCTGCAGGTACTACGGTACGGTACAGTTGCGCTGCTGCTGCCGCGCCTGCCGGCCCCACTCAGCGATATGCGCGCGCGTCCGGCGTCCGACGGTCGATCGATGGGACCGACGCGCCTTCGCGTCGACGTCTTCGATGTCTGCTTAGACTCTGCTAGCGTCTAGCTATAGGCTGTCTAGCGCGTTTCGCTCTCCGTTTCTGTACGTCGAGTCTCCGACGGAGTCCGACGGGGTACGGCTGCACATTTCGGGCTCCGATATACCCAGCGGCATGCAATTGACGTCCAAGTGAAATTTAAATTCGAATTCAATCTTGCAACCGCCACAAATGGGGCCAGCTTGTGATTGGTTCGATTTGCACCGACCAATCCGATTATTGCGGCAGCAATATTCAAATGTTTAATAATTTGTTTTGAGAGAAAGGTTAAGATATATATATGTGTCCGATTGATTTCTTGTTGGTTGGAAAAGTTCACTCGAACATGCATGCGCACATGCAAGTCGTCCGGGTACGGGTGTGAATGCTTTGCTAGCGTACCCCGAGTCTTGTACCGCGGGGCGCGCTAGGTGCCAGCTGCAGGCTGGGATGGCGGAGAAGGAGATCAAGCGCGAGTGGTGCGGTCGCGCCGTGTCCTCGACCCCTCGCGAATAGTTAACGGACTAGCGCGCCGAGCGCTCCGCTAGCACAGACACCCGAATTGGCTCTCTTTCAGCGGCGAATGACTATCTTTGCAGGTCCTTTGGCCACCGCTTGAAGCTCAGCAGGCAGAAGACGAGCGAGCGCCGTGCGGTCGAGGATCAGGAGCGGGGGCGCGAATATAATGAAAAAGAGACGCGCTTCGTCTCGCATGTGCGTTTTCCCGGCTGCGTGCGCGGGCCGCGTGGCTGCGGCGCGAGCTAGCCCCTTCGCATGGGTTGCCGCTTTCGCAGGCTACAGCTAGAGCTATCCAGCCCTCGCAGCTAAGAGCGGGTTCGCGTATGCTAGGGCGCGCAAGCGGCTCACGTCTACGGGGCCCCGCGCAGTACAAGTTGGTCAAGGATCTCTGGCAGAACCTCGTGACCTGGATGGAGAACACGAAGGTCGTGTACAGCTCGGGCATCAAAGTCTCTGAGGGCTTCGCGGACGCCGTCGGCAGCGGTGCGCGCTACGCGCTCGCAATATTAATCTTCTTTCCTGCCTCGCCGCTGGACGCCGGCTGCGCAGGGGAGGGGAAGGAGAAGAAGGACGCAGTCTCGCAGTCGGCGTCGCGGTGGTTCAAGGCGAACCAGGCGATGAACCAGGAGCGGGAGGCGCACGAGGAGACGCTCCGCAAGCGCGTGCTGGAGCCTCTCTCTGAGTACCTGAAGAGCCTGAAGCTGGTGAAGGACCGCCGCGCCGAGCGCGACGCCCTCCTCCGCAACTACGCGTACTACGCGAACAAGGCCCGCCCGCCCTCCCTCCCCCCCTCGTTCTCTTTCTTCCTCTTTCTCTTTCTGAAGTCTCTTCGGCAGGTGCGGAAGTTGAAGGAAAAGCCCGACAAGGACCCCAGCGTCCTCCCCCGGGTACGCCGTTCCTCCCCTTCGCTCCAACCTTCCCCGCCCCCCCCCTCCCCCCTTCCCCGGCCAAACCGGCCTGGGCTCCGCAGAACGAGAGCAAGATGGGCGTCGCGAAGGAGCTGTGCGCTGTGCTTGTACCCCCCCTCACGTCCCTCGCCAAACCCCGTACCCCCGACAGGTACGAGCGGCTGAACGGGGAGCTCATCGCCTTCTACGACCAGGTCCACGCCCAGCGCGTCGCCTTCCTCTCCCCCCTCCTCTACGAGGTACCCCCCGCCTCCTCCTTCCCCCCTCCTCCCGCCTGCTCACCCCCGGAGGACAGGCGATCAAGGTGCAGAACGACGTGGGGAAGGCGTACACGACGAAGATGAACGACGTCGCCAAGATCCTCGAGAAGCCCGCCGTGCGCCCAGCCCCGCCCCGCCCCCGAAATCCTTCCCGAGAGATAGATAGCCGGGTAGCCTAGAGCTAGGCCGGCCGCCGACTCGGCCGCTGCGCCCCGCCCCGGCGCCCCGCCGTGACTTTCCTGGAGGAGACGAGAGGAGGCGGGGCTTGAGTCGCGCGCAGGAGAACGGCTTCGACCTGAAGGCCAAGGTCAAGCCCCTGAAAGTGCCGGTGCGCCGCGCGTGGCCGGGCCGGCTCGGGGGTACGGGCCGACGGGGCCGGGGTACGGTGCCGGGGGCAGGAGGAGTACGCGGTGCTGAAGCGGGGCCTGCGGGACGCGAAATCGCCCAAGTCGCCGGGCAGCTGGGGCGAAGGCTCCGACGCCGACCTCGACCCCGAGGCCAGCGGCGTGCGCCCCCTCTTCCTTTCCTTTCCTTTTCCTTTCCTTTTCTCTTCGTTCTGACGGGGCGCGCGCAGTCCGGGCTGGAGTCCCCCGGCTCGGGCGACGGCAAGGGGAAGAAGGGGAAGAAGACACCAAAGAAGAAGAAGGAGAAGGGGGAGAAGGGCGCGGGGGCGGCCTCCGGCTCGGAGGGCGAGGAGGCCGCCGCGGCGAGCGGCAGCGGGGCGGAGGAGGGGGAGGAGGAGGACGGCTCGGACGGCGGCGGCGCCAAGGCGGACAAGGCGAAGAAGAAGGGGAAGGGGAAGGGGCGCGCCGGGAGCGCGCCGGCCGTGCTGCCCCTCCAGCCGCTCCAGCCGCTCCCGCTCCAGCCGCTGCAGGCCCTCCAGCCGATGCAGCCGTTGCAGGCGATGCAGGCGGGGCCGGCGGCCCCGCCCTCCTCTGCCTTCGCCAACTGGGGCGCCTTCGACGCGGCCCTGGCGATGGGCGCGCCCCACGGCGCCCCGGGGGCGCCCCACGCCGCGCACCCCGCCGCCCCTTGGTCCGCCGGCTACCCCCAGCAGCAGCAGCAGCAGCAGCAGCCGCAGCAGCCGCAGCAGCAGCAGGCGCCGGCCGCCTCGCCATGGGGCGGCGCCTCGGACGGGAACCCGTTCGCGGCGGGGCCGGAGCAGAATCACCACCAGCAGCAGCAGCAGGCGCCGGCGTCGGCGCCGGCGCACCACCAGGCCTTCCCGCACCACGCGCCCCTCCAGCCGACCACCTCTGGACCCGCCTTCTTCGGTCAGCAGCCGCCGCAGCAGCCGCAGCAGCAGCAGCAGCAGTCAGCCGCCCCGCAGTGGCCCCACGGGCCCCCGCACGCCCCGTACCCCGCCCCGGCCCCCGCACCCGCCCCTGCCCACGCAGCCGCCCCTGGTTCCGCCTACCCCTCTGCGCCCCTCTCGCCGTCCGGGGCCGGCGCCGGTGGCCCGCACTGGCCAGCGTCCCCGTCCGCTGCCGCCCCGCCCGCCGCCCCTCCGGCCCCGCCGGCCCCGCCCCGCCTCCCGCCGCCCCGCCGCCCCGCCGAGCGCGCCCAGGTCAACTTCGCCTTTGTCGGTACGCACTTTTCCACCCGCCGCTGCGTCGTCGCCTCATCTGAGTCTGGGCCTCAGCTGAGCACGACAACGAGCTCTCCATCGCCGTGGGGGAGGTCATTTCGGTCCTCAAGAAGGACGGCGGCTGGTGGGAGGGTGCGCACGAAGGCTCCCCCCCCCCCCCCCCCCCCCCTTCCCCTCAGTTTTCGTCGCCGCTCACTGGAATCCCGGGCGCAGGCGAGTTGAACGGCCGCAGGGGCCTCTTCCCCTCGAACTACGTCTCCCTTCTTGCCTGACCCGTTGCCCCTTCGTTCCCTGCCCCCCTTCCCCGCTCCTTGCGCCTGCCTCCGGTATCTTCCGGTTCCTACGCGTTCAGTGCAGCTCGGCCATTCCCCAGCGTATTCCAGTTATCTTCTTTTCGCGAATCAGTTGATCTTTAGTGCATTTCGCGCGCGTATTCCTTTCATTGATTGTTTTGAACCACGTCTACGACACAACCGATCCGAACCCATCGTACCACAGTCACAGTCACGCGCGGGCGAGAGAGGAAGCGGAGACAGAGGAGAGGGCGCCCCCCGGGGAGTAGGAGAGGAGGGCAAGCTGGAGGAGGGTACGTGATTCGAGCCAAAGGAAGGCTATGCGGAAGCCGGCGGGGCCGGGGGCGCGGGCGGCGAGGGGGTACAGCGCCGCGCAGCTCCACGGCAGAAGGGCGAGGGCGTGGGGGGGTAGGGGGAAGGCGGAGCAGGAGGGCTCGGGAAGGGATGCGAGCGTGGGACGGGTACCGGAGCCGCCGACGCCGCCGGCAGCCTCAAAGAGAGCAGAGCCGTCCGCAGCGACGAGCCGGACCTGGGGGGGTACATGACCTCGGGGGTCAGGGGCTGCGAGGCCTGCAAAGCAGCGATCGCGGGGACCTTCAGATGCGAGTCGGAAGCTTCGAAGGATGCGCGCGCAACCTCGCCGGCTGCAGCGCGGGCGACGGCCCGGCGGGGTCGGAGGGGCAAGCAAAGCGCGCTGCAGGGCGGGGTACGGGGCCGCACGGGAGCCTGGCGCAGCACTCCACTCGCCCGCCAGCGCGGCCGGGGCGAGCGGTGCAGACTCGGCGCTGGAGGGGGGGAGAAGGCGGGTAAGGTGGCAGCGCAAGCCAAAGCGAGGGCGGCGGGGCTCGAAGCCTCGAACCTGTGGTAGAAGTCCTCGTCGCGGTCGACGGCGTTGGCGGCGGCGGCGAGGTTCGCGTCGGCGCGGCGCTGCTCGATGAAGAGGTCCACGCCACTCACGCGGTCCTCGTAGTCGCTCCGCACCACCGCTCGCATCTGCCAGCGCCGCGCGGCTCTCGCTGAGTCAGCCGGGCGCACGCGGAACGCCGCGCGGAGCGGGGCGGGCCGGGGTGGGCCGGCGGCCCTCACTGACCCGGCGCTGGCGGCAGGAGGACATGAGGGAGCACTCGGCGCGGAACGGCGCGTCTCCGTTGCCCACCGCCGAGTCCGGGCACCAGACGTACGGCCCGCCGGGCAGCGGCCGCAGGCCCGGCGGCGGGGCGCCCCACGGGTACGACACGGCATCCCGATCCAGCGACTGCATAGAACGTCCGACGGTCAGCGCCGCGACCGCGAGCATCAGCCACGCTGGGCCGCCGGGCTCGAAAGCGCACGGCGAGCGCGCGCATCCTATCATTCATTCGGCGGCCGCGCCGTTCTCCGCCCAGCCCGCTTAGCTAAAGAGCTCTAAGCGGCCTTTCGAGTGCGCGCACCTCGTCCAGGTTGCAGCCAACGCTCGGCTGGAAGCGCTGCAGAGCGATTTCGAGCGCGGGCTCGCCCACGCGGACCTCGCGAACGTCGCAGAAGGTCGGCAGCGTCGTGAGCCGCTTGCCCCACTGCGCGAAGGCCTCGGGCGCGTTGGGGAAATCCTGCACGTCGCCGCGCGAGTCGACGCGGCCGAGGAAACCCTCCCAGCGCCCGAGATTCGGAAGGAAGTCCTCCCACGCCATCGCGGCTCTGCTGCAGCCGCTCCTTCGCAGCGGAAGTGACTGCCGATCACGAGTTCGAATCCCTCCGAGTCCCCCTCCCAGCAGATACAGGACTCGAGCGCGGGGCCTCTGGCCCGTCGGTCGGCCGTAGCCGGCAATCCACGGTGCGCCCGCTATGTGACGACGAGAAAACTCCCAGCAGCCGGCGCCGGAATCGCAGGACGATTCACTCCGAGCCTGGCGACGGGCGCAATGCCGCCCCGGGCCCGGCTCGGAGGCTCCAGAGTCGGAGACGGTCCCGTTTCACACAAGGGACCGTCTTTGCTCGCTGGCGTCGTCGTCCTCCTTGTGTTCGCGACGATCCCTCTGGCGACCCCTGCGGCCGCGGCGCCCGTCAGCGGGAACGCCATTCGTATCGCCCGCTCCGAGGGCATGACCGTGAGGATCAACATCACATGGTTCGGAGCCCGCGGCGTTCGATGCTAGAACCACATCCGGGCGGAGCCGCCCTCGGCCGGCCCGGAGCCTAACGGTGGCGCAGGATGTCACCTCCGAGCCTCGTGCGGGTGGCGCTTCGCGTGTGTTTCACCGAACGGTGGAACGACGAGCGGGCGCAGGAGATCGTCGTCGCGGAGAGCGCGCAGCTCTGCTACCCGGTGCTCTTGCAGCGCGCCTGCATCGAGCGCGTCGGCTTTTGTCGCTCTTAACGCCGGGGCTTGCGCAGTGGATCGTCAACGTCCTCGCGAGGCAGCGGTACCTGCAGCTGCAGCTCGTGAACGTGCGCCCCGGAGGCTCCACGCCGCCCCGCACCCCCGGCCGCGCAGCTGACGCGCGGCTGGCCGGCCGGGCGCTCGCGCGCGCGCAGCTGCCCATCGGGATGTACGGCGTGCGGGCGAATGACACGCGGCTTGTGTTCATCGATCAGTTCTTCTCGGTGACGCCTGCGGCGCTCTGCAACGGTCTGGGCGGCAGCTTCGACTGCACCGCGGGCGTCAGCTACATCGGCGAGCGGCCCTCGGGGCTTCTCCCGCCGAGCACCGTTGAGCTCCGTGCGCCCGCCCGCCCCGCCCCGCCCCGCCCGCCCCGCCCCGCCCGTCCCGACGCGGGCCCCCCGCGGCGCCGCGCAGTGCCGGACCGTCTGGCGAGGGTGGATGAGGGCGCGGCGGCGGCCGGGCCGGACTCGCCGGGCCTGCTGCCCGAACCGGGCCCGCCGCAGACCGTGGTGGTCACGCAGGGCGTCCCCACGGCGGCCGTCATCGGCGCGGCGGCCGGCGGCGCGGCCGTCGCGGCGGTGGCGGTCGGCTGCTGCGCCTTCTGCTACATACAGCGGCGCCGCAAGCAGCGGCGGAGCACGACCGTGCGGGTCGTCTTCGACGACTCGGGCCGCGAGAGTGCGCCCCGCCCCGGCAGGGGGGCGCGGGGCGGGGCCGGGCCTGCAGGGGCTCAGCTGTAGCCCGCCTCCGTCGCCCCCGCCCCGCTCTGCTCTGCGTTGCTCCGCTGCGCGGCCGCTGATGCGATCGGGGCCGGCAGTGATCCGCATCGAGGGCGGGCCGCAGACCGTCGACGGCGCCTCGCCCATCTCCGTCACGCCTGTGCGCCCCCGCCCCCCCGCCCCCGCCGCCGGCCCGTAGCCTCACCGAGCGCGCCGCCGCCGCGCCGCCGCGCAGGACGGCCAGCTCGTCATCCGCACGAACGCGCGGGCCCAGGTCCCGGCCCCGGCCCCACCCGCCGGCGGGGCGCCCGCGGCCGGCCCCTCCCGTCGGGGCACCAACCCCACGGAGCCGGCGCCGCGCAGCCCCGCGCCCTCCTTCCCCCGCTCCGCCTCCGCCCCCGGCCTCCAGCAGCTGCAGCAGCTGCAGGGGCAGGGCCAGGGGGGGTACATGGAGCTCCCGTCGGCCTCGTCGGTCGACTCGACCGCACAGGCGCCGTCCCCGGCCGCCGGCGGCGGGCGGACGAGCCGGCCCCGCGCGCCGGCGGCCCCAAGCGCTCGCCGAGCGTCGCCGGCCCCGCCGCCGCCGTCGGCCGCTTCTCCGCGAGCTTCCTCCCCTCCCCCGACTCCTCCGCCTTCCAGCGGTGCGCCGTACCCCCCTCGTCTGCCTCCCCACCCCCCTCCGCCTCGGTGCGACGGGGCGGGGGCGGGACAGGGCGATCTGCACGAAGTGCGCGCGGGCGTGCGCGGGGGTACCGGACGAGGAGGAGGCCCTCGAGGCAGAGTGCCCCTCCTGCCGCCTACCCCTCGTCCGTTCCCCCCCCCCCCCCCACTTCCTCGGCTCCCGTCGCCGCCCCTGTGACCGCGCACCCCGCCGCCGCAGGTCATCAAGAAGCGCTTCTGGCCGGTGTCGCGCGTCGGCGGCGGCGAGTTCGGCACCGCTTTCGTGCGCCCCGCCGTCCCGCGCCGCGCGTCCGCCGCGCCCCGCCCCTTGGGCCCGAGACCTCATACCCCCTGCAGCTCGCCGTCGATCTGCACTACCCGTCCAGGCGCCAGTGCGTCGTGAAGAAGGTGCTCCGATGCTGTACCCCTGCGCCGCCCCAGACCCCTCCCCTCATTCCTGTACCCCCGCAGTTCACGTTCTTCGAGAAGAGCGGCAACGAGGAGCACATCGAGAAGGCCGCGGAGCTCTTCCTCGAGGAGGTGTACCCCTCTCGGGTGCTCGTACCCCCGGAAGGCTGACGCGGTACCCCCTCCCAGGGCCGCGTCCTGGAGAACCTCGACCACCCCTGCGTGCCGAAGCTCCTCGGCTCGTTCCTCTGGCAGGCAAGGCCGTACCCCCTCTCGTCTCCGTACCCCTCTTGATTCGAATCCTCAGGGGGACCTGTACAACGTGATGAACTTTGTACCCGGGCGCGACCTGCAGCGGATCATGAAGGACCGATCGGGGACGTACCCCGAGAGCGAGGCGAGGCGTACCCCGGGCCGGAGGGCCGTGCGGCCGCGCTCTGAATCCGCGCTCAGGTCTACCGCCTGCTGGACGACATGACCGACGCGCTCTCGTACGTGCACGCGCGGCGGATCCTGCACAGGTGCCGGGCCCCGCGTCGCGCTCGCCCTGGCGTGGCGCGGGGCGGCGCTGAGGGCGCCGCAGGGACGTCAAACCATCGAACATCATCGCCGGCGACGACGGTGCCCCGCCCGCCCCCCCACAGCCGCAGCCGCCGCCGCCGGCGCTCCTGACGGCGGCCGCAGGGGACTACTACCTCGTGGACTTCGGCCTCTCGACGACCTCGCGGCCCGACTGGGAGCAGGCCACCATGGCGCGGCCCGCCCCGCCCCGCCCCATCCCCCGCCCCTCACCCGCCGCCCGCAGATCGGCACCTACGCCTACAGCGACCCCGAGCAGCGGCGGGGGTACCCCACGCCCTCCTCGGACCTCTACAGGTGCCCCTAGCCCCCCCCCTCTCCCGTCCACGCGGGGCGCCGCCGACCTGGGGGCAGCCTGGCGGCGACGTGCGTGGAGCTGCTGACGCGGGCGCGCCCGACGTACGAGTACTTCTGCGACTGGACGCCCCGTCCGCCCCGCCCGCCGCGCCCCCGCACCCCGCCCCGCCCCTCCTCACGGGCGCCCCCGCAGCCGCGCGCCTCCCGATCTCCTCCCACCTCGCCTCAGTCCTCTCTCGCATGCTGCGGAGGGACCCCGCGCAGCGGTGCGGCGCGCCGGCCCCGCCTCTCAACTTCTTTCCGCCCCTCTCACCCGCGCCGGCGCAGGTTCGAATCCGCCGCGGCCGCCCGAGAAGCTCTCTTCGGGCGCGACTGCAGGCGGAGGAGGAGCGTACCCCCCCAGCACCTCGCGGCCCCCGACTCGCCGGCGAACGCGCCCCTCCGCCCCGCCTCCTCCGCCCCGCCTGCCGCCCTGCTGCCGCCCAAGGGGGACGACGGGGGGTACCCGAACGGCGACGAGGCGTTCTACGTGATGCCCCCCGGCACGGGCCCCCGCCAGGCCTCCTCCGCCCCCTCCCACGTACCCCCCCGTGCCTACGTCCTCCGCACCGTCAGCACGCCCCGCTCCGGTACCCCTCGGGGCGCCCCCGCCCCCTCCGAACCGGGCGCTCCCACCGGGGGCCCGGGACCGCCCGCCTCCGCCACGCCGCGGGGCGCTGGCCCCGCCCCCGCCCCCGCCGCCCCTCCCCCCGCCCTGCCCCCCAGGCCGCCCTCCCCCCGCCCCCTCCGCCGGCGCCACCCGCGGCTCCCCCGCCCCCCTCCTCTGCAACCCCACGCGTGGCGGCCCTCCCCCGCCCCGCCCTCCTCCACCCCGCGGGTCCCCGCCGCCGCCCAGCCCGCCCCCGCGCCCCCGCCCCGCCGCCGCCGCCGCCGGCCGCCCCACCGCCTCCCCCGCTCCCCCGCCTCCGCCCGCCGGGCCCTCGCCGCCGACCTCGGGGCCGCTGCCGCAGCCGGCGACGCCGCGGCCGGGCTCGGGCCCGCTGCGGGAGGCCTCGCCCGGGGCCTCCTCCTCGGCGCTCTCCTCGTCGCTGCGCTCCTCGGAGCGCCGCGAGGAGCGCTCGGTGATCTGGGACCTCCTCTCCACCGCCTCGCGCCTCGCCGCCGGCTTCGACGGCGAGGCGCCCACGTCCCCCGAGGGCACCCTCCAGACCGCCTCCTCCGCCCCCTCCTCCCGCCCCCTCGCCCCCCTCCTCCGCCGCACCCGTGCGCGCTGCGGAGCGCGCAGCCGCCCGCTGCCTTCGTTTGTCTGACGGGGGCGGGCGGGGCGGGGCGGCAGAGACGATGAAGGGCGGGCCGCGCGGGAAGGGCCGGCGGCCGCGCCCGGGGCCCGCGAGCGCCTCGGCGCCCAGCAGCCCAACGCGGCGCCGCGGCGGAGATCGGGCGGCGGCCGGCGGCGAGCAGGCGCGGGGGCGGGAGCGGGGCCGGGAGAGGCAGGGGGCGCGGGAGGGGCAGGGGCCAGGGGCGGGGCGCAGGCGGGGGCGCCGAGCGGGGAGGGCCGGAGCAGCGCGAGCCGCAGCTCCGCGAGCGACCGGACGGCCCACGGCGGCAGCGACAGCGGCGAGGTGCCCCGCCCCTCCTCTCTCTGCCCCGCGCCCCGCCCCGCCACTGACGCCGCGCCAGCCGCAGCGGGGCCTGCGGCTGCCGCGGAGCGGGCGGCTGCCGAGCAGCGAGGGAGCAGCAGCGGCGAGGGCGTCGCGGCGGCGCTGCACCGGTGGGCGACCCGGCGCCGCAACCACGCCGCCCGGAAGCGCAAGGAGGGCCCCGCTGCCGCCCCCCAGGGGCCGCCCGCCCCCTCGGCGCCCGCCGCCTCCTCCGCCCCGCCCGCCGGTGCCCCCGAGGCACCTCAAGCGGGGGGCACGGACGCCGCCGCGGGGGCGGCGCCCTCCTCCGCGCGATCGGAGGGCCTCGGCGGCTCGTCGCGATCAGTCCCCGGAGCCTCCGAGGCGGGCGGAAACCCGGCCGCCGGCCCCTCCCGCAAGCCCTCGAGCGCTTCCCTGCACTCCCACTAGTCGACGTCTCCTATAGCTAGGCCCAGCCGTCCTGCTCTAAAACCTCCCCGGGCCCGCTCTGTGCTGGTTTATCGGATTCATGGTCAGACCTAGGTTCATGAAATTGATAGCGAACTCTCGAAGCGCGCTTGACGTACGTACACGCGTAAGCATCGAACTTCGGAACTCGGAATTCGAAGACACTGCAGCTGGAATCACAGCGCTGCAGTCCATCTGCATACGATACGGCCATGCAACTGGCAACTGGAAGCAGCTAGCCTCTGAGCTGCGCTCCGCGAGTCCGAACAACTTCAGAACTTCTCAACAGGGGGGTACCGTTGCTGCTGGGTGTCCCGCACCGAACACGCACGTTCCCGGGGCTGGCTAGGTCTGCTAGGCGTCCGAAACGCATCTTCTAGGCAGGCGGCCGGCCATCTAAGCAGGAGAAACCCGGGAAGAGGACGGCGGAGTCGCCGGCAGCTTGGCGGCATGGGCTGCGGAGCGGGGAAGCCTGTAACTACCGACAGCCCGCCAGGGCTTGGTCCCCAGCTCAACGCGGTGCGCGCTGAACTCCTTTCGTCTTTTCCATTCTGTGACTTCGGACCAGCCGCCCCCGCAAGCTTCAGAGCCGGTCGTTATTGTGAGCACTAATCCTTCTGGGGTGTATGAAGCATCCCCGTTGACGCCCGCGCAGGAGCCCGTCAAGGCTCCGCCAGTCCTGCTAGATCGCCCGCCAAGGCACCCGAGCCTGGCGGTGAGCGCCAATGTGAGCGTGAATGGCGTCAAGAAGGGCGCAGACCTTGAGGATGACCGCAACACCATCATCAAATCCCCGCTGGGTGCGTGCACGTTCCGAGCCCTTGGCCAGTTCGGCGCTTGCCGCCGTCCCCCGCCTCTGCCTCGAACCGCGGGGGTCCAACGCTTCCCTTAGCTCTAATATGACGTTAAGACGCACGCCAGCCCACGCTTCCTCTGCGAAGGCCTGACTTTCCAATGCCGCGCCGCAGCATCCGCCGTCCTGAACTATGCCTTCGACGACAACTACAAGAAGGAGGTGGAGAAGGCGCTGCAGACGAGCGCAGTGGACTCGAATCCGGCGTGGCAGCGCAGCAAGTCCCGCTCGCTGCTGCAGCCGCAGAACCAGGCCAACGGCGTCTCCACTGGGGAAGGGAACCACCTCAGCACGCGGCCCGTCTCGCCAGGATACTGCATTCCCGGTCCGGGGCACCGCGCCGCCGCTGCGCCACCGCCGCCGCCGCTGACATCCCCGCGCGGGGCAGACCCACCGCCGGACGACGGAGCCGCCTCGTCGCCGCTGCCGTTCGAACCTGCGCGCGTGGACCGCACGCTGTGTATCTTCCTCTGTGCCGCCGCGTTGGAGCCTGCGGTGCGCCCTCCCGCCGGCCCGCCGCGCCGCACCAGTCGCCCCCTCTCGAGACTCAACCTCGTCCCCATCCCTTGCAGGTCAAAGAGGCCCTCTTTGCGCAGTCCATTCCGAAGCTCCGGTGCGCCGCCGCCGCGCCCCGCCGCGCGGCGCTCGCCGAGGCGGGGGCCGGGGCAGCTACGCGTGCGCGCGGCGCGGGCTCGTCCTTTGCGTGACCGACCTGCTGGACGCCTCCGCCGTCGACGCCAAGGTCCGCTCCCTCCCTTTCCAGCCCCGCCCTCGGCCCCCGCCCAGGCGCCGACGGGGCGGGCCGGCGGCGGGGCAGTCGCTCTCGCGGGGCCTGCGGCAGCTGGAGCGCTCGCAGTACTTCGTGGCGCTCGTCGGGGACGCCTACGAGCCGGCCGCCGTGCCCTCTGAGGTCCTCGCCGAGGTGCCCGAGCTGCGGGGCCGGGGCCTCCAGCCGGGCGCCGGCCTCCTCGACCTCTTCCTCGACGCCGGCCCCCTCTCCCCCGCCCGCCGCGGCGGCCTCGGGCCCCGCGCCCTCTTCGTCTGGCACGGCCCCGCCGCCGCCGCCGCCGGCGCCGGCGAGGGGCAGCAGGGCCCCGGCGCGGGCCCCGACGCGGCGGGCGGCCCCGCTTCCGCGCCCTCCCCGGCGGCGGCCGCACTGCGGCGGCGGGCGCAGGCCGTCGGGCAGCACCGCGAATCGAAGAGCGCGGGGCAGGCCTGCAAGGTGCGGCGCCCTTCCGCCCGCCCCGCCCCGCCCAGCCGGGCGCGCCTGACGCGGCGGGGGCGGCGGGGCGGGCAGTTCGTGGAGCGCGGGCTCGCCGGCGCCATCGACCGCGACTTCCCGTCGGAGCAGTCGGCGCAGGGCGCGCCGCCCCGCCCGCCCCGCCCCGCCCCACGTCGCCGTCGCCGCTGACGCTCGCGGGCAGTGATCGCGCGGACGGCGCACGCGCAGCTGACGGAGCACCTGCTGCGGGAGGCGGAGGCCGGCGGCCACGTGGAGCCGGCGGCGCTCGAGGAGGCCTTCCTTCGAGCCGTCGAGGCCCCGCCGGGCGCCCGCGAGCCCGTCTGCCTCGTCGGCCCCGCCGGCTCCGGAAAATCCAGTGCGCCCCCCGTCCCGCCCCGCCCGCCCCGCCCCGCCCACCCCGCCCCGCCCCGCCGGAGCCGACCCGGCGACCCGGCAGCGTTCCTCGCGCGCTGGGCCGAGCGGCACCGGCGGAGCAACCCGCGCGACGTTGTCGTCCTCCACGTGCGCCCCGCCCGCCCGCGCGAGCGCCGCCGCGCCCCGCGGCCGACGGACGGGGGGCGCCGGCAGCACGTGGCGGCGGAGTGCGTGGCGGACCCCGTGCCGCCGGCCGTCGTCCTGGCGCGGCTCGCCCAGGAGCTCGCCGCCCGCTTCGGGATCGAGCGCGAGTCGCTCCCGACCTTCTACGCCGGCCCGGTGGGCCCCGCCGGCTCCAGCTCCCCGCTCCCCGCCTCGGCCTCGGGCTTGGGCTCGGGCTCCGGCCCGGTCTCCCCGCCCCGCGCCTTCCCCTCCTTCTCCTCCCTCTCCGCCCTCGCCTCGGTCTCCATCTCGGGACGCGCCAGCGAGGTCCTGGGCGCCTCTAGCCGTCGCCCCTCGTCGGCGCCGCCCACGGGGGACCACTTCTGCGCGGCCCTCGCCGAGGTCCTCGCCCGCGCCGCCGCCGCCTGCCGCGGCCGCCTCTTCGTCGTCCTGGACGGCCTCGAGCGGGTGCTGGAGGCGCAGGAGGGCGGCGACGCGCTCGCCTGGCTGCCGCCCCCCGCCGCCCTCCCGCCCAACGTGACCCTCGTCGCCGCCGCCCGCCCCGGCCGCTCCGCCGAGGCCCTCCAGTCCTCGGCCGCCTTCCGCCCGCTGCCCGTGCCCCCGCTCGAGCCCGCCGAGCGCGCCGCGCTGGCGGAGGCCCTCGGCGTTCCCCCCGCGCTGGCCGCCGAGCACCCCGCCTGCGACCGCCCCGGCGGCCTCCGCCTCGTCGCCCGCGCCGCCCGCGCCGCCGGCCCCGAGGCGGCGGCGCGGGCCGAGTCGCCCGAGGCGCTCTGGGACCTGCTGCTGGGGCGGGCGGAGGAGGAGATGGGGCGGGAGGCGCTGCGCATCCTGCGGCTGGTGCGGTGCAGCCGGGCGGGCCTCTCGGAGCCGGAGCTGGTGCACCTCGTCGGCCTCCCGACGCACGCCGCCGCCGTCGACGTCCTCGAGGGCCTCCAGGTCCGATCGAGCGATCCGATCCATCCGATGCAATTCGATTCGAATTTGATCTCCTCGGCAGGCGGCGGGGGCTCTCGTGCGGCTCGCGGGGCTCTACACGCTCCCCTCCATGGAGCTTGTCGCCGTTCGCCCCCCTCCCCGCCCCGCCCCGCCCCGGCCCCGCTGAGCGGTGCGCTGCGCCCGCCGGCAGGCCTTCGACCGGCGCCAGTTCGCCCGCCGCGCCGCCTCTGTCACGCAGCTGCAGGGCCCGCCGAGCCCGAGCGCCGGGGCCCTGCAGCCGCCCAGCAGCGCCGGCGTCGCCGGACTCGCCGCCAACAGTGCGCCCCCCGCTCGCGCCGCTCGCGACGCGACGCCCGACTCACGGGCGGCGGCGCGCGCAGCGGACCTCCTGCCGCCGCTAGAGCCCTCGCGGTCGCCGCGGCTCCCGGCCCCGCCGGCCTGGGCCTGGCCGGCGTGCACGCGGTGGCGACGGGGGCGGCCACGCCGGGCGGGGCGCCCTCGCACCCGCGCCGCACGGAGGCGCTGCGGACGCTGCGGGAGCACTTCGCGGCGTACCCGTCGTGCGTGCGGCGGGCGCAGGAGCTGCCGTGGGCGCTGCACGCGCTGGGCGAGAGCGAGGCGATGGAGCGCGTGCTGGCCGAGCTGCCCCTCATGGATGCCTTCCTCCGGGGGGGCCTCGAGGCGGAGCTCGCCTCTGCCTGGCGCGCCGCCGTCGGCGGCTCCCCCGCAGCGCCCACCCCCGCCCTCTCCGCCGCCGTCGGCGGCGCCGTCTTCGACGCCTACCGCGCCGCCCTCCGCCCCTCCGCGCCGCCGCCGCCCTCCCGCCGGCCCACGCCCAGCACTCCTCGCCCGGCGGGGCGGCCACCGCGGCCCCGCCGGCCCCGCGCCGAGCGACGTCGCCTCGTACGCGTACCGCGCGGCGTGCCTGCTGGCGGCGCTGGGGCGCCCCGAGGAGTCCCTCGAGATGCTGCGGGTCGTCGAGGGGGACGCGGCGCCCCTCTCCGACGACGGCGCCGGCGGGGCCTCGCCGTTCCTCACCCCGGCCGCCGCCGCCGCGCCCTCGGCCGGCGCCCGCCGCCCCTCCAGCCTGCGCCAGCGCCCCTCCTACGCCGGCTCCTCCTCCTCGATGCGGGCCGGGGGCGGCGGCGGCGGGGCCGGCGGCGGCGGGAGCATCCGGAGCCTGGACGCCGTCGGCTCGAGCGTGCGCTCGGGGAGCGCGTACGGCCTGGGCGGGGCGCTGGCGCTGCCCGAGGGCGCCGGCCTCTCCCCGCTCGCCTTTGCCGAGGCCGTCGACCCGCCGCTGCGCGCCCAGGCGGCGCGCCTGCGGGCGCCCTCCTCCGCGCCGCGGGGCAGGCCGGGGAGGCCCTGCAGGCGCTGGAGGCGGCGCTGGAGCTCGAGGAGCGGGCCCCCGCGCGCCCGGGGGCCGTCTCTGCTGCCATCGCGACGCTGCGCGCCCTCGCCGGCCTCTGCTTCGAGCGGGCCGAGTACGAGCGCGCGGCGGGGCTACTGGAGGAGGCGGCGCTCGCGCACCAGCAGCTGCCGAGCTCGGAGGGCGGCGGCCCGCTCGCCGCCGCCGCCCTCCTCATGGCCCTCGCCCGCGTCCACCGCACCCGGTACGCCCACGCCCCGCCCCGCCGATCCGATCCAACCCGGTCTGACGCGCGCGCAGGATGGACCGGGAGAAGGCGCTGGCGCTGGCGGACGAGGCGCTGCGGCTGCAGCGGGGGGCCGTGGGGGCCGCCCACCACGAGGTCGCCACCACCATCCTCTTCATCGCCGACCTCCTCCGCAACCAGGCCCGCCCCCGCCTTCGCCGCCCCGCCCCGCCCCGCCCCGCCCCGCCCCGCCCCGCCCCGCCCCGCGCCGCGCCGCGCCGCGCTCCCCTTGGGCGGGCCCCGCTTAGCTTAGCTTAGCTTAGCGTAACCAGGCCCGCCCCCGCCGCCCTCCAGGCTCCAGGCTCCAGGCTCCAGGCTCCAGGCTCCAGGCTGCACGCTAACTTGGAGAGCAGGGGCACCTGCCGGGGGCGCTGGACGGCTACCAGAAGGCCCTCCCCGTCCTCGAGCGCGTCTTCGGGCCCTGCCACCCCCGCGTCTCCCAGGTCCGACCCCCCGCCCGCCCCGGGCCCTCATCAAGCTAGCGAAGACGGCGATCCTGACCCTCGCCCTCGGCGCCTCGGCGCAGACGCTGACGGCGATCGGGGACATCTACCGGATGCGGGGCCTGCTGGAGGAGGCGCTGCCGATCTACCAGCGCGCCACCGAGATCCGCGTCAAGTTCCTGGGCTCCGATCAGCACGCCGAGGCCCGCCCCCCGCCCCTCTCCTCCCTCCTCACGGCTCTGAGCCGCCCCGGGGCGCGCAGGTGGCGAACCTGCTGGCGACGGAGGCGGGGATGCTCAAGGACGTCGGCCAGCTCGACGCCGCCCTCGAGGTCCGCCCCGCCCGCCGCCCCCGCCGCCCCCGCCGGGCTCCGCTCACGCGCTCCTGCGTGGCGCCCCCGCCCCCGCCCTCAGATCTACGAGCGCGTGCTGCGGATCCAGACGGCCTGCCTCGGGCCCAAGTCGCCCAAGGTGCGCGGCGCGGGGCGGGGCGGGGAGGCCCGGGAGGGCTCGCAGCGGGGGGCGTGGGGGCAGAGGTGCTGAGCGAGGCCGGGGCGCTTTGCTCTGCTTTGCCGCGCGCAGGTCTCGGTGACGATCAACTGCATCGACGCGACGAAGCGGGCGATCAAGGAGGCGGAGAAGGCCGCCGGCCTCCGCGCCATGTCCGTCGACCAGGGCGCAGCGCCGCCCCCGGGGGCCCCCGCCCCCGCGTGAGCTCTTTCCATCGTAGAGAGCATATATTTCACTTGCGAGTCTCTAGTTATCTTATTCGTAAAGTTTCAAGCCACAGCGACCGCCCGATCTGCAGTGGTGGAGCCTGCTAGCTATTTGAAGCTAGTACTAGTTGGCGCAGCATTCCTCAGCAGCGAGTATTATCATTTAATGCTGGTAGTACGCATGTTCATTGATATGTGTATTTATGACGTCCACATCTGAATTTCGCTCGGCACATGTACATGTGCGTATGCTAGTACGGGTGCAACTGCCGCAGTGCGAATTCGAATGCGAGGCCTTCGCAAGCCTGTTCGAAATTCGGAGCTGCGCATGCGGCGCCGGGGCAGGCGGTTCAATTCGCTCGTACGCCGCCGGGCCGCTAGCCTAGTATACGTAGATCGATATCATAGTACGTATCTATCATAGTACTAGTATCGCTAGATCAGCCGCGGGGCCCGGCGGCTGCGGGGATCTGAAGCTCCGATATGGACATGGGTGGCCCAGTACTAGTGGATCGAATCCGGAACTCCGCTGGATCGGGAGGAGACGGGACTGGTCGCGAGCGAGGGCGCCGCGGCGTGGGGGAGGGGGGTGGCGGCGCGGGGACTGCAGGCGGGGCGGCGGGGGCGGCGGGGGCGTCACTTCCGCTTGTAGATGGACTGGATGCGCCGCTGGTGGAGGCGGAGGGGCACGCCCTGCGGAGGGTCCTCCACGTCAGAGCGACGACGGCCGCGGGGCGCGGGGCGCGGGGCGCGGGGCGGGCCTGGAGGTCGAACTCGTCGCGGAGGGAGTTCTCGAGGTACCGCACGTACGCCTCCGGGATCTCCGGCGCCTTGCTGCGGCCCCGGCCCCGCCCCCGCCCCCTCAGCCCTGGCGGCCGCGGGTCCTGGCGGATCAAATCTGGAGAGGGGCGCTCAACGCGCCTGAAGAAGAGGGCAAAGGTCGGGGGCCGGGCCTTGACCTGCGCTCGGCATCAGCGCCCGTCTGGAGCGTCTACTATTGCTGAAGTAACAGCTATGGGGCTGAAGTAACAGTAACAGCTCCGACGGTCTCGTCTCAGGGAGACGCCTTCGAGCGCGGGGCGGTGCGGGGCGGGGCGGGGCGGGCGGGGCGGGGCGGGGAGGGCGGGCGGGGGGGCGGGCCTGGGTCATGTAGCGGATCTTGATGCGGACGCCCTGCCCCGCGTTGGAGGGGATCGGGGGCGCCTTCTGGGCCGTCGCCCGCGCAAGCCACCTGCCCCCAGCAACCATTAAATCGATCGATCGGACTGAAGGCTGCTCCTCCAAGTGCAGTCGAGGGGCACCGGTTGAGCTGGCTGGTGGGGACGCGGCGGTTCCAGCGCTCGTAGAGGCGGTGGACGGCCGGCATGAGGCGGGGGAGGCCCTCGCCCGTCTTCGCGCAGAGGGGCACCACCTGCACGCCCCGCACCTGCCGCAGCGACATCTGCACGCCCCGCCCGCCCCGCCCCCGTCGCCTCTGCTTCGCCCCAGCCAGAGTCGAGCGCGGGAGCACCTCGGCGCGGCCGCGGATCGCCTCGACGGCGGCCTTGCGCTGCTGCTCGGCCGGCCGGCCCCGAGCGAGCGAAGCCCGTCAGCGCCTCTCGCCCTGGGCGAGAGCGGGGGGCCCGGGGCACCTTGTCGGGCACGAGGTCCATCTTGTTGGCGACGATGACCACGGGGCGCCCCTCGTCCGTGCACCTGCCACGAGCCCCCGTCAGCTTAACCTTCAGGAAGCTCAAGCTGAAGGGCGGAGGGGGGGAGGCCGGGGCCACCGCTCGGCGAGGGTGAGGTCGGCCTGGCCGAGGGGCTCCCGCGCGTCCACCACCAGCGCCGTCACGTGCGCGAAGTTGATCGCCCGCTGCGCCCCCGTCCCGCCCCCCGCGCCCCTCAGCCCCGACCCAGCGCCCCACCCGCTCTCCACCGAGGCGGCCGGCTGCTCTCTTGACGGCGCGGCAACGGGTGCGGGCGCGGGGGCGGCGGCGCGGGCCCGCGCACCTGGGTGTCCCCCCAGGCCATCCCCTCGAGCTTGTCCGTCACCGTCGACTGCCGCCGGAGCCCTGCGCGCGCGCGCCCCCTCAGAAGGCGGGGCGGGCAAGCACGGCAAAGCAAAGCAGAGCAAAGCGGGGCGGGGCGGGCCGGCGGTGTCGACGAGGCGGATGCGGCGGCCCTCGGAGGTCCACTCCACCGTGATCGCGTCCCGCGTCGTCCCGGGCACCTGCGCCCCCCACGCCCCCGCTCGACCCGCAAGCCCGCCCGCCCGCCCGGCTGGCGCTCGGCCCCGCGTCCGAGAGAGCGGCGCGCACCGCGGAGACGACGACGCGGTTCTCGCCGAGCAGCTGGTTCAGGATCGTCGACTTGCCTGCGCGGCGCGGGGCGGGGCGGGAGGCCTCGGCTCGCCCGCCTCGATCGGGGGCTGCGGGGCGCGGGGCGCGGGGCCCGCGCGCACCGACGTTGGGCTTGCCGACGATCGCGAGCTCAAGGGGCCCCTCCAGCGCCCCCGCCTCCGCCGCCGGCGCCGCCGCTGTCTCCGCCGCCTCCCCCGCCCCGCTTCCCTCCTCCTCCTCCGCCACCAGGCCGCCCTCGGCCGCCGCCGCCGGCCTCGCCGCCTCCTCCGCTGCCGCCTGCTCCGCTTTCCGCGCCTCGTCCTCGGCCCGTCGCGCTTCCATCTCCGCCTCCCGCCGCGCCGCCGCCTCCGCCGCCCGCTCCGCGTGCGGTAGCATCGCCTGAGGGCGGGGCGGGCGGTCGGACGGGGCGGGCGGGCGGGGCGGGCGAGCGGGGCGGCGCGCCTGGAAGAGCCCCGCGAGTCCCTCGCCGTGCTCCGCGGAGATCTCCACAGGCGGCCCGAAGCTGCGCCGGCGGCGCGCCCGAGGCACGGGTCAGAGCCCAACTAACTGACTAAGTAGCCAACTGATCGTTTAAGCCTCGGGGCGGGCCGGGGCGCGCCCGAGCTCGAAGGCCTCGGAGACGCCGGCGTCACCAGCGTCCCCCTCGCACTTGTTCGCCACGAGCACCACCGGCAGGCCCTTCTTTCTCAGCCACCTGCCCGCCCCCGCCCCCGCCCCCGCCCTCAGCCTCAGCCGCCCCTCGCCGGCGCCCGCCGCGCGCGCCCCGGCCGGCTCGCCTGGCGAAGTGCTGGTCGTCCCCCGTGATGCCCTCGCGCGCATCGATCACGAAGAGCACCTGCCGCGCCGGCCGCGTCGCGCGCGGCGAGGGCGGCGGGCGGGCGGGAGGGCGGACCACGTCGGCGGCGCAGACGGCGGCCTCCGTCTGGCCGAACATCGCGCTCCGCAGCTCGTCCCCGCCGATCTGCGCGCGCGCCCGCGAGAAGCGGCCGCTCAGGCGCCGGCGCGGCCGGCGGCGGGCGGCTCGGGCGGGCGCGCCTCGCGCTCGAGGCCGGCCGTGTCGAAGACGGTGAAAGCGAGGTCGCCGACGCTGCCGACGGCCTCGCGGCGGTCCCGCGTCACGCCCGGTGTGTCGTGCACGATCGCCATCTTCTTCCCCACGAGCCGGTTGAAGAGCGTCGACTTCCCGACGTTTGGCCGCCCCACGATCGCCGCCCGGAACGACGGCAGCTGCGAGAGGCCCGGTCGGACGCGCGCGAGGCTAGCTGCGAACGTGTGCGCGGCAGTTTGGCACCCGCTCCGCGTTGCGCATGCGCTTGCGCTTCTTGGGCGGGCCCTTCGGCAGGTTACCGGCCTTGGCGGTCGCAGGGGCAGCGCGAGGCGCTCCAGCGGCACCCGTCGTGACCGCACGGCACGAGAGCGCTCCGTGCAGCAGCCAGGACGCTCGGCACAGGGCTGCAGCTGGCGCTAGCTGAAGCCCGCATTGCGTGGACAGGCGACACGCAGGGATCTGCAGCAGGCGCAGTCGAGCGAGATTCGGCGCCGCCGGTCGCCTCCAGAGGCCGGAAAGCGCGCCTCGCAGCATTTGCTCGCGTACCCCATCCTGGGACGCCCCCCACCCAACGGCAGAATTCAAGCGGGTTGCCGCCGCGCCGCAGGATCGCAGCTCGGCTGCCTCGTCTGCTGTCGCCCAGCTGTCCGGCCCAACTCCCGGTAGCGAGACGCGCCAGCACCGAGGGTGACCCGCAATGGACCACGGATACATAGACTCGGACTTTGAGTTTGATGCGCCGCGTTACTGCGAGCTGCCTGAGCCACCGCCCGATCCGAACGTGAGCCGCCGATCCGCCCCAGCGTCACCGCTGCCTTGCCCTGACCGCCGGGGGGCTGGGTCGCAGACCTACGATCCGTTCTTCGATGTCGTTCATCCGTTGCACGAGAACCAGCACGCACAGTGCTCGTCGCCCGGCAAGCTGCCGCCACCCGTCCCCGCCGCTGCGGTGCTGTCGGAGAATCGGCAGGTGCGGTCCCCGCCCTCCAGAGCGCTCCCGCCGCTCGAGCTTGCCGCGCAGGCCGAGGCGCAGGGGCACGCCAGCAGGCTGCACGGCCCGGCCCAGCGGTGCGAGGCGAAGGCGAAGCCGGCAGCTGCAGCGGCGACGGCGGCCAAGGGTGGACGCAAGTCGGCGTTCGTGTACAGCTCCACAGGCGCGCGCGCGCGCTCGAACTCTCGCGCTCGATCGAGCGCGGCCCGATCGCTGATGCGGCGCGGCAGAGCCGGAGAACCTGGCGTACCGGCCGACGACGGGCCCGGCGGCCAAGGCGAAGGCGAACATCCTGAGGCGGCGGAAGGGCGAGAGCGTGGGCCCCGAGATCGACGAGGAGGCGACGATGCAGTGGGCCGAGGTCCTCGCCCGCCAGTACGCCGACGACGTCGACGAGGCGCTCGCCCACAGCACCGGCGGCCACCGCACGCCGGGGCGCCCCGCCCGGCCCTCCGCCGGCGCCGCCGCCACGCCGGCCGCCTTCCGCGCACGGCGCTCGTGCCTGGACATCGGCGGGGACGGGGCCGCCTCGGGCCGGCGCCCCGGGCGGCCGAGCGCGACGCCGGGCGGCTCCCGCCCCGGGCGCCTCTCGGAGCCCTTCTCGCCCATGTCCGTCGCCGACACGCCCTCCCCCGGCGCCGGCGGCCCGCGCCCGCTGCTCGGCGGCGGCGCCCTCCGCGTCCCGGACTTCGGCCCGGCCGCCTCGCCCTCCTTCTCGCCGAAGCTCGCGGGGGCCCTCGAGAAGCGCCGCAAGCTCGCGCACGGCGCCTCGCCCCCGGCCGCCGCGCGCTTCAGCGCCCTCCTCGGGCCCACGGGAGCCCCCCGCGGGCCGCCCCCGCGCCGGGGACGCCGCCGCGGGGCGAGCGGGAGGCGTGCCCCGGGGCGCTGCTCTCGCCGGGGCGCGCCGGGCGCACCTCAGAGGCGACGACCCGCCCGCCCTCCCGAGGCGCCCCCGCCCCGCCCCCGGCCCCCGCCGCACCGCCCCGCCCCGCCCCGCCCCGGCCCCCGCCCCTCCGCCCACCCTCCTCGCACCCCTCGCCGCCCGCCCGCGTCCGTCCCCGTCGCATCCTCCCCGCCCGCCGCCCGCCTGCCCTGCACGCCGCTGCGGGCCCGCGCCGGCTCCGTCGGCCGCGGCCCCGCCCCGGCCGCCGGCCCGCCCTCTGTCCCAGTCGACCAAGTCGATCCGCCCCTCCTCAGCTGTGGGGGGCCCCGCGTCCGCCGCGCAGCCGCGGCCCACGATGCGCCCGGCGGCCGCGGCGGTCCCGCGGCCCTCAGCGGCCCCGCAGAAGAGGCGGCGCCGGCGCCGGCGCCGGCGGCCTCGGCCTCGGCGCGGCAGTCGGTCTACGGCGCCGCGGCGCGGGCATCCACCGCCCCCGGCGTGGACCGCGAGGTGCCCTACCCCCCTCCTCTCCGCCCCCCCGCCCCGCCCAAAGCTCACCTGAGGCCCGGCTCAGGTGAGGGACCTGCTGGACGAGCACAACCGGCGGGCGCGGGAGCGGCAGGCCGCCGGCCCCTCGGGGCCCCCGCCGCAGCCGCCGCCGGCCTCCGCAGGGGCGCCGAGTCGTTCTGCGCCGCCCCCGCCCGCCCCGCCGTGCGCGCCCCCGCCCCGCCCCTTCGCCTCCGGCCCCCGCCAACCCGCTCGCGCGTGCACACGCAGACGGGCAAGCGACCCGCCGGCGCCTCCGCGGCGCCCAAGCCCCGGCCGCCCCCGCCGCGGCCCCGCCCCCGCCCGGCCGGCTCCCGTCCGACCGTCGACGGCCCCCGCGGCTGCGCGGCCGACGCTGGGGGCGCGGGCGGCAGCGGCTCCCGCGGCCTCGCGCGCCGTCGTCCTCGCGCGGGCCCCCGCCGCCAGTTCCACCTCGGCGGCCCCCCGGCCGCGCCCCGGCGGCCGCCTCCCGCCCCACTTCTGCCGCGCGCCCGCCCCAGCTGCTGCCCGGCCCGCACCCGCCGCCGCCGCCCCGCGCCCTGCCGCCGCCTCAGCCACAGCCCGCGCCCCAGCGACGGGCGCCACCGCCCGCGCCCAGCGGCGGGCGCCGCCGCCTCCGCCGCCTCTGTCGGTGCGCGCAGGCCGCCGGCTGGGCCCGGGGGGGCGGGGCGGGCGTCGGCGGCGGCTGTTCCGGCGGGCGGGGCGCGGTCGCTGGTGGCGGGGGCGGCGCCCGGGGGCGCCCTGGACGACGAGCTGGCGGCGATGCTGTGCGCGCACAACGCCAAGTTCCGCGCCCCCGCCGCCTACGAGCCCCGGCCCCGCTCCGCCAAGGTCCCCCCCCCCCCCCCCCCCGCCCGCCCGCACCGGCGCTAGGAACCGAGCGGCCGCGCGCAGGACGTGAGGGAGTGGGAGGCCCAGACGGGGCGCCACTGGTGAGGGAGCCCGGCCCTCCCAGCCCGCCACTGGGCCGCCAGTCGGCGCCGGGCCGCCGACGCCCGCCGTCTGACGATGAGCCGCTCGTTCCCTCGCGCAGGTACGAGCTGAGCGCGGAGCAGCGCGCCAAGGCCAATGGCGAGATCGCCGCCATCGCCCGATCCCGGTAGCCCCGGCCGCTCGCCGCAACACGGCAACAGCTGCAAGTTGCCTCCATTTTTCCGCATTCATGAACTCGTTTCACACGAACGCAAACTTGATCATGAACGCTCGTTATTTTCATGATTTGGTAATCATGGGCGGATGCACAAATACGTACAGCGATCATGCATGGATATCATCCCAGTATGATAGGTCGCGCATTATCCACTAATATCCAGCTTATAATTGCCAAAGCTCCGGAACGGTTTGCTAGCTCAGCCTAGCTGGTGCGGCACGCGGCTGCTGTGAAACTTCGCCCAGCTACCGGGGTAGCGGTTTTACTTGGCCAACATTGGCGCACTGCATCAGTCTGCATGATCATGATGGCATGTCCCAGTATTGGCAATTTGACAGCGCCAGCGCGGCCAGCATTGACAGCGCGTATTGGCGAAACCGTATTGGCGGCGGGCGCATTATTAGCTCGAAGGCTCGTGTGCATGCATGCAGCCCTGACCGGGCTGACCCCGAGGTCGTCGACGATCCGACTTCTCGACCGAGTCCGCCGCCGGTCAGTTAGCTCGAGCGGCGCGACCAGATAGCCGCGCCGAGTCGGCCTCGCGCGATCGCTTTCGGCGAAGCCTGCAGACTGCAGTCTGCAGTGTGAAGGGCAGGAAGCGGATTTCGTTCGACTGCGCGCGCGCGCATCTCGGCATCAGCGAGCTAGCCAGGTAGTAGGCCTAGCGCGCGACAAAGGCCGCTTAGCGCGTCGTCGAGCCCCGAAAGCGCGCGCCGTGCAGCGCTAGCGCTGGCATCGGAGTAGTGCGGGAGTTCGAACCCGCAGGAGCGGTGCGCGCGCGCACTTAAGTAGATCAAATCCGATGGGGCAGCGCCGGCCAGCGCCGTCCTTGAGTAGGCCAGCCATCGGCCTCGCCATCGCAGCGCTCGCGGCCGTGTTCGTCTTCGCCGCCGTCGCGGCGCCGGCGCACGCGCACGCGGGGCACAGCCACGACCACGACCACAGCCACGGGCACGGGCATGTGGACATCCTCGACGTGATCAGGCGCGGGCGCGCCGATGGCCGCGCGCGCGCTGAGACGGCAATCGTCACGGGCGGCGCGCCCGCCGCCCGCTCCCCACTCGCGGCATCGACCTATGGGCCAGTCCGTGCGCGCTCTCCCATCCCGCGGCGGCTCGCCCTGCGCGCGCGCGCGCGTCCGGTCATATGCATTTAGACGACCCCGCGTCCAGCCCGGTCGGACTGACCTGCGCGCGCTCGACGCGCAGAGCCGGCAACGCGCTGCACGCTGAAGAGCCTCTCTTTCGAGCGCGCGAGGGAGGGTGACGCGACGGTGAAGCCCTTCGTGATGAACACGGCCCAGGTGCCCGAGCTCGCACGGTCGCCGCTCTAGATCTAGATCTAGATCAGACCGACTCCCCGCGGCACGCGCGGCGCTGGATCCCGGGTCCCCGGAGGTCAATATGTCTGCTGAAGTCGCGCATGGCAGGTTGAGCAGCTCATCCGGGCCGGCAACCCGTCGTTCACTGACGCGCGCTTCGCCCCGCACTACTGCATCGACGGTGCGCTCCCGAGCGCGTTTTCGAGCGCTCGCGCTCGCGGCTAATCTAGCGCGCCGCGCGCCTGCGCAGGGCGGCACCTGAAGAACGCCGTGCACACGCCCGGCGGCGACATCTCGGAGTTCCTGCTGGCGCTCAACGCCTACCAGCAGGTCGTGCTGAAGGGCGCGGCCCTCACCGACGAGCAGGTCTACCAGATTATGATCGACTTCATCGACCTGTACGCCATCCCCAACGAGGTGCGCTGCCTCCTCCGCCGCCGCACGCCATGTGCATGGCCAGCGTGCAAGTTAAACAATTCATTAATTCAATATTCATGATCGTAACTTATTTCCGCCTCCAGCGTCCCTTCTACATGCATTCGGACGATCACTCGGACCACTATTTCAAGGTGGGAATTTCAAAGCACATAGAAGGTTGATCGAATCTCGTCTCACCCTCGAATTCTCCGCGCCGCAGGACCTGCTGGCGTACAACACGTCGATCGGCACCCGCGCGCTCGACAAGGCGTACACGATCGAGGGCGCCCCCGCCGCTGACCGCGACGCGATCATGTCTATGGCCCTGATGCCCGACACCCTCGGTCCGCGCCTCCAGCCTTAATTCGGCGCTTTTCTTATCGAGCCGACGTCGCGCAGGCTGCGGGCACCTGAAGCGCACACTGAAGAATCCGGCGATCTACGAGACGCCCGAGGCGCTGACCAAGAGCGTCATCAAGGCGTTCTACAAGGCCCTATGGCGCGACCGCGACGCCGGCAAGGGTGCATGACATCGCATGAATATTTTCTCATTTCGTACTGGGTTCCCGTACGGTCTCTGATGCGCTGGGCCCGCAGGCGCCGTCGAGTTCCAGATCCTCCCCGGCGAGCACGTCGAGGGGTGCGGCTTTGAATTTATCGATTCTGAAAGCAGTGATTACTGCAAGGTCTCAACTCGCCCCTGCAGATCCGTCGCGATCGTCCACTCCGAGGCGAAGTGCGGTGACTCCGTCTTCACGTTCAAGCCCAACGCCACCTTTGGCCAGGTCAGTCGTTCTTGTCCTTATATATAATTAGTTATCTTCTTGTTTGCGCGAATTAACAAGCGCGCCTCGTGTTCAGGTCTTCATCTACCACGCGGACTCGCTCGACTACATCCGCCAGACCATGACCCGCTTCTTCTGCGACCACAAGACCAAGCTCGGCGCCCTCCCCGCCACCGAGTGCCGGTGCGCGCGCCCTGCAAGCCCGGTCCTGCTCGTCCTTTAATTTTGCCTATGACACCTCGACCTGTGCAGCCCGAGCGCCCTGCGCGAGAAGATGGTTACTATTTTCGACGCTGGCTTCGCAAGCACTGCGGGCGCCCTCGCCAACGTGCGCAATTACATGCGCATATGACCGTCAAATTTAATCCTAGAGCTCACCCCGCGGCTCGCATGCGCAGGCTCGCCCCATCGACGCCGTGAAGATCACGGTCGACGGCTTCCCCGGCGCGAAGACGGCGGCGCTGACGCCGGCGGACGACCCCGAGTCGGCCCGCGCCGCCGCTGTGGCCCTCAAGCAGGACCAGGCCAAGGGCTGCCCCATCCTCGACGTGACGGCCTCCGTCGCCGCGGTGCGCTCCTCTTCCAAAGCTCCAGGACGGCGCCCCGCGCGCGCGCAGGCTTCAGCGCTGACGGGACTGCTCCGCGCGGCATGCGCAGGCCTCGACGGAGAGCGACCCCGAGAAGATGTGGCGCATCCTCTCGATCGAGCACGCCAAGGCGTTCGTCGGCGACGCGCACATCGTCGACGTCGTCAACCACACCTGGTCCTGCATCGGTGCGGATCGGCTCGAGGTCTCTTCAACTTAATTTATTGACAGTAAACTGAATCTCCCCGCATGCAGACGGCCGCTCGCACAAGGCGATCCTGGGCACGCCTGGCGGCACCATGAGCGAGTTCATCCTCGCCCTCGCCGCCTTCGTCAAGAACGGGGTGCGTCAACGTTGCAGCCGCGAGCCCGAGCCACGCCTCCACGTGACCGAGACTAATACTAATCGTAACCCGTCTGCTGCAGTTCACTGTGGCCAACGAGGACACGATGCAGGCGCTCGTCGACCTGTACACTGAGAAGTACACCATCCCCTACGTTCGGTGCGCGGATTTGAACTCGTTTTCGAAAGAATTTGTCTTCGCCGCTCGACGCATCCGTCCTGATCCCCTCGCAGGCAGTTCTACATGCACACTGACGTCAAGTCCGTGACGAAGATCGCGGCCAAGCTCGGCCTCGACGCGACGACCCTCGGCACCCAGCTGAGCAACCCGCCGGCGCACCTCCGCCCCGCCCTCCTGGAGTACTCGGCGACCCCCGACTACATGGGCTGCGGCCACATCAAGAACACCATCGAGGTCTGGAGCAACCCTAATATATAAATACAACGAATTCTCGAAACTGGCGCTGAAATTTGGAAATCGCAGCAACCCACGACGTACGGGATCGACGCCCAGCTGACGAAGTGGGCCGTCCGCTCCTTCACCCGCGCGCTCTGGGCCGACACCTCCCGCGGCGCCGGCCGCTTCGTCTACGAGGTGCGCTCGCTCGGTCCGGTGGCTTCTGTCCGTCCCAGCGCACTGACGCGGGGCGGTCGCCGCAGAACCTGCCGGGCGAGCACGTCGAGGGCGCCGTGCTGCTCGTCAAGTCGGCCGGCTGCAAGGACCACGCCGCCGAGGTCGCCCCGCACCAGGGCAACCTCGTCCCCGGGCAGAAGCCGGCGCTGGGCGACGGCGAGGCCTTCATCTTCCACTACGCCGACGTGCCCATGTTCCGCGAGTGGAACGCCAAGGTCGGTCCGACTGAGGCGGCCGCCGCAGCCCGCCGCGGGTCGGCGTCGACGTCGCTGACGGATTCCGCCCGCGCGCAGTTCTTCACCGACAGCGTCCGCCCGGCGATCGCCGCCCCTCCGGCGACGTTGACCTCCGTCGCGTACTCCGGCATGGTCACCGAGATGAACAGCATCTTCCAGCCCGGCGTGCGCCCCTCCCTCTGTTAGATCTTGGGGATTTATCCTTGGACCTCGGCCTGACCCCGCAACCCGGCAGCTCGGCTACACTGTGTCCAAGCTCGCGTCGACCCTTCCCATGTTGTGCGTCTCCCATCCCAGACCGCGACCGCCGCTATCGCTCGGAGAGCTGAAGGCGCCCCGCCCCGCAGCTACGACGACGTCTCTGGGACCAAGTACTCGGAGATCTCCCTCGCCGTTAAGGCCGACGAGGCCGCCGTCAAGGGTCCGCCCCGCCCGCCCGGACGACCCCTCGGGCTCCCCGCCATCGGACGCGCTCTAACTTTTCATTTGGTGCAGGCAAGCTGCAGTCGAAGAAGGAGGTCCTCTCGTTCCACGTCGACCTGCCCGGCCTCCCGTGCTCCGTCCTCACCGCCAGCGGCTTCAAGGACATCAAAGCCAGCCTCGCCGCGTGCGCCCGGCATTTCTGCGCGCGCGCTTCCTCGTTCGTTTAAATTGATCTCCCGCGCTCGCAGCAAGCTCCTTCTGAACCCGAGCCGCCTCCTCGTGTCCAACGTGCGCTGCGGCCTCCAGGAGCGCATGCGGCGCACGCTCTTCCAGACCTCGCGTGTCGCCCGCCGCGGCCTCCTCGCCTCGGCCGTCGTCACCGACGGCACCTGGACCGTCCTCACCGCCCACGTCCTCCCCCCGCTCCGTGCGCCCGCCAGGCCCACTCTAGATCTTCACTGCCGTCGTCGTGCTGATCATGGGCCCCTCGGCAGGCTTCGACGACAAGCTGACGCTGGACGTGATGAGCAAGCGCCTGAACGACACCATGAACCACCTCACGATGACCGTTGTCGGCTACGGCAACGTCGTCCTCCGCCGCGTGGACGGCTCCGACCAGTACCCCGCCGACGCGAGCGGCAAGGACTACGGCACCGTCGCCGCGCCGTCGCGCTTCGCCCTCGACGCCGCTGCCGACCTCAAGAGCTACCTCTCCACCGTCTCCGCCGCCGCCGGCCCGCACCCCGCCGCCCTCGACCACACCAAGGTCCGAACCGGCCCCCGCGCCCTCTGTTTGAATTCTGCAGTCGTTAATCCGGTCTCGCCACAGATCGCGAAGCTCGTTGCCGCCGGCAAGCCGCACTTCCGCGACGTCCGCTTCGCCCCCCACTACTGCATTGACGGCGCGCGGCCGCCCGTGTTCAATTTACTCACGTTTCCCCTATGCTGAAGCGGCGGCGCAGGCCGGCACGTGCGCGGCTCGGTGCACACGCCCGGAGGCGACATCTCCGAGTTCCTGCTCGCCCTCTCCTCGTTCCAGCGGACGGTTCTCAACAACGCCGCCATCTCCGACGAGCAGGTCTACCAGATCATGACCGCCTGGATCGACGCCTTCGCCATCCCCAACGAGGTGACCCGCCCCGCCCGATCTCATCTCTGCAGAGAGCCCACGCGGAACGGAACTGATTCGCGCTCTGCAGCGGCCGTTCTACATGCACACGGACGAGCACTCGGAGGAGTACCTGCACAAGAAGCTCGGGCGGGACCTCTCGTTTGACATCTCCATGCCCCCGGCCAACGAGGCGGAGGAGAAGCTGCTGCTCGAGGCCGTCATCGACCCCGAGACCCACGGCTGCGGCCACCTCAAGGTCCGCTCCAATATTAAATTTATCTTACGTCCTCGAGCTAATTTAATTTATGCTCGCTTTTGTTCGCAGCTCACGCTCAAGAACCCCGACATCTACGGCACCTCGGCGGACCTCACGAAGAGCGTGATCAAGGCCTACTACCGCGCCCTGTGGCGCGACCGCGCCGCCGTCCCCGGCGGCCTCGGCGCCGTCGACCGCCAGGTCCTCCCCGGCGACCACGCCGAGGGGTGAGCGCCCTCGCCTGCGTTTTGGATCCGCACACCGACGCGTCCGCTGATCACGAGCGTGTCGCAATCGCGCAGCTCGGTGCTCGTCGTGTCGCAGACGAAGGACATGGGCGACTCGGTCGTCACCTTCGCGCCCAACGTGCCGTCCATCGGCCAGGTCTTCCTCTTCCACGCCGACGCCCTCGACTTCATCCGCCAGTCCTTCGTCCGCTTCTTCTGCGACCACAAGACCAAGCTCGGCGCCGGCGCGACCGCCGAGTGCCACTCGTCCAAGATCCGCGCCGACATGAAGAAGATCTTCGACGGCGGCCTGGCGCACACGGCCGGCCGCCTCGCGGCGAACCGCGCGATGGACTCGCTGGCGATCACGGCGCCGGCGGTGGGCGGCATGGCCGGCTACAAGACGGTCTCGCTCGACCTGCCCGACGACAAGAGCCTCGTGGCCAAGCCCGAGAACGAGAAGAAGTGCGGCGCGACGGACGTGACCGCGAGCGTCGTCGCCGCCTCGAAGGAGGACGACCCCGCGAAGCTCTGGCGCATCCTCACCGTCGACCACGTCAAGCCCCACATCGGCCAGCCGGCCATCGTCGACGTCGCCCGCCACACCTGGTCCTGCATCGGTGCGGATTATTCATTTTGAATTCGAATTTGTCGACTTGCGGTCGTGATCGCTGATCATGAGTTTCACTGCACAGACGGCCGCTCGAGCAAGGCGATCCTGGGCACGCCCGGCGGCACCATCTCCGAGTTCCTGCTTGGCGTCGGCTCCTTCATCAAGAAGGGGGTCCGTGCAGCCGCGCGCGAGCCCGAGCTCGAGCCGATCCACCCGATCTGACCCGCCGCGCGCGCGCAGCTCACCATCCCCAACGAGGACACGATGCAGGCGCTCGTCGACCTGTACACCTCGTACTACACCATCCCCTGGACGCGCCAGTTCTACATGCACACCGACCACCACTCGGTCGAGGCGATCGCGGCCGCCCTCGGCGTCACCTACGCCGACGTCAAGCCGTACAGCCCGCCGGGCAAGCTCCGCCCCGCCGTCCTCACCTACTCGGCGACTCCCAAGTACATGGGCTGCGGCCACGTCAAGATGACCATCCAGAACCCCGGCGTGTACGGCATCCCCGCGGAGGTGACGACCTGGGCCGTCCGCTCCTTCCACCGCGCCCTCTGGGCCGACCAGCAGCGCGGCGCCGGCCGCTTCGTTCTCGAGGTCCGACCCTCTGAAGCGGGGAATCCCATACTCTATGTTGTGTTCTGACATGATTTCGTCAGGTTCTGGACGGTGACCACCACGAGGGCGCCGTCATCCTCGTCAAGCCCGCGGGCTGCGCCGGCAAGACCGCCGAGGTCGCCCCGCACGTCGGCGAGCTCACGCCCGGCAAGAACGTGTCCAACGGCAACACCGAGGCCTTCGTCTTCCACGCCGCCGACGTCCCGACGCTGCGCAAGCAGAACGCCGAGTTCTTCGTCTCGACGCTGCGCCCGGCGCTCAAGAGCGTCCCCGCCGCGATCGCCAGCGCCACCGTCGAGGACATCGTCGCCAACATCACTGACATCTTCGCCCCCGGCGTGCGCCCGCTTCCATCCCGCCCGGTGTTCTTTTATCCGTGCGCGTGTGCTCACTTCGCGCGATCGACCAGTTCGGCTTCACCGCTGGCGCCCTCGCCGGCAAGCTCCCCCTGTAGTGCGTTGCTTCCGCCTCCCGCCCAACGCGCGCGGCTCGGGTCGCGATCCGTGCCTGAGGCGCGCTCGCAGCCAGGGGGCGGTCACCTCGGGCGACGAGGCCGTGTTCAAGGCCATCCTGCAAGACCAGGTCGCCCTCGGCAGTGCGCCCCGCGAACCTGTCGCGCCACGTCGCCACCGAATTCGAACGGCCCGACCTGACTGCGCATGCGATGGCAGGCCTCGCGCCGACCGTGGCGAGCGCCGTCGTCAAGTTCGTCCTGTCGGTCAACGTCGACTGCAAGACCGTCACCGCCGCGACCATCGACGACATTAAGACCAAGCTCATCAAGTGCGCGGCTCGCGGCGCTGCGATCGGCCCTCGCCGCGGCCGCGCTCACGCGCCCGGCCGCAGCGTCATCGCCTACCGCGCGGCGCTCGTCAAGTTCAGCGGCGTCAAGTGCCCCGACGACGCCGTCCGCCGCCGGTGCGCCCGCGCGCCGCCCCCCGTCGCAGCACCGCCGCCCGACGCCCCGGCTCCTCTGCAGGCTCCTGCAGGCGCCGTCCTCGTCCATCACCGTCAACCTCCTCCCCGGCGACCGTGCGCCCCGCTCCCTCCGTCCCGCCCCCTCCCCTCGCCTTTTCTCACGTCGCGCGCGCGGATCCGCAGAGCAAGGCGACAAGCCCCTCAACGAGGTCGTCAACACGCTGAAGAGCCAGCAGGGCAACAACAACTTCCTCCCCGGCTACACGAGCGTCCTCACCTTCCCGGCGACCGCCACGCCCGTGGCGCCCACGACCCCGACCGCGCCGACCACCACCACCACGACCACCGACGGCGCCAGCTCGAACCAGGTGAAGAGCACCAGCACCAGAACCAAACAGACCGCCCCCCTCTCTCTCTCTCGAGTTCTGACGCCCCCTCGCCCTCGCCCTCGCCCCCGCAGCTGGTGATCATCCTCCCCGTGGTCGTCTCGATCGCCGCCTTCGTCGTCATCGCCGTCATCGTCTGGTACATCGTCGCCATGAAGAAGGCCAACCGGTGCCACCGTCCCCTCCCCCTCTCCAGAGACGATCTACAAGAAAGCTGTGCTGACCTGAGCTATGCAGGCGGAGCACGGTGCCGAAGGACGCGTACGCGCCGAGCGGCAACCCGAAGGACGCAGTCATCCCCATCGGGGACCCGGCCGCCATCCGGGGCTCGGCGCCCTCCGCCAAGGAGTCGACCGCCGTCTTCGACGTCGCCATCGGGCCCGAGGCGCAGGCCGTCGCCAAGGACGACGGCTGGCGCGTCAACATCTTCTAAGCCCCCGCATCGACGTCGATCGCGGGGCCCGGCCCGGCGCGACCGGGCCGGGACCCCGAATATAAAGCGGGCGCGCCGGCGCGGCGCCATTCCCGCCGCCCGCTGCAGCTTCTTTCGTTTCTTCGTATCCCTCCAATCAGCTTACGTACTGCGTCATTTTTAATTATTGCAGCGTACGTAGCTATAGATTCCGAGTTCATTGAAGATTGCTGGCCCCAGCAACCTGCCAGCTCCGTTCCGGAATCCTGTAGCTGCATCGCAACTTTTTCCCTCATATTAGTCACACTTTTGCTTTAGTTATGCAAACCATACGACGTAGCACGACATAGCCGTAGCACGACAGTCCTAGCGACAGTGTAGGTTCGATCCAGTGGATGCCTGCCCCGCGGCCCCCGCAACGGGTCGGCATTCTTTCTTGCATTCGCATGGCGATCCCTTCTTTGGAATAATTGCACCTGGTGATCATGAACCCTTCTTGATCCTTTAATTCCACAGCTCCGTCTGCAGCTGCAGTGCAACTGTAGCTGGTAGGCGAGCTCGTGAGGCCCCATGCGACGGGAGCCTTCAATTTGTGTGTGTGTCACACTGTAATACAATGATCATCGATATCGACGTACTCGTTCATCGAAGTTTTCCAAAATTATTTAAAGGAGCTCTCGGAGCCGGCGCGGGGCGTGAGCTTAATTAGAGCTCTCGCAGCTGGCGGCGGGCTAGCGCTGAAGGTTTCAAAATTGGGCTGTGGTCCGACGGTCCGACGGTCATGGGGAGACACCAATTCATGCAACATTGAGGTGCACGTGGAGGCTCAGGGCCCATCGATGTCGCTCGTGCCATGATGGCCGCAAGCTCGAGACCACGAGACCATCATGCACTGCGACATCTGATTAATTATAAAATATAATATTGTGGCCATGGCATCGGATGTACGCCCTCAGAGAGCCTCGCGATCGATCTTTAATTTATAGAATTAATTATATAATGGCCTAGGAATCGACATCGTTCATTGGGTCATGATCAGATGGGCGCGGGCGGGCTCGCGCTGGGCGGGGCCCGCGAGGCGATCTCGTCCGCCCGCTGCAGCTGCTCGCAGCGGGCGAGGGCGGCGCGGAGGCGGCGGAGGCGGGGGTGGTCGGGGGGGGAAGGCGAGGGGCAAGCGGGCGGCGGCGCGGAGGGCGAGGGCGAAGGCGCGGGCGGTGGGGCGCCAGAGACCCAGCCCGGCCGCGCCTGCAGCTCCGCCACGGCGCTCGGGCTGAGACTGTGCAGGTCGCGCACATATTAATTTAAACATGTACACGCGCATCTAGATCTGTTGATCATGAATGTACTTCCACACATTTGTTCAATCAAACGGCGTCGCAGACTACTGCGTCTTGCAGCCCGACGCGTGTTCTGCCGGCTGCTCGTGGGGCCCGCCCGGCCTCTGCCGCGTCGGGTTCGGCGAGCGGGCGGGGGCGAGTGCCGGGCGGGCGGGCCGGGGGCGCGCACGTTGCCGCGCGCCTCGTCGCGCTCGCGGCGCAGCCGGTCCGCGTCCTGGGCGGCCTTGTTGCGCTCGGCGCGCAGCCTGGCGGCCTCGGCCTCCGCCGCGGCGAGCTTGGCGGCGAGCTCGTCGCGCTCGGCCTCGACGCGCCTGACGCTCTGCTGGAGCTCCCTCGCCGCCCCGTCCGCGTACACCTGCACGGACTGCGCGCGACGCTCCGAGGATCGAGCTCGGGACACGCGGGGCAGGGGCGGCGGCTCCAGCGGAGCCTATAATTAGCACGGACGCACCGCGTCGGCCTGGTAGAAGATCTCGGGGGGTACGTTCCACTGCTGGCACTTCCGCTGGACGGCGGCCTTGATGAACTGGCAGAGGCGCTCCATCGTCCCGTTGCTCAGCTGCGCCCCGGCCCGCGCCCGAGCTCATGATCAGGGCTCCCAGCGTCGTGCGGAGAAGGATTTGGACGGAGGCGGCGGGCCTCGTGGTCCCACTTGACGCCGTTGTAGTCGAAGAGGCCGCGCATGTCCTCGGGGTACTCGTTCCGCCCGTACTCGTCCGGCATCCTGAAGTCCTTCAGCACGGGGATGATCGGCTGCGCGTGCCGGCGGCCCATCACGGGGGCTGATTATGATCACGAGGAGAGAGCAGAGGCGGGCCGGGGGCCGGGCGCGCCGTATCGTTCTGGAGGGCGAAGACAATCTCCTTGCGGACCCAGTCGTTGTCCCGCATGTTGGGGTCCTTGCAGCGGTCCAGCGTTGTCGTCGTGATCACCCGGCTCGGGTTCTGACCGACCGGGCGCTCAGAAGGCGAGCGCGGCGTAGGGAGGGGGGCCGGGCCGATCGAGGCCGCGCACGGCGGGGTCGCGGATCTCGGACTGCGTGAGGATGAGGAGGACGCAGCACGAGGCGGCGAGCTCCTGCGCGCGCGCATGTGAGCGCGACGCCGACGCCGACGCCGACGCACGCGGCCGGCCTCGCGACCGTCGGACGGGGCGCGAGGCGCGTGCACGTGCGCGCCTTCTTCAGGTCGTCGCCGAAGTGGCCGGCCGCGAGCTGCTTCACGTCCAGGAAAACCGAGTAGCTGAGGGGCGCACGCGTCGGCGCGCGCGGCCAACATGATGGGAGCGGCAGCTGCGGCACTGTGGCATATACATGCGCACCAGCGGCGGCGGAGCTCGCGGTAGATGAGATGCGCGAGGTCGTCCCCTCCGTTCCGGCGGTACGAGATGAAGACGTGCTGTCCGCGCCTGATGCGAACGGTCTGATGGTCAGCCGAAGTTGACGCAGCTGCATGCGCAGCGATCCGCGTTTGACACTTACCCGCCCGTCATCTGCTCAAACGCACGCCGGGCCATCTGCAGGTTTCCTCCACGCCGCTTACGTTCGAAGCGTACTGCTCATCGGCCACTTGGTACGTCCTTCGATCGGCATGCTCGCCCGGACCGCGGCTGACGCCGGTGCTCTGGCCATAAACGCCGCCGGGGTTGGAAGCGTATTGTCGCTGAGGTACCGGCGCTGAGCATCGATCGTTGCGACGCATTTGTAACTGCCGTCACACTTCAGCTGGCTTCGCTGCCATCATCAGTGCCATGGGCCCCGGGGGTACCGTGACACGACTTTGAAAAAAACCGGCACAGTGCGTGGCCATGGCGGCGCCGAGAATTCGAACGTGCAAAAATTATTAGCGACACGTACACGCCAGCCAGCGGCGGCCGCCGTGCTCGAGCTCTAGGCGCCGGTGCTGCCGCTACCGCTGGGCCTCCTCCGGATGCGGCCGCCCGGCGCCTTAAGCTTCCCCCCCGCCGCCTCCGCCTCCGCCGCCTCCGGATCCGCCGCCGGCGGCGCGGCGGCCGCCTGGAGCTCGGCGCGCCAGGCGGCCTCGTCGAGCTCCCCGCGGGCGAGCGCCGCCGCGAACTCGCGGAGGCGGGCCGGGGGCAGGCCGGCCTTGGCCGCGAACGCCGCGTCCGCCTGGGGCAGCAGCGAGCCGAGCGGGCGCCCCGCCAGCCGCGGGTGCAGCCGGGCCAGCTCCAGACGCGGCCGCACCTGCGCCGCCGCTCGCCGGCCGCGGCACGGGCGGCGAGGGGCGCCGCACGGGTCCGAACCCGCGTCTCGAGGGAGCGATGGAGCACGGACGGGAAGCCCTCGATGGCGTCGATGCCGTACCCCCGCGAGGCGAGGTATTCGACCTGAAGGGCGGGTCAAGGGCGACAGGCCGAGAGGGGGGGGGGGGGGGGGGGGGGGGGGCGCGCCTTGGGCCGCAGGTTCGAATCCAGGGCAAGCGAGACCGCGGTGGGGCAGCCGGCGAGGATTCTGGCTACCCCCCTGTCGTCCGCCCCCCGCTCCTTCAGGAACTCGACCAGCGGCTCGACCTGCGCGTTGGGGGTACCGCGTTCGGACCGGGCCGGGGGAGGGGTGGGGGCGGGCCCGGGTGGGGGGTACGTATACGTGCCTTGCCCTCCATGCTGGCGTACAGGATCCCTGCGGCGAGACGCCCCGGCGCCTGAGCATTACAAGTCTTCCCGAGGCGGGGCCTGGGCGGGGCCGGGGGCGGGGGCCTGCGGACCGGGCTTGGCGCGGATCATACGGGCGACGTCCTTCCGCTCGATCCCCAGCGACTCGAGGAACTTGGGGGGAAAAGGGTGGGGTGGGGGTGGGGGTGGGGGGGGGGGGGGGGGGGGGGGATGGGGGATGGGGTGGGTGCGAGTCGGGTTGGCGGGGCGGGGCTGGGGAAGGGGAGGGAGGGCGGCGGGGGGACGGACGCGGATGCGGGGGAGCCAGGACTCCTCCAGGGAGAGGTGCAGGACCGTCGGCGCCGCCCGCAGCACGCTCGCCACCCCGCGCGCGTCCAGGCCCAGGTTCTGGGCGCGATCAGGGGCGCGGCGGTACAGGGTACGATCGAGGGGGGGGTACAAGCGCGCACGCGGAGGAGTTCGATCTTGAAGGCGACGGAGGTCTCGAGGGCCATGTCAAGGATCGAGGGCGCCCGCGTCAGCATCTGCGGGCCCCCCCGGAGGGGGTACGCTCGGCTTCTCGGGGGGTACAGCGCGGGGCGGGCGGCGGGGAGAGGCGGGGTGGGGGGATACCTTTGTGATGTCGGCGCGGGACATGCCGAGGCCGGCGGCGCCCTCCTCCCCGAAAAGGCCCTCGCCGAAGCCGCCCAGCCCCAGGCCCTCCTCCTCCCCCTCCTCCTCCTCTTCCTCGTACCCCGGCCTGTCTTCGTCGTCCCCGTCCTCGTACCCGTCCCCGGCGTCGCCGCCCGGGGCGAGGGGGCCGGGCCCCTCCGCCGCGTGCGCCTCGGGCACGCCGGCGGCGCCCTCGCCCTCGTCATGCCCGGGGCCGTGCCCGAAGTACGCGTACACCGCCCGCACCTGGAGAAGAGGAAGCTCGTCAAGAAGGGGAGGGAGGGAGGGAAGAGGAGGGGGGAGGCGAGGGGGCGCGCGGGCCTTGTCGGCGGGGACGGTGAGGAGGCCCGGGGAGCGGGCCATGGCGGCGGCGAGCTGGGGCGGGGAGAAGCCGCGCGCCCGGAAGAAGCGCATCCGCTCCTCTATGAACTCCGGCGAGAGGTTGTACATCGCTGCGCGGCCGGCCCGAGTCAGAGTCGGAGTTAAAGGTGCCGCGCAGGGTCAGCGAGAGTGCGAGGGGACGCGGCGCACCTGGATAGTGCCGCAGGACCGAGGCGAGGGCCTTGTCCGTGTACCCGATCCCGCGGAGCTTCTCGACGGTGGCCTGGGGAGGGGTACGGGGCGTCAGGGAGGTCCCGCGGGGAAGTAGGAGGGGAACCGGCGCGCCAGGAGGCCGTCGCGGGAGCGCATGAGGATGCGGGGGTACACCTTCAGCGCGACCCGCACGTCCTCCCTACAGAGCCTAGGCCTCAGCCTGGAATTGAGAGGGGCGGGGCGGGGCGGTCGCCTGCGGGCGGCGAGGGCGCGGAAGACCTCGACCTTGGCGAGGAGGTTCTCCCGCCGCAGGCCCACCGCCCGCGTCGTCATCAGCACCTGCCGCCGCCCGGCGCGCGAGGACGTCAGAGCGGGGGGGGGGGGGGGGGGGGGCGGGGGTACGGGGCGGGCGGGCCTTGACGGGGTCGGCGCCCCAGTCGCGGAGGAGGGCGACGTTGGGGCGGAGGGTCCCCTCGAGGTCCAGCGTCAGCACCGCCGGGAAGAGCGCGCACATCCGCCGGAAGTTCCGCCCCAGCACCCCTGCACCGCGGGTGGGGTTGGCGAAGGGGAGCCCGGGGGGCCCCCCGCCCCGGGCGGGCGTGGGGGCACCCAGGGAGTGGAAGTACTGGATTTTCTCCCGCAGGGGCTCGATCCCGACGCTCAGGATGTGCGGGCACTGCGCGAGGACCTTCGGCAGGTCCTGCGGGGTGCGCGGTCGGCTCCTTGCGGGGCGGGAGGTGGGCGGGGCGGAGGAGCGGGGGCAGGGGGGGCGGGCCTGCGGGGGCAGGCCGCCGGCGGTCAGCTCTGCGGCGGCGCGGTCGACGTGCTCCGCGGTCAGCCGGCCCCACGTCCGCCGCGCCCGCTTCACCTTCGCCGCCTGCCGCCCCCGCGTCGGCCCGGGCGGGGCGGGGCGGGGCGGGGCGGGGCGGGGCGGCGCCGGCGGGCCTGGTCCGGGGAGAAGCCCAGCGTGTCCATCAGGTACGAGGAGAGCGCCGCGTCGTCGTCGCCCCGCGGCTCCGCCCGCGGCGCCCCGCCCCGCGGCTGCAGCTTCGGCGCCTTCGGCAGGCTCCCCGGCGCCCTCCGCGGCACAAACCTGCCGCCCGCGCGCTCGGCCGCCGCGGCGAGCGGGCGGGGAGGGGGGAGAGCGTACTGGCTCCCCCTGCCGTACGCGGCGGAAACGTGCCAGTGCAGCGAGGGCGGCGGCCGCGGCGGCGGGTTCGACGCGGCGGTTGAGCGCGGTAGGATCACACGGCGGCGCGCCAGACCGCTCCAAGAGAACTCCACCCGGTCCAGCTGCTTCCGCTGCTCCTGATCAGAGGGCCGCCCGGCCGCGAGTCGCGGTGCCGCGGCGCTCGGGGCGCGGGGGGACATCTTCGGCCAGCACGTCGCCAGCATAAACGCACTGGTCGGCATGGCTGGAGCAGGCGCCGACCAGAGTTACCCGCGAGCTAGGGGGTACAGTCTCACCAGTCCCATCGAAGACGAAAGTGCAAGTTCGCGAAGCCGCGGGCTTCTGCCGTCTCGCGGCTTTACGCTCATCCGTGATGAGCAGCACGAGGACTTCCGGTGCGTTGAACGGCCCACGCGCGACGGCTCCGTCGTCGCGCATTCCGTCCTAGGCGCCGCTCGCTGGAAGCGGCGACGCGATTGTTAGGCTATAGTCTTTCCGAATCATCGCATCTCTCTCATGGTCGCCCGCCCTTTCTCAGGGGACCGCTCGACTGGCGAACAGAGGTGGACTCCGTTGTCAGAAGTCCCGTGTAAGTTTCACGCCAAAGGCTATTGCGCGAATGGTGAGTTTCTCTGCGCTTCACGTCCTCGCCCCCGCCTGTCTCGTACGTGACGCGACCGCCCATCGCCACAGGCAAGGACTGCAAGTTCAGCCATGCGAAGGGCTCGAGCTCGACCCGCGCCCAGCAGCCGCCTCGGGAGCAGCCGCAGCAGCGCCCGACGTCCGCTGGGCAGATGGAGCGCCTCGCGGATGGCCGCTACGTGGTCAAGCCCGTTGTTGCCGTGAAGCGGCCCGTCCGTGTGATCCGCGGCGTCGTCCAGCCAGCGGATGGCTTCGTTCAAGGCACGCAGGATCAGAAGCCGCCGCTCTCGTCGGCCTCCAGCTCCGTCGCCCCGACCTCCTCTTCCGCCTCCGCCGACTCCTCTCCCACATCGTCAGCGGTCCCAGTTCCTGCTTCTTCCCTTCCATCTGCGGCGGGCACCAAGGTTCATTCCTCATGGAATGGCGCCAAGACGGACGGAGCCGGGCTGCCGGGCTCCTTTTCCCTCACCCACAAGACGCCGCCGACGTCAAGCCCAGATTTCCCGGCGCTTGGCGCGGCTCCGCCACGCGCAGATGCGTCGAAGCCAGCAACCGTCCGCTCATGGGCCGCCGCCGCGAGCGCCGGCATCCCGAAGCCTGTGGCGCCGCCGCCCGCTCAGCCGCAGCAGCACGCACAGCCGCAGCAGCAGCACCATGTGGAGCATCACCATGCGCAGCAGCAGCAGCAACGATCGAAACAGCAGCAGGAACATGATCGCGAGATGCGCAGCCCGAAGCAGACGACGCGCGCAGCGCCCGCCGCGCCGCCGGCTGTGAGCCTTCCCGCTAACGGCCACACCGCCGCGGGCGGCAAGCCGCCACCGCACCCCGCAGCGCCGACGGCCAACGGCCCCGCGGCGTCGGCGGACCTCCGGCCGCGCCCGTCGCCGCCGACGGCGGCGGCGGTGGCGGCAGCGGTGGCGGCCTCTGCGAAGAAGCCGGCGCAGGCGGCGGCGCGCGGCTCGCCGGCGTCATCGGGCGAGCCGGAGGCAGCAGCAGCAGCGGCGGCCCCGGCGGCGGCGAACGCCGTGTCGACGGCCGCGACGACGCCCGTCGTGACGGCGCCCTCGTCGCCGGTCATCTCCCCGCGGGGCGCCCCGCTCCTGCCGGCCCCCGAGCTTGCCGCCCCCGAGCGCAGCGAGGCGGCGCAGCCCTCCCCTGCCCCCTGGTCCCACCACGGGCCCGCCCCGCCCTTCGCCCTGCCCCCGCCGCACCCGTACCCGGGCGCCGGCGAACACGTCGATCCCAGCGCCGTGCCCCACGCCTACATCCTGTACCCCGCGGCGCCGCCCCCGTGGCCGCTCGTGCCGCCGCCGCCGCCCCCGGGCAGCCCCGGCTCAGGACCGGCCTCCGCCTCGGGCCAGGGGACCCACGGTGGCCCCGGGCCCTACGCCCTGTCCATGGCCCCTCTGCTCTTCGCCCCGGACCCCTCCTACTTCGCCCCCGGCCCGGGCCCCTCGCCCCAGTACGCCCTCCACCCGCCCGCCCTCCTCCCCTTCCCCCACCCGCACCCGCACGCGCATCCGCACGCGCACGCGCACGCGCCGCCGCCGCCGCCGCCGCCGCCGGCGTCGGACGAGTCGCCCGCCGGCCCCGGCGGCGAGGCGGGCGGCCCCGGCTCGCCCAGCAGGCGCACTCCGCCGACGGCCCCGCCCCGCCCGCCCCGGCCCCCACTCCAACCACGCCCCGCCCCGCTCTACTACCCCTACTTCGCCGGCGGCTACATCCCCTACCCCCCTCCGTACGCGCCGTACGGCGCGGCCTACGGCGCGTACGCGCCGGGGGCCTTCCCGTACCCCCCGCCGGGACACCACGGGAGGGCGGGCCGCACGGCGACGGCGGCCACGTGCACCCGCCGGGGACGGTCGAGGCTCAGCTGCCGCTGCCGGCCCCGTCCACGCCGGCCGCGCCCCTCCCGCCCCCGCCGCCCCCGCCGGCCGAGGCCCCGGCGCCGGTCGCCCAGCCCGAGCCGCGGCACCCGCCGCCGCCCCCGCCGCAGCCGCTCGGCTCGCCGCCCCAGATCGACGACCCGGCGATCATCGCCTCGCAGCTGGGGTACCCGCCGCCCTCGCCCTCGCCCGTCGGGGGCGCGGCGGCGAACCTCCCCTCGCACCTCCTCGACAGGCGCGTCCCCGCGCCGCGCCGCGCGGGCGGCCCCGCGCCTGACGCGGCGCGCGCGCAGCGACGAGGACGAGCAGCAACGGCAGCGCCGCGAGAGCGCCGAGTCGGCCGCCGCCGCGGCGGGGGCGCCCCGCAGCAGCCCGGCCGCGTCGAGCCGCTGGTGCGCCCCGCCGCCGGCCGCCGCCGCCGCGCCGCCGCTGGTGCGCTGACACGGTGCCAGGTGCTCTCTGCGCAGGAGCAGGAGGAGGCGGACGCCGCCTTCGTCCAGTTCCTCCGGGAGACGCAGGCCGACGAGGCGCGCAAGGCCGGCCGCGGCTACGGTGGGCCCCGCTCCGGCGGCCCCGGCGGCCCCCGCCGCGGCCCCGGCCCCGCGCCCGGCTCCGGCCCCGGACAGAGCCCCCGCCAGTCGGGCGCCCCGGCGCCCCCGCGGGGCCGGCGGGGCGGCCCGGGGGCCCTCCCGCTGGCCACCCCCTACGGCCCAGGCCCCGCCGACGCCGGCCAGTACGGGTACGGCCCCGAGGAGGTGTACGGCCCCCCTCAGGTCCGCTCCCCCTCCCGTACCCCTTTCTCCCAGCCCCGACCTGCGCCGCAGGGGTACGACGGGTACGACAACGGGTTCTACTTCTACGGGGCCCCGGGCACTTTCGAGGGGCCCGAGGACGGCTCCTTCCCCGTGCGCCCCGCGTACGCGTACCCCTCCCGCGCACGTGCCCCTGATTTCCCCCTTCGCTAGGACTACTACTACGAGCAGGGCGTACCCCGGCCCATGGACGAGCCCTACGTTCAGGTGAGCCGCCTCGTCCATCCCCGCTCCCCCCCCCCCCTCCCCCTTTCCAGCCTTGCCGCGGGCCGCCTGAGCGCTGCCGGCGCAGTACTACGGGTTGACGTACCGTGACGTGGCGGCCCCGGAGGACCCGGCGGGGTACACCGGCCCCGTTATGGCGCACGCCATCCCGCACAACCCCGCCCCCGAGCGCCAGGCGAGGAGCCCCGCCCGCCCGCCCTTCCCCGCCGCGCGCCGATGCGCCGCGCAGAAGCTCTCGTCGCTCTGCCGCTACCACCTCGAGTCGGACACCGGCTGCCGCTTCGGGCAGGGCTGCCGGTCCGCCCCCTCGCCCCCGCCCCGCCCTCCGCCTGCGCCCCGCCCGACCCCCGCCGGCAGGTTCGTGCACGGGAAGGCGTGCCCCGTGTGTCGCCGCAACTGCCTCTGGCCCGACGACCGCCCGGAGAACGAGGCCCACGTCGAGCAGTGCCGCGCCCGCAGGGCCGCCGCCGACGCCGCCGCCGCCGCCGACGCCGCCGCCGCCGCCGAGGCCGGCGCGCCCGGCGCCGCGCCGGGCAAGACGGCGGGGCCGAACGCCGGGGTGCGGGGCCCCGGCGGGGAGCTCGAGTGCGGCATCTGCTACGAGCGCGTCCGCGGCCGCTTTGGCCTCCTCAGTGCGCGCCTCGCCGCCCCCGCCCCCGCGGCCCCCTCGCCGCCCCCTCACCTTCCTCCCTCGCTGCTCCAGACAACTGCGACCACGTCTTCTGCCTCGGTGCGCCCTGCTCCAGACGCGCGCACGCGCGCCCAGCCGCCGCTGACGAGGGGCGGGCGCCGGGCGGCCGGCAGACTGCATCCGGTCGTGGCGTGGGACAGACGGGCAGGCGCGCTCGGCGGTGAAGGCGTGCCCCCTCTGCCGCGCCGAGTCCCACTTCGTCGTCCCTGCTGGTGCCCCCGCCCCGCCCGCCCCGCCGCTCCCGCGCGGGCCCGGCCGACCGACCGGCCCGCCTCGCCCCAGACAATTTCCTGTCGGAGGGCCCCGAGAAGACGGCGATCGTGGACGCGTACAAGCAGAACATGGGGAGGATCCACTGTAAGGTCCGCGCGACGCCGGGCGCGGTGGCCGGTGCCGTGCCCCCCGCGACGCCGCGCCGCCCTGTGCGCAGTACTTCAACTACGGGCGGGGGACGTGCCCCTTCGGCTCGTCGTGCTTCTACGCGCACCTGAACCCCGACGGGACCCCCGCCGCCCCCGCCGTCAGTCCCCGTACCCCCCGCACGGTCGCGTAGCCCCTGACGCCTCCGCTTCCGCGACAGGAGCTGCGCCTTTGCCAGAACTCGGAGGGCGCGGTGGGCGTCGTGCGCCCAGTCAAGCTCTCAGATTTCCTGTGAGGAGTGGCCCCGCCGCTGTGCCGCCCGCGCCCGCCACTCCCCGAGCCCTCGCCGGGCCCCCGTTGGGCCCCGCCGGCCTTCGTTTTACCCGCACAAGCTCCGGTTTTCGCCGTTTCGTTAGCCATAGGCTTTTTGTAGGCGCCCGTACTCTATGACTCAAGTTTAGCCTCTAGGCCCAGCGAGACAGGCCGCCTCCCTCTTTCCCGTAATGTGTTCGACCGCTCTGCGTTTCCGCACCGCAGGCGAGGGGCCCGCAGTCAATGTTCTCGACGACCTTAGCCCGAAATTTTTCGTTTCCACTGCGTTTGCGGCCCGGCTGCGGCCCGCGGCCGGACCCTTCGCAGTGTCCCCTCCGCGCTACTGCGCAAAGTTCTCCAGCGCTAGGCCGCCTGTGGCAGGCACCTGCACCCCCTCAGCTTTCCTTCGGGCCGCAGCGTTGAAGGCTTCAACTTGGCGCAGTGCCCCGTGAATGCGTAATATACGTGTCTGCTTGCGATCACTGAGTCACGCCGTCATTTTGTGCATGATCACGAGCCGCGTCGAGCCGCATTTTCACTGCACTGTCGATGTCGGAGCCTGCCGCCGCCGGTTCCGGAGTGATCGCGGACGCGCGCGGAGTCGCCGTGGACCCGCCAGCCTGTGCCAGGTACCAGTACCCCCATGCACTTTGTCCCGGATCAACTCCCGGGAGTCCCAATCCCGGTACGTACTCCCGGCCCCGGCGGCCGGCGGCCGGCGGCGGGGCCGCCGCGCCGCGCACGTATACGAGTCCACTTATATAATTAGACTCTACTGTCACTCTAGTCACTCTACTACCGGACCAGCCTGGCAGTACTACCGTAAAACACTTAAGTAATGCGGGCACTTAAGTAATGCGGTCCCGAAATAATGCGTTTTCCGCTGACAAAACGCATTAATTTGGGGGCGCATTAATATCGAAGCGCTAAGCCGCCGCTAAGAGAACTGCGGCATGTACCCCCCTAACGCTGCCAGAAGGCTTCAAAACGCATTAATTCGGGGGCGCATAATTAACCGTACTGGGGGTCCGGGTCCAAAAACGCATTACTTACCGGCGCATTACTTAAGTGTTTTACGGTAAGTAGTACCGACTGTACTACCGATTCTACCGACTGTACCGGCCCGGGTAGCCTACCAGGTACCGTGTAACAGGAAAATTCTGGACGCTGAAAATTAGTGGAGCCGGAAATTAGTGGACTGAAATCTGAACTCAGTCCACTAATTTCCGGCTCCTCTAATTCCCTGATGAGAAGCGGCCTCATAGTATACCCCGGCCGCTTGGCCTATTATATAATTAGTAGCCTATTACCCCAGCTGCAGTATAATATTTTCCGAGGCCGATGGAACGCAGTAATTTGCGGTAATATTTAGAACGCAGTAATATGCGGCGCAGTAAATAAGTGTTACACGGCCGCGGTATATATCGATCTCACTGGCTCAGAGTCTGCTGATGTGCATTGTGCATGCCACTATCGCGATGCATACTAGTATGCATGCCGCGGGCCGCGGCGCGCTGACGTCGACTAGTACTGCATGCGCGTGCGACGAGAGCGTCCGACGGTCGACGTCGGAGACTCTGCGAGCATGTATATGGCATGGCCATATGCCATGATGCTGCGATGATATGCATGGCCTGGTGATGGCCATGGCGCCGGCCAGCCTGGTCCGGCGGCTGGGCAGCGCCAGCGCCGGGCGCCCGGGCCTGATCGATATCGTCGATCGCGATCGGACGGAAGTTTAAGCTTGGCCGGCGTTCTCGATAATTATATAATCTAGCGCATTTATAGCGAGGAAGCAGATAGCGATCATGATCAAGGAAGCGGTGCAGTAGCACTGCGGCACGCTGGCGCCGCGATCGGCAAATTAAATCAAGACTCAAGAGTACGTGTACGAAAACTTGAAACGATATGGATATCGATGAGCATTCAAATGATTTGCTGAAATCAGCCTGCGGTCCTGCACTTTATAATTACTGCAGCTGGCGACGATTCTGGCGAGGTCACCGTTGATCATGACCCGTGTTTACGGTCAACGCACGACCTTCATCGACGCCGCGCATGCCCCGTACTCGTGCGTCCCGATTGCGGATCCACAACGATAACCGCTCGCGCTTTCGAGACGGCCGCGGAGATCATGCGATATGCATGCGCAGGTCGCAATTTGCAATTGTGCAAGTCACTGAGTGAGCCGTGCATGTCGATCCCGCGGATGCGAATTCACGCGAGCCTCGCGATCCGACGGCGATGATCATGATCGAGTTAACTACGGTACGGCCTCATGATCACGCTCGTTCCCGAGCTCTTTCACGCGAATGTGTATCGCGATCGCGCCCTAAATTATATATGCATTGCGATACATGCATATGCACATTAATTGCCCGCATGCGCAGCCTGCGGGCTGGCCATGTGCATGGGGTGTTCGTGGCAGCGCGGGCGCAGCTGCGGGCGCCCGCAAACCTTAGGTCCTCGCGATCGCTGGCCGCGGATCAACCGTTGAACTAGAGGCCATCCGCCCACGTGCACGCGACCGTGCCGGGGCTCGTCCTGGATCCCCCTGCAGCTGGCAGCCCCGGAACGTTCACGCCAACTCTGGCCCGGATGCGATCGTGGGGGATTACCGTTGCGGCCGGCCCCGGCGGGTCGTCGGGCGTGCTGGTCTTCGATTTGCAATTGCAAGCGGGCCCCTCAAGCCCGACGTCGACCTCGACCGGCGGGGGCGAAGCCGCTCTGCCCGTCAGGCCCGAGTGCGCGTACGCGCTGCGCGTGCCAGCTGCGGAGGAGGCCGGGCAGCTGCAGGCGCGTGTCGAGTCGCCGGCTTCGGGCGCCCCCATCGGCCCCGAGCTCGAGGCGCAGACGCCAGCCGCCCGGCGGCCCCGCGTGGCGCTCCTGGAGCTCGGCCTCTGGAGGGCGGGCGGCGCTGGCGGCGGCGCCTTCGAGGGCGTCGACGTGGAGACCCTCGGGGTCTCGATGGGCCTCGCCGCCGCCAACGCGCCCCGGGTCCGAGCCACTCTCGAAGTCTCTTTCAAACTAACTAGCTATATATATAATTGAATACGAATACATATGACTTTTAAAAAAAAATTTGCGCGTTTGCGTTTTTTGCGCTGACACTTTTCGCGGGCGACGCAGACGGAGCCGAGCGCCGCGATGCGTATCAACATCGACAAATACGGCCGCGCCGTCGAGACTTTCAAGTGCTCGCGCTGCCCGGCCGGGCTGCGCTGCCGCCTGCAGCTGCCCTCGCGATCGCGATTGCCGCCCCACACGCAAACGCGCAGGTTTTCGCTGCTCCCGTCGACGTCACGGCCGTGGCGGGATCCGAGCCGCGACCTCGCGCTTCGAGGCCGATGGGTGCGTGATATCGATGCTAATCTTCAGCTGGGCGCCCGCGAGCGCCACTGACCTCCTCACCGGGCGGCAGGCGGACAGCGGCGAGCCGCTGCCGGGGCCGCCGGTGCTGCGGCTGAGCCTGGAGCTCGAGGCGCCGGGGGCGGGGCCGGGGGCGGGGGCGGGATCGGGCAAGCGCGCCCCGTCGGCCCGCGAGCTTCGTGACGGGGCCTTCGAGCACGCGCGCCCTCTGTTTCTGTCCTTGCAATTGATCATGAGCTTCTCGTTGACCGCGGCCTCGATCGGGGCCCCGCAGGTCGCCAAAGTCGTCCGGAGCATGCCGGCGCCGCCGGCCGCGGCGCTGCCGCCTTTGCCTTCGAATTCGCGGCCGCAGAGCGGGGCCGGCGCCAGCCCGTTCGAGACGGAGGGGATCGTGGCGGCCGCCATCGCGGCCTCGGGCCTGGCGGTGGAACCGGTGTTCGGGGGCGGGGGTCGGGGCGGGGCCGAGGCGCCCGCCCCAGCCGCCGCTCAGGCGGCTCTCGAGGATGCCTTGGCCGGCCTGCGCATCGCCCAGGAGGCCTCCGGGGGATCCCCCTCCCCCGCGCCCTCCGCCGCCGGAGCTTCCCCGCCCGGTACCGGTGCGAGGCCGGCGCCGCGCACCTTGCAATTGGGGGTACCCTGGGCCTCACTGCCCCGCGCGCACGCAGCTGACGCGTACGGACGGCCGCGGAGTGCGCAGAGGGGCCGGCCGCGGGGATGCTTTTAAACTGACGGCGACACCGCTCGGCGCAGCGCTGGCGTACGCGGTCGTCGACCAGCGGGACGCCATCATGGCCCTCGTGGAGCGCACCGCGGCCGCCCTCGAGGCCCGCCCGCTCCCCGACGGCAGCCCGCAGCCGGCCCTCGCCGCCCTCGCCGCCCTCGCCGCCGTCCTCCGCGCCCTGCGGCAGCCGGCGGGGGTGGAGGCCTCGCCGCAGCCCCTCGCAGGGCCCCTCTTCGCGATCGACGTGCTCGACGAGCCGCCGATCCACATGCGCCCGGACGCCCTGCCGCCGTGGGCGGAGCCCCCGCCGGGGGCCGCCGACTGCGATCGCGAGGCGCCGGCGTTCCTGCGGGCGGTCGAGGGGTGCCTGGAGGCGGCGCGGGCGGCGCCGGGCCCCGCGCAGCGCGCCGCGGCGGCCCTGGAGGCGGCGGGGCGGCTCGCCTCGGACGCCCTCCTGCTCTCGCCCTGGGTCCGCTCCTTCGAGGGGCGCCTCGCCCTCCGCCGCGCCCTCGTCGTCATCCGCGAGGCCTCCGGCACCTTTGCCCAGGCGCGCCGCGGCCCCGGCCATTGCCCGCCGCCGCCCTCCGAGTTGGAGACCTCATGATCTGAGGGGGGCGCAGGTGCGGCGGGTGGCGGAGCACCTGCGGGCGGCAGCCCTCCGCCGCCTCCGCGACCTGTGCGCCCGCAGCCCCGCCCCCGGCCCGTACCCCGGCCCCCCGCATGCGCATCCCGCCCACGCGCACGTGCACCGCACGCAGGCCCGACTCCGACGACGCGATCCGCGGCGCGCTGGACGCCGTTGAGGCGCTGCGGTGCCCCCTCCGTGTCTTCCCCCCTCCTGCGCCGACGCCCCTCACGATGCCCCTGCGCATGCGCCGGCCGCGGCCTACGTACACGGATATCAGGCCGAATATGTAAGCCCTATCTCACACTCCGATCCCGAATATCGCTTTCGTCTTCTTTCTTCTTTCTTTTTCTCTCTTTCTTCTCTACTGTTCGGTTTCGCTTTGGCTTCGATTCATTCCCTGGAGCTGCCGCCTGTCTGACCGCCGCGGCCCGCGCCGCCCGCCCCCGCCCAGGTACCACGCGGCGCCGGACCTGCACGTGATCACGCTGGGGGCGGCGCTCGACGTGGTCCGCCCGCGCTGGCCGCGGCGCGGGAGCTGGCGGAGCGGGGGCGGGCGCCGGGGGCCGGCGACGGGCCCCGGGGGACGCTCCTCTGGGCGGAGGCCCTCGTCGCCCTCGGCGGGCAGCTCGTCATGGTGCGAGACTGCGGCCCCGCGCGCTCGCCCGGCGGGCTTTGTCGGCCCTCTGAGCTCCCCCGGCCCCCTGCCCGGCTCTCTTCCCCGGGGGCGGCGTGCAGGACGGGGTGATGGAGGAGGGGATCGGGCACCTCTTCGAGGCGTGGGCGCTGCTGCTGCGGGCCGGCCCCGCCGGCTGGAGCTGCCCCTCCCGCCTCGAGGCCCGCCTTATCCTCTACCTCGCCGAGGCCCACGGCGCGCCCCGCCCCCGCTTACGTATATATTCGTATAGCTCACCCCGCGCCCTCCCTCCTCCCCCTTGTGCCTTATCTTCCCACTCAAACCTTCCCACGTGCACGACCAGGGTACACCCCGACGGCCTACCGCCTCGCGGAGCGGCTGTACTGGTTCCAGGAGGGGGTACAGAGCCTCCACTTCGAGGCCCGCGCCTGCGCCTCCCTCGGTACCCCTCCCCGGCACCCTCGCCCCTGCGGCCCGGCCCCCTCTCCCCCGGGGCGCTGACTGCTCGGAGCGCTCCTGGCGGTGGGGGCGGGCCGCTGGGTCGAGGGCCAGCGCTTCATCGCCCGCATGCTCGAGATCCACCGCGCCCTCTCCCCCGCCGAGCGGCGCGCCCCCGTCCCCTCTCGGGCGCCGCTGCAGGCCGCGGGGTGACGGCGGGGGCGGGGGCGGGGGCAGGGAGCGGGAGGCGATGGGGTACAGGGCGGCGGGCCTGGGGGCGGTGCTGGCGCTGCGGGCGGGGGACTTCCGGGCCCTCTACGAGCACGCGCGCACCTGCTACATCCTCGCCCTCGCCCACTCCGACCCCGCCCAGTGCGCCCGCGCTTCGAATTCTGCTGCGGCTTCTCTGCGGTCGACGCGGGCCGCGCCGGGGCCACGGCAGCCCGGCGCTGGACACGAGCGTGGGGACGCTCCGCACGGCCCAGGCCACGGGCGCCCCGCTGCAGGTGCACCTCGAGCTGTACAAGTTCTTCCTGTGCGCGCCCCGCGCCCCTCCCTCCCGGGTCACCGGGTCCGGGTGCCCGCCGCGGCGTGCTCTGGCGCCCGCTGAACTCGAGCTGCGATCCCGCCCGGCGCGCAGGTTCGTATCGGCAGTGTGCGACCCGTACAGTCTCAGCCCGGGCACAATGTACTGTCTCTGCGCCGTGGCGGAGCTGCAGGCGCGGCTCGGCCTCTGGCGCCCCGCCGCCCGCGCCTTCTCCCTCGCCCTCCGCGCCGCCGCCCGCTTCCCCCTCGCCTTCCCCCCAGACCACCCCCGCCTGCGCCGACTCCGCGCCGCCCTTGCCCGCTGCGAGCAGCTGCAGCGGGCGGACGAGATCGCCTCGCGGGCCCCCCCGCCCAGTGCGGGCCCGCCCGCGCCCATCTGATCTACGTCGACGTCCATCGCCAGCCTCCATCGGCCCCGATCGATCCAGCTCGATATCCGATCGAAATTCAATCTGACAATCCGGATCCGATCTATCTTTTCCCTTATTTTAACTTGTATATTATTATAATGAATAGTTGGCTTTCTAGAGACGGTGGTGGGACCCCGCCCTAGCTATATAGGCCTGTCTATGTGTTGCCTGCAGCTGATTGTGTACTCGAACCTGAAGGTGGACTACCGTTATATTAAAAATTACAGTATGGACATATGCATGGAGCTTTATATACATACTGCGCATGCCGCCTGCTCGTTTGCCCCAAGGCCGACATGTATGTTTGTAGTAGTGCTTTGATATTGAGTAGGAAAATATTGTACATGTATACGTAAACATTGTACTTTTGATATTGAGTATACGTAGGAAAACGTTGTATACGTATCGCGTATTGCCTGATCATGTCTGGTGCAGTTTGTTTTTTATGATCTTGCAATTGGTGCAAATACGATCGCCTTGTGATCATGAATTGCGAATGATAATCAATGGATGCGAGCAAACAGTCCGGCAGCTGCAGTCCGGCGTGATGCATCAGACGCCGTGACGGTCGCCAATTCATGATTCCCCCTGATTTTCCGGTGCGGCCGCATTTCCGAAGCTTTAAGTTCCCGGAGTCCTTCCGAAGTCGGCCTTGGGGAAAGGAGAGGCCCTTAGGTCTGTGCATATCCTGTCTGTAAATTCAAAATGCGATTCAGGTGAAATTTTTTGGACCTAGGTACCCATTTTCGACCCTACACGATGGCCGGGCTACTTTTCAAATGTGACCTCTAACAAGCACTAACAGGACGTACGAACGCATTATTTGTAGTATGTTCGCGTTTAGCTCGATTGCCATTGGCACAAAAAGTCAATTCACCTATATTAAGCGTGAATGTTATTGGTTCCAGCTTGCTTCCCCTTCGCCGATGGAAATTGCAAAATTAAAGCCTCTAGATCTGTACGGTAGAGACTGTACCCGGCTGGGAGGCTGGAACCACTTGGCGCTTCGCAGGCGGAATCGCCGCGCGTACGTCGCTTCGCAATCGATCGCGATCAACGATCGAGCGCTAGCGCTTTAGCTAGCGCTAGCAGCGCCCGGCGGCCGGCGCCGACGTCGCGATCGATATCGACGCCGGCGCCGGCCGCGCCAGGCGTTGCTATACGAAGAAGCCTAGCTATCGGCGTACGCGTATACGTATCTGCAAGCTAAGAGCTACTATAGCTAGTACTAGCTACAGGCGGCGTACTATGGTAGTCCTCTCAACAGTAACCGCGCGCGGTAACGCCGCGGTTGCGGGCCCCGGCCCCGTTTCAAAACAAAGAGCGGCCACCCTCACGCCTTGAAAGTTGAAACCCCGGCCCAAGCCTTGAAGACCCAAGTTAAGGCCACTCCTGTTCCGCACTGAATCCGCAGGGACTCGTGACTCGCTTGCTGGAATTCACTTAATTGATCAATTTCGAATTCTGGATCCGGATTCCGGATCCACGTCCTGCAGCTGCAGCTGGGATCCGGATCATCGGTGATCATGATGCATGACATGATGAATTGACAATTTGACATCGGATCATCGGATAACGCTCCGACCGTTCTGGCCGCGGTTACTAAGTGGCTAGTAGTAGCCTAGTACTAGACTACTACTAGTAGAGTACCCAGTAACTAGAATAGTACTGTAGGAGCCCCTCGGAGGCGGAAATTAAAATTGCCGAGTACGCTAGTAGCCTAGTAGTCGGTCTGATAAATAGTACTACCTGGTACGGGACAAGTCATGATCACGACTCACGAGACTCACGACTCACGAGTCACGAGCCTCGGAGTCACGCGATCCTCGGAGACTCACGACCGGACTTGCTTCAACTTCCTTCAAGAGTCGCTTGCCGACTTTCGAGCTGCCGTTTGCAAGTCGGTTCGAGAGCTGCATTTATCATACTCCTAAAAAAACATGATTGCCAAATCATGCTGAACGGAAAATGATACATTAATAATGAACTTCAGGAAATGATTGCCGCGATCTTAGTGGGACGCAGAACGTACAATTTAATAGGTCCGGTGCTAGCTATATAGGCTACTTAGAACACCAAAAAAATAGAACACATAAACACGGCGCCCGCTTAATTGCCGCGGTCCCAATTTGGACTCCCAAATAGTAATTACCGCGCCGAAGTCTTGCATTGACGCGGTAATTTGGTACCGCGCCGTAACCGCGCTGTTACCACGGTAATTCTCTCCTGCGAAGTTGCTCTAAATAGTACCCCCCAAAAGTACCGCCCCATACAAGCCTCAAACTTTAATAACGCGGTAATATGATTAATGCACTAATCAACGGTGTACAATGTACATAAACAGTCTGAGGCTATCTCCGATACTACTAGGCTAGTACTGGAGTCCGAGAATTGGACTCCTATTACTAGTAGAGCCTTCTCATCGCTCCGGCGATCGCTAGGCCCTGGTACCGAGTACTCCGGGGCGATCGCCAGCGCGAACCGTCGGACGACGGACGCGGCGCCGGCGATCGCTTGAAAAAGGCCCCGGCCAGATCCGAGCCCACGGCCGGCGGGCATAGTGAACATAGTGCCAAAATTTCGCTCCGAAAACACGCTTTTTAGAAGGATCGGAAGAAAGCGCGCCCAGGCAGGTCCGAGGGGCGGTTCCGGGACGTACCTACTGACTCAGAGCTGCTTGCGCTGGGCCCGCCGGGCGACGCCATGGTTGAGAGATCGAATCCCTGCGCGCCGCCTTACAGCGGCCGAGGAAGGGGCGACGGCTGCAGAATTCGATGATGTGAACCTCGGACAAGCGAAAGCGTGTAGCTAGCGCGCCGCCGGCGCCGCGGGTGAGCCGATGAAGCGAGCGATGTGTACTCCTCGCGTGCGCGGGCGCGGCGAAGTCGCCTGCGGGCGGGCGTGGCGCCGCGGGGCTGAGCACGGCGCGCGCGCTGCGAAGCGCTATGCGCGAGCTTTGCGCGAGCTTTGCGTCGACGTCGCGCGCCTCACTTTCGAAGGTCGGGGTACCCCCCGACTCATTCCCCCTAAACTTGGGGCTCGGTGGCTTAAAAGCGAAGGCTCTGGGGTACATCGACGAAATTTGACTTGCTCCACAAAATTGCAAGGCGCTCAAGAACTCTACGCTCACTGGAAGTTCAACTGCGGCCCTACAAACTGCTTGCACCGCTCCACTAGCTCATCTAGTCTACCTGGGTCAGCAAACCGATCCTCCTCGGCCACTAGCGGCTTGCGGAACCATTCTTTCGCAACCGCAACAAATGGTGCGCAGTCCATTGGGCTGCGCTGGTGGTGCCCGGCGCATACCACCCGACCCCATCGAGGCGAGAAAAGAATCTCGAGCACGCGGTCAGCTCGGCATCTTGCCTTGAAGATGGAGCCAGCGGTCGTGTGGAAGGTCATATCATGCACAGGCTCCGAGAGCTGAAGGAGGGCCTGCACTAATGCAGCGGCGTGACTCTTGATGGTGACTCTGCTCGTGATATATATGAGCTCGAGGCAATCAGCAAGAGTGGTTACTGATATCCATGGACAGAAAAAAGGAAACCACAAGTAGAAAAAGGAAGAGGCGCACGGCCAGTGGTCCCACTCGAGATTGGTGAAGCCCCGGAGGATAACCATTGTTGCCTCCGGTGTTGTTCCCGGTACATCAAGCCGGTGCACTTGACTGGAGACGCTGCAGCGCGCGGCACCTTGCGTGGCCGTGCACTCCAGTGCACCGTCGTTTGGCGGTAGGCGAGCCAGCTTCTCGACGTACGCACGTGCTGCGGGGCTCGCTGCCCTCGCGTCCCGTATCGCGGTTGCGACCACGGCGATGCTCCCCCGTACCGATCTGGAGCCTCCTTCCTCCCGTGACATTGCAGGGAACCAGTGCAGTTTCGCCTTCAGGGTATTGCTCAGCGCGTTGAAGTATCGGTTCTCGGTGTTCGCCACGCTGCGACGCGCCCAAGTCAGAGCACGTTCAGCGGGAGAAGGGAAATAAGAAGGAAAAGAAACAAAGGAAAAGAAAGAAAAGAGAAGGGGGGTACGCGGACCGTCTGTACAAGCAGGACAGGATGGGTGTCGGAATAGGCCGCTCAGGTGTGCCTAGCCATAGAGGCTTGTTTCGCCTCGTGTATGGCGGAGGCACATACGCCTCAACATCGATGTCCGGCTGAGTTTCTCGTGAGCTTGAGCATTTGCGATAACCGTTGCTCGTACCTGTTGGACTTTCCGTGTAGTTCTCCTGTATGCCGTCGCGCCGAGTTCGTCCACCTCGGGGTACTCCTCTCCAGAGTCGTTGCCCCCATTCAGCATCCGGTGTGTTAGAACATCTGACTTGGAGCCCATCTGTTCCAGCACTGCAGCCACTTGCTTCAGAGCCTGAAAGCTGTTCTCCGCTGCGCGACCTGTACCGTATTTCTCCTGCACCGGAATTAGAGTTCAGTAACCCCTTCTGTGGCGTCGTCTTCGTACCCTCGCACGCACCGCCAGCTCTGGCTTCATGCGCAGCCGGGTGAAGAGCTCGTTCGCCGGCGCTTCGTGGTGGAGAACGGCAGGGTTTCCCATTGCCTCGTGGCACGCCTGTGGAGAACGGCAGGGTACGCGCATCAGCTCCACGTGTCGGGGGGGGGGGTACGCGTAGCGAAGGGGGAGGGGGGGTTGGAGGGGGGGGGGTAGTCGAACCTCCATTGGACTTGGCGCCTGTTCGGGAGCCGGGCCTGGGTCTTGACCTGCTTGCCGCGCGGCCTCCCACGCTGCTCGCGCCCGCCTTGCGTTGCCGTGCTCCTCGTCGTCTGGTTGGCAATTGTCGCCCACCGCCGAAAACGCGATTTGCGGACAAGGTCTGAGAAGATAATGCCGACTGATATGCTGCTTGCCGGCCCTGCAAGAAGGCGAAGAAGCTCCTTGCCGCTCTTCCGAACAGCCTGCAGGACCTGCACATCGCTTGCAATCTTGCCGCCACGACCGACATCCTGTTGCCTCCGTACGCGTTGCACTTCCGAAGAAGCTTCTTCACCTCCGGGTACGACACGAGATCGTCCTGCGCCTTGCGCTTCCGCCCTTTCCCACGTGGCAACTCTTCCACCAACGCGGCCTCTGCAGCTGCTGCTGCAAGCTCCACACATGCATGAAGCCTGCGTCGCCATTGGTAAGAAAAAAAACTTTACCCCCCTCCGCCCCCCCCCCCCCCCGGATGCATACCACAGCTGGAGTGATTCGCCTTCCGTGTCTGCTGCTGTGCTGCGTGCACTGATTGAGCGAGACTGCGGAACTGGCCCTTCATTTCTTCCTTCGTGCCAAGGTACATTGCTTGCTGGCTGAGCCCGAGAGTCGCTTGCATACGCAGAAGGTTGATTTCAGACTGTCCGTTTGTGACCTAATATAAAATTAAGAACATGTTACGAAAAGACAGAGCATGAAAGCATCGTGCACCTCCATGAAAGCATTTGCAAGACCTTGTGCCCGTGCAGGCTCACGGTCAACTCAGCGTCTCCTGGCCGCAGGGCCAGAAGCTGTGTGAGCACAGCAGCAGCTGAGCGGATCTCGCATCATCAGGGGCTGCATCACATTTCGGTTTTCAAAATAGAATGCAGTGATTTGAAGGGACGTACTGTAGAAATCGAGTGATGAATTGCTCGATCGCCCGTAGAAGAACACCTCTATCCAGAGCGATAGGAACATCTTCGATTCAACAGCGTATGATCGTTTGTCATCGCTAGTACTTGTGTCATCCTTGCCCTCCTGAAAGTCCAGAGACAAGATGACCTGACCGGGCAGCAAGTAAGCAGAAGAAGCACGAGGCAAGCTGGCATGGACACGTGCCAGATCTATCTCTCGCAGTCGTCTCTCACGGATGTAGATCTTGTTGGTATAGAAGCTCGTCACCCGGGCCTTTAGCCAGTCGTAGTGCCTGGCTCGAAGGTCCGTATCCACTGCAAACTCACCGTGCGCCCCTGGCACGCCAAGGCCCAGAAATGCACACTGTGCCTGCAGTGAGTGCCGTGCTTCAACTGGCCAAGAAAGATAGATGCTTACGTCCATATCAATGAGCTCATCGAGTTGAGAAGAGCTTGAGGTATCTTCCTTGTCGCCAGCAGCTATATCAGCATCTGGATGAGGGTCGGGACCGGTGCGCTGAAGGCTTGGCGATTCGAGTGCGACCTAAATGCAGTATCTCATGGCGAATCTCAAGCTAAAGAAGATCGAGGACGCACAGTGCTCATGAAGTGCTTCAGAGCATGGAGATCCTCCAGTGTCCGTGTCCGGTTCTTTGCTGGTTCACCTCGAAACTGCAACCGACAAGCGTTCGCCTGAGCTTGCCGAGCCGCTTCTGTCACCTGGAGAAGTTGGTCTTAGATTCCATTCGATCAATTCTTTGAGCTGCAGAGCACCTCATCAAGCCAATCAACACAACTCTGAAATTTGGGGCCTCGAAACGCTCACTTTGTGCCCACAAACAGGTTGCGCAGTGCACGCAAGCATCTGGCAGGGGGCAGGTCGACGATGATGTCCTCCACATAATGCACTTGGGGGTCCAGATCTGCAAACATGATAAGACAAAGAGGCGGCGTGCAGATTTCACAGAGAAACGCACAGATCTCGAAGGGTGCATGTGCTTGTCGCCTTCTGCAGCGCCACCAGCGTCGCCGCCCGCTGCGCCGTCCAGGGCGCCACCCGCCGCGCCGCCTCCCGTGCCGCCTCCCGCGCCGCCTCCCGCGCCGCCTCCCGCGCCGCGCACCGGGCCGGGGGAGGGGGAGGGACAGGGCCGGGGGGGGGCGGGCCCGGGGGAGGGGCGGGGCCGGGGGAGGGACGGGCCCGGGGGAGGGGCGGGGCCGGGGGGAGGGGGGGGGCGGGGGGAGGGGCGGGCCGGGGGAGGGGCGGGCCCGGGGGGAGGGGCGGGCCGGGGGGAGGGGCGGGGCCGGGGGAGGGGGGGGGGCGGGGGAGGGGCGGGCCCGGGGGAGGGGCGGGCCCGGGGGGAGGGGCGGGCCCGGGGGAGGGGCGGGGCCGGGGGGAGGGACGGGCCCGGGGGGAGGGGCGGGCCCGGGGGGAGGGACGGGCCCGGGGGGAGGGGCGGGGCCGGGGGGAGGGGCGGGGCCCGGGGAGGGGGAGGGGCGGGACAAGCTCAAGGCCGGAGCCGCCCCCGAGGCCGCCCACGAGGCCACCACCCGCCGCGCGGCCCGCCAGAAGGGGGTTGGGAGATGAGCTGGAGGTCCACTCCATCTCTTCCTCCCAAAGAGTGTGCTCCTGGGGTCGACATGCTGCGCAGTCGGGCATAAGACACCGAAAAGCAGCGATCGCTTGGCCAATGAGAAGGCGGTGGACGTCAAGCCCGCGGCGACCGTTAGAACTGAGAACCCAGAAGCGATCGCCGGCCCAGCAGCTCTTTGTTAGAGGTCGGACTCGCTGGGTATGGCGCCGAACACAAAGCGATCGCCGAGCAATGAGAAGGCTCTATGCGCGGGGCAGATCTAGCGATCCAATTGAATAGAGAATCTCTATGCGAGCAAGCTCGCAGCGCTACGGGAGGCGGGCACGCACTGCAGGCGTTGGCGTTGGCTGGTGCGACGAACTTGAAGCAGCTCCTGCGCAAGCGATCGCCGGTCAGAGAGCCTTCTCATCGCTCCGGCGATCGCTAGGCCCTGGTACCGAGTACTCCGGGGCGATCGCCAGCGCGAACCGTCGGACGACGGACGCGGCGCCGGCGATCGCTTGAAAAAGGCCCCGGCCAGATCCGAGCCCACGGCCGGCGGGCATAGTGAACATAGTGCCAAAATTTCGCTCCGAAAACACGCTTTTTAGAAGGATCGGAAGAAAGCGCGCCCAGGCAGGTCCGAGGGGCGGTTCCGGGACGTACCTACTGACTCAGAGCTGCTTGCGCTGGGCCCGCCGGGCGACGCCATGGTTGAGAGATCGAATCCCTGCGCGCCGCCTTACAGCGGCCGAGGAAGGGGCGACGGCTGCAGAATTCGATGATGTGAACCTCGGACAAGCGAAAGCGTGTAGCTAGCGCGCCGCCGGCGCCGCGGGTGAGCCGATGAAGCGAGCGATGTGTACTCCTCGCGTGCGCGGGCGCGGCGAAGTCGCCTGCGGGGCGGGCGTGGCGCCGCGGGGCTGAGCACGGCGCGCGCGCTGCGAAGCGCTATGCGCGAGCTTTGCGCGAGCTTTGCGTCGACGCCGCGCGCCTCACTTTCGAAGGTCGGGGTACCCCCCCGACTCATTCCCCCCTAAACTTGGGGGCTCGGTGGCTTAAAAGCGAAGGCTCTGGGGTACATCGACGAAATTTGACTTGCTCCACAAAATTGCAAGGCGCTCAAGAACTCTACGCTCACTGGAAGTTCAACTGCGGCCCTACAAACTGCTTGCACCGCTCCACTAGCTCATCTAGTCTACCTGGGTCAGCAAACCGATCCTCCTCGGCCACTAGCGGCTTGCGGAACCATTCTTTCGCAACCGCAACAAATGGTGCGCAGTCCATTGGGCTGCGCTGGTGGTGCCCGGCGCATACCACCCGACCCCATCGAGGCGAGAAAAGAATCTCGAGCACGCGGTCAGCTCGGCATCTTGCTTGAAGATGGAGCCAGCGGTCGTGTGGAAAGGTCATATCATGCACAGGCTCCGAGAGCTGAAGGAGGGCCTGCACTAATGCAGCGGCGTGACTCTTGATGGTGACTCTGCTCGTGATATATATGAGCTCGAGGCAATCAGCAAGAGTGGTTACTGATATCCATGGACAGAAAAAAGGAACCACAAGTAGAAAAAGGAAGAGGCGCACGGCCAGTGGTCCCACTCGAGATTGGTGAAGCCCCGGAGGATAACCATGTTGCCTCCGGTGTTGTTCCCGGTACATCAAGCCGGTGCACTTGACTGGAGACGCTGCAGCGCGCGGCACCTTGCGTGGCCGTGCACTCCAGTGCACCGTCGTTTGGCGGTAAGGCGAGCCAGCTTCTCGACGTACGCACGTGCTGCGGGGCTCGCTGCCCTCGCGTCCCGTATCGCGGTTGCGACCACGGCGATGCTCCCCGTACGATCTGGAGCCTCCTTCCTCCGTGACAATTGCAGGGAACCAGTGCAGTTTCGCCTTCAGGGTATTGCTCAGCGCGTTGAAGTATCGGTTCTCGGTGTTCGCCACGCTTGCGACGCGCCCAAGTCAGAGCACGTTCAGCGGGAGAAGGGAAATAAGAAGGAAAAGAAACAAGGAAAAGAAAGAAAAGAGAAGGGGGGTACGCGACCGTCTGTACAAGCAGGACAGGATGGGTTGTCGAATAGGCGCTCAGGTGTGCCTAGCCATAGAGGCTTGTTTCGCCTCGTGTATGGCGGAGGCACATACGCCTCAACATCGATGTCCACATCGACCAATTGTCCCGCGCCGTTTGGCTGAGTTTCTCGTGAGCTTGAGCATTTGCGATAACCGTTGCTCGTACCTGTTGGACTTTCCGTGTAGTTCTCCTGTATGCCGTCGCGCCGAGTTCGTCCACCTCGGGGTACTCCTCTCCAGAGTCGTTGCCCCCATTCAGCATCCGGTGTGTTAGAACATCTGACTTGGAGCCCATCTGTTCCAGCACTGCAGCCACTTGCTTCAGAGCCTGAAGCTGTTCTCCGGCTGCGCGACCTGTAACCGTATTTCTCCTGCACCGGAATTAGAGTTTCAGTAACCCCTTCTGTGGCGTCGTCTTCGTACCCTCGCACGCACCGCCAGCTCTGGCTTCATGCGCAGCCGGGTGAAGAGCCTCGTTCGCCGGCGCTTCGTGGTGGAGAACGGCAGGGTTTCCCATTGCCTCGTGGCACGCCTGTGGAGAACGGCAGGGTACGCGCATCAGCTCCACGTGTCGGGGGGGGGGGGTACGCGTAGCGAAGGGGGAGGGGGGTTGGAGGGGGGGGTAGTCGAACCTCCATTGGACTTGGCGCCTGTTCGGGAGCCGGGCCTGGGTCTTGACCTGCTTGCGCGCGGCTCCACGCTGCTCGCGCCGCCTTGCGTTGCCGTGTCCTCGTCGTCGAATGCCTTGGCTAGATCTACAAGGCCTTTGAATATGAGCTGGTTGGCAATTGTCGCCCACGCCGAAAACGCGATTTGCGGACAAGGTCTGAGAAGATAATGCCGACTGATATGCTGCTTGCCGGCCCTGCAAGAAGGCGAAGAAGCTCCTTGCCGCTCTTCCGAACAACCTGCAGGACCTGCACATCGCTTGCAATCTTGCCGCCACGACCGACATCCCTGTTGCCTCCGTACGCGTTGCACTTCGAAGAAGCTTCTTCACCTCCGGGTACGACACGAGATCGTCCTGCGCCTTGCGCTTCCGCCCTTTCCACGTGGCAACTCTTCCACCAACGCGGCCTCTGCAGCTGCTGCTGCAAGCTCCACACATGCATGAAGCCTGCGTCGCCATTGGTAAGAAAAAAACTTTACCCCCCTCCGCCCCCCCCCCCCCCCCCCGGATGCATACCACAGCTGGAGTGATTCGCCTTCCCGTGTCTGCTGCTGTGCTGCGTGCACTGATTGAGCGAGACTGCGGAACTGGCCCTTCATTTCTTCCTTCGTGCCAAGGTACATTGCTTGCTGGCTGAGCCCGAGAGTCGCTTGCATACGCAGAAGGTTGATTTCAGACTGTCCGTTTGTGACCTAATATAAAATTAAGAACATGTTACGAAAGACAGAGCATGAAAGCATCGTGCACCTCCATGAAAGCATTTGCAAGACCTTGTGCCCGTGCAGGCTCACGGTCCAACTCAGCGTCTCCTGGCCGCAGGGCCAGAAGCTGTGTGAGCACAGCAGCAGCTGAGCGGATCTCGCCATCATCAGGGGCTGCATCACATTTCGGTTTTCAAAATAGAATGCAGTGATTTGAAGGGGACGTACTGTAGAAATCGAGTGATGAATTGCTCGATCGCCCGTAGAAGAACACCTCTATCCAGAGCGATAGGAACATCTTCGATTCAACAGCGTATGATCGTTTGTCATCGCTAGTACTTGTGTCATCCTTGCCCTCCTGAAAGTCCAGAGACAAGATGACCTGACGGGCAGCAAGTAAGCAGAAGAAGCACGAGGCAAGCTGGCATGGACACGTGCCAGATCTATCTCTCGCAGTCGTCTCTCACGGATGTAGATCTTGTTGGTATAGAAGCTCGTCACCGGGCCTTTAGCCAGTCGTAGTGCCTGGCTCGAAGGTCCGTATCCACTGCAAACTCACGTGCGCCCCTGGCACGCCAAGGCCAGAAATGCACACTGTGCCTGCAGTGAGTGCCGTGCTTCAACTGCCAAGAAAGATAGATGCTTACGTCCATATCAATGAGCTCATCGAGTTGAGAAGAGCTTGAGGTATCTTCCTTGTCGCCAGCAGCTATATCAGCATCTGGATGAGGGTCGGGACCGGTGCGCTGAAGGCTTGGCGATTCGAGTGCGACTAAATGCAGTATCTCATGGCGAATCTCAAGCTAAAGAAGATCGAGGACGCACAGTGCTCATGAAGTGCTTCAGAGCATGGAGATCCTCCAGTGTCCGTGTCCGGTTCTTTGCTGGTTCACCTCGAAACTGCAACCGACAAGCGTTCGCCTGAGCTTGCCGAGCCGCTTCTGTCACCTGGAGAAGTTGGTCTTAGATTCCATTCGATCAATTCTTTGAGCTGCAGAGCACCTCATCAAGCCAATCAACACAACTCTGAAATTTGGGGCCTCGAAACGCTCCTTTGTGCCCACAACAGGTTGCGCAGTGCACGCAAGCATCTGGCAGGGGGCAGGTCGACGATGATGTCCTCCACATAATGCACTTGGGGGTCCAGATCTGCAAACATGATAAGACAAAGAGGCGGCGTGCAGATTTCACAGAGAAAACGCACAGATCTCGAAGGGTGCATGTGCTTGTCGCCTTCTGCCAGCGCCACCAGCGTCGCCGCCCGCTGCGCCGTCCAGGGCGCCACCCGCCGCGCCGCCTCCCGTGCCGCCTCCCGCGCCGCCTCCCGCGCCGCTCCCGCGCCGCGCACCGGGCCGGGGAGGGGGAGGGACAGGGCCGGGGGGGGGCGGGCCCGGGGGGAGGGGCGGGCCGGGGGGAGGGACGGCCCGGGGGGAGGGGCGGGGCCGGGGGGAGGGGGGGGGGCGGGGGAGGGGCGGGCCCGGGGGGAGGGGCGGGCCGGGGGAGGGGCGGGCCGGGGAGGGCGGGGGGGGGGGCGGGCGGGAGGGGCGGGCCGGGGGGAGGGGCGGGCCCGGGGGAGGGCGGCCCGGGGGGGGGCGGGGCGGGGAGGGACGGGCCCGGGGGAGGGCGGGCCGGGGGGAGGGACGGGCCCGGGGGAGGGGCGGGGCCGGGGGGAGGGGCGGGCCCGGGGAGGGGGAGGGCGGGGACAGCTCAAGGCCGGAGCCGCCCCGAGGCCGCCCACGAGGCCACCACCCGCCGCGCGGCCCGCCAGAAGGGGGTTGGGAGATGAGCTGGAGGTCCACTCCATCTCTTCCTCCCCAAAGAGTGTGCTCCTGGGGTCGACATGCTGCGCAGTCGGGCATAAGACACCGAAAAGCAGCGATCGCTTGGCCAATGAGAAGGCGGTGGACGTCAAGCCCGCGGCGACCGTTAGAACTGAGAACCCAGAAGCGATCGCCGGCCCAGCAGCTCTTTGTTAGAGGTCGGACTCGCTGGGTATGGCGCCGAACACAAAGCGATCGCCGAGCAATGAGAAGGCTCTATGCGCGGGGCAGATCTAGCGATCCAATTGAATAGAGAATCTCTATGCGAGCAAGCTCGCAGCGCTACGGGAGGCGGGCACGCACTGCAGGCGTTGGCGTTGGCTGGTGCGACGAACTTGAAGCAGCTCCTGCGCAAGCGATCGCCGGTCAGAGAGCCTTCTCATCGCTCCGGCGATCGCTAGGCCCTGGTACCGAGTACTCCGGGGCGATCGCCAGCGCGAACCGTCGGACGACGGACGCGGCGCCGGCGATCGCTTGAAAAAGGCCCCGGCCAGATCCGAGCCCACGGCCGGCGGGCATAGTGAACATAGTGCCAAAATTTCGCTCCGAAAACACGCTTTTTAGAAGGATCGGAAGAAAGCGCGCCCAGGCAGGTCCGAGGGGCGGTTCCGGGACGTACCTACTGACTCAGAGCTGCTTGCGCTGGGCCCGCCGGGCGACGCCATGGTTGAGAGATCGAATCCCTGCGCGCCGCCTTACAGCGGCCGAGGAAGGGGCGACGGCTGCAGAATTCGATGATGTGAACCTCGGACAAGCGAAAGCGTGTAGCTAGCGCGCCGCCGGCGCCGCGGGTGAGCCGATGAAGCGAGCGATGTGTACTCCTCGCGTGCGCGGGCGCGGCGAAGTCGCCTGCGGGGCGGGCGTGGCGCCGCGGGGCTGAGCACGGCGCGCGCGCTGCGAAGCGCTATGCGCGAGCTTTGCGCGAGCTTTGCGTCGACGTCGCGCGCCTCACTTTCGAAGGTCGGGGTACCCCCCCGACTCATTCCCCCCTAAACTTGGGGGCTCGGTGGCTTAAAAGCGAAGGCTCTGGGGTACATCGACGAAATTTGACTTGCTCCACAAAATTGCAAGGCGCTCAAGAACTCTACGCTCACTGGAAGTTCAACTGCGGCCCTACAAACTGCTTGCACCGCTCCACTAGCTCATCTAGTCTACCTGGGTCAGCAAACCGATCCTCCTCGGCCACTAGCGGCTTGCGGAACCATTCTTTCGCAACCGCAACAAATGGTGCGCAGTCCATTGGGCTGCGCTGGTGGTGCCCGGCGCATACCACCCGACCCCATCGAGGCGAGAAAAGAATCTCGAGCACGCGGTCAGCTCGGCATCTTGCCTTGAAGATGGAGCCAGCGGTCGTGTGGAAGGTCATATCATGCACAGGCTCCGAGAGCTGAAGGAGGGCCTGCACTAATGCAGCGGCGTGACTCTTGATGGTGACTCTGCTCGTGATATATATGAGCTCGAGGCAATCAGCAAGAGTGGTTACTGATATCCATGGACAGAAAAAAGGAAACCACAAGTAGAAAAAGGAAGAGGCGCACGGCCAGTGGTCCCACTCGAGATTGGTGAAGCCCCGGAGGATAACCATTGTTGCCTCCGGTGTTGTTCCCGGTACATCAAGCCGGTGCACTTGACTGGAGACGCTGCAGCGCGCGGCACCTTGCGTGGCCGTGCACTCCAGTGCACCGTCGTTTGGCGGTAGGCGAGCCAGCTTCTCGACGTACGCACGTGCTGCGGGGCTCGCTGCCCTCGCGTCCCGTATCGCGGTTGCGACCACGGCGATGCTCCCCCGTACCGATCTGGAGCCTCCTTCCTCCCGTGACATTGCAGGGAACCAGTGCAGTTTCGCCTTCAGGGTATTGCTCAGCGCGTTGAAGTATCGGTTCTCGGTGTTCGCCACGCTGCGACGCGCCCAAGTCAGAGCACGTTCAGCGGGAGAAGGGAAATAAGAAGGAAAAGAAACAAAGGAAAAGAAAGAAAGAGAAGGGGGTACGCGGACCGTCTGTACAAGCAGGACAGGATGGGTGTCGGAATAGGCCGCTCAGGTGTGCCTAGCCATAGAGGCTTGTTTCGCCTCGTGTATGGCGGAGGCACATACGCCTCAACATCGATGTCCACATCGACCAATTGTCCCGCGCCGTTTGGCTGAGTTTCTCGTGAGCTTGAGCATTTGCGATAACCGTTGCTCGTACCTGTTGGACTTTCCGTGTAGTTCTCCTGTATGCCGTCGCGCGAGTTCGTCCACCTCGGGGTACTCCTCTCCAGAGTCGTTGCCCCCATTCAGCATCCGGTGTGTTAGAACATCTGACTTGGAGCCCATCTGTTCCAGCACTGCAGCCACTTGCTTCAGAGCCTGAAAGCTGTTCTCCGCTGCGCGACCTGTACCGTATTTCTCCTGCACCGGAATTAGAGTTCAGTAACCCCTTCTGTGGCGTCGTCTTCGTACCCCTCGCACGCACCGCCAGCTCTGGCTTCATGCGCAGCCGGGTGAAGAGCTCGTTCGCCGGCGCTTCGTGGTGGAGAACGGCAGGGTTTCCCATTGCCTCGTGGCACGCCTGTGGAGAACGGCAGGGTACGCGCATCAGCTCCACGTGTGGGGGGGGGGGTACGCGTAGCGAAGGGGAGGGGGGGTTGGAGGGGGGGGTAGTCGAACCTCCATTGGACTTGGCGCCTGTTCGGGAGCCGGGCCTGGGTCTTGACCTGCTTGCCGCGCGGCCTCCCACGCTGCTCGCCCGCCTTGCGTTGCCGTGCTCCTCGTCGTCGAATGCCTTGGCTAGATCTACAAGGCCTTTGAATATGAGCTGGTTGGCAATTGTCGCCCACCGCCGAAAACGCGATTTGCGGACAAGGTCTGAGAAGATAATGCCGACTGATATGCTGCTTGCCGGCCCTGCAAGAAGGCGAAGAAGCTCCTTGCCGCTCTTCCGAACACCTGCAGGACCTGCACATCGCTTGCAATCTTGCCGCCACGACCGACATCCCTGTTGCCTCCGTACGCGTTGCACTTCCGAAGAAGCTTCTTCACCTCCGGGTACGACACGAGATCGTCCTGCGCCTTGCGCTTCCGCCCTTTCCCACGTGGCAACTCTTCCACCAACGCGGCCTCTGCAGCTGCTGCTGCAAGCTCCACACATGCATGAAGCCTGCGTCGCCATTGGTAAGAAAAAAAACTTTACCCCCCCTCCCCCCCCCCCCCCCCCCCGGATGCATACCACAGCTGGAGTGATTCGCCTTCCCGTGTCTGCTGCTGTGCTGCGTGCACTGATTGAGCGAGACTGCGGAACTGGCCCTTCATTTTTCCTTCGTGCCAAGGTACATTGCTTGCTGGCTGAGCCCGAGAGTCGCTTGCATACGCAGAAGGTTGATTTCAGACTGTCCGTTTGTGACCTAATATAAAATTAAGAACATGTTACGAAAAGACAGAGCATGAAAGCATCGTGCACCTCCATGAAAGCATTTGCAAGACCTTGTGCCCGTGCAGGCTCACGGTCCAACTCAGCGTCTCCTGGCCGCAGGGCCAGAAGCTGTGTGAGCACAGCAGCAGCTGAGCGGATCTCGCCATCATCAGGGCTGCATCACATTTCGGTTTTCAAAATAGAATGCAGTGATTTGAAGGGGACGTACTGTAGAAATCGAGTGATGAATTGCTCGATCGCCCGTAGAAGAACACCTCTATCCAGAGCGATAGGAACATCTTCGATTCAACAGCGTATGATCGTTTGTCATCGCTAGTACTTGTGTCATCCTTGCCCTCCTGAAAGTCCAGAGACAAGATGACCTGACCGGGCAGCAAGTAAGCAGAAGAAGCACGAGGCAAGCTGGCATGGACACGTGCCAGATCTATCTCTCGCAGTCGTCTCTCACGGATGTAGATCTTGTTGGTATAGAAGCTCGTCACCCGGGCCTTTAGCCAGTCGTAGTGCCTGGCTCGAAGGTCCGTATCCACTGCAAACTCACCGTGCGCCCCTGGCACGCCAAGGCCCAGAAATGCACACTGTGCCTGCAGTGAGTGCCGTGCTTCAACTGGCCAAGAAAGATAGATGCTTACGTCCATATCAATGAGCTCATCGAGTTGAGAAGAGCTTGAGGTATCTTCCTTGTCGCCAGCAGCTATATCAGCATCTGGATGAGGGTCGGGACCGGTGCGCTGAAGGCTTGGCGATTCGAGTGCGACCTAAATGCAGTATCTCATGGCGAATCTCAAGCTAAAGAAGATCGAGGACGCACAGTGCTCATGAAGTGCTTCAGAGCATGGAATCCTCCAGTGTCCGTGTCCGGTTCTTTGCTGGTTCACCTCGAAACTGCAACCGACAAGCGTTCGCCTGAGCTTGCCGAGCCGCTTCTGTCACCTGGAGAAGTTGGTCTTAGATTCCATTCGATCAATTCTTTGAGCTGCAGAGCACCTCATCAAGCCAATCAACACAACTCTGAAATTTGGGGCCTCGAAACGCTCCCTTTGTGCCACAAACAGGTTGCGCAGTGCACGCAAGCATCTGGCAGGGGGCAGGTCGACGATGATGTCCTCCACATAATGCACTTGGGGGTCCAGATCTGCAAACATGATAAGACAAAGAGGCGGCGTGCAGATTTCACAGAGAAACGCACAGATCTCGAAGGGTGCATGTGCTTGTCGCCTTCTGCCAGCGCCACCAGCGTCGCCGCCCGCTGCGCCGTCCAGGGCGCCACCCGCCGCGCCGCCTCCGTGCGCCTCCCGCGCCGCCTCCCGCGCCGCCTCCCGCGCCGCGCACCGGGCCGGGGGGAGGGGAGGGACAGGGCCGGGGGGGGGCGGGCCCGGGGGGCGGGCCGGGGGAGGAGGGCCGGGGGAGGGCGGGCGGGAGGGGGGGCGGGGGAGGGCGGGCCCGGGGGGGGGGGCGGGCCCGGGGGAGGGGCGGGCCCGGGGGAGGGCGGGGCCGGGAGGGGGGGCGGGGGAGGGCGGCGGGGGGGCGGGCCGGGGGAGGGGCGGGGCGGGAGGGGCGGGGCGGGGGGGACGGCCGGGGGAGGGGCGGCCGGGGGGGGACGGCCGGGGGAGGGCGGGGGGGGAGGGCGGGCCCGGGGAGGGGGGGGCGGGACAAGCTCAAGGCCGGAGCCGCCCCCGAGGCCGCCCACGAGGCCACCACCGCCGCGCGGCCCGCCAGAAGGGGTTGGGAGATGAGCTGGAGGTCCACTCATCTCTTCTCCCAAAGAGTGTGCTCCTGGGTCGACATGCTGCGCAGTCGGGCATAAGACACCGAAAAGCAGCGATCGCTTGGCCAATGAGAAGGCGGTGACGTCAAGCCCGCGGCGACCGTTAGAACTGAGAACCCAGAAGCGATCGCCGGCCCAGCAGCTCTTTGTTAGAGGTCGGACTCGCTGGTATGGCGCCGAACACAAGCGATCGCCGAGCAATGAGAAGGCTCTATGCGCGGGGCAGATCTAGCGATCCAATTGAATAGAGAATCTCTATGCGAGCAAGCTCGCAGCGCTACGGGAGGCGGGCACGCACTGCAGGCGTTGGCGTTGGCTGGTGCGACGAACTTGAAGCAGCTCCTGCGCAAGCGATCGCCGGTCTATGCGCGGGGCAGATCTAGCGATCCAATTGAATAGAGAATCTCTATGCGAGCAAGCTCGCAGCGCTACGGGAGGCGGGCACGCACTGCAGGCGTTGGCGTTGGCTGGTGCGACGAACTTGAAGCAGCTCCTGCGCAAGCGATCGCCGGTCAGAGAGCCTTCTCATCGCTCCGGCGATCGCTAGGCCCTGGTACCGAGTACTCCGGGGCGATCGCCAGCGCGAACCGTCGGACGACGGACGCGGCGCCGCGATCGCTTGAAAAGGCCCCGGCCAGATCCGAGCCCACGGCCGGGGCATAGTGAACATAGTGCCAAAATTCGCTCCGAAAACACGCTTTTTAGAAGGATCGGAAGAAAGCGCGCCAGGCAGGTCCGAGGGGCGGTTCCGGGACGTACCTACTGACTCAGAGCTGCTTGCGCTGGGCCCGCCGGGGCGACGCCATGGTTGAGAGATCGAATCCCTGCGCGCCGCCTTACGCGGGCGAGGAAGGGGCGACGCTGCAGAATTCGATGATGTGAACCTCGGACAAGCGAAAGCGTGTAGCTAGCGCGCCGCCGGCGCCGCGGGT